>QEPC01015142.1:1372500-1399272 GCA_003113815.1 Sphenodon punctatus | reverse complement strand
GCACGCACCTCCACCCATCATCCTAAGTGTTTGCATGAACGAACACCCATCCCCCAACCACTGCTAACCATTTGCATGGATGTCCCACCAGCAGAATACCCGCCCGAACACCAAGTGGCAGGGGGCGGGGCGAGGGGGCAGGAAGCGTCCATGTAAAAACAGCCTAAGTGGCGTGCTGAGCATGAGGGAAGGAAAGAGAAGGTCAGATCAACAGAACGGTAGCCAGGCAATTTGGTGTCTCCGGCGGAGTGAGTAAAGTGTGCTCTTCACAAAAGACACCATGAGCTGAGATTCTCTGCTAAATTTCTATTTCAAGAAACTAACCCAAGCACGTGCACCTGAGACCTGACGAGTTCACATGATAGTGAAGATAAGTTTCCATCAGATAGTAAAATCAAAATCAGATTCAATAGACTCAAAGTTCTTAAACCTTATTTTTAGGTGGTTAATTCTTATATCTACTACTTGGTAGAATAGTTTTCTCAAGGTTTGTGTGGCTGTGACATTTGGAAGTTTGTCTTGTGCTTTCTCTCCAAACATTTGCTTGATTGGAATGGGGGGCGTTGCTCATGGGGCAATGGAGTTTGAGAGCAGTGAGGGGCGCTGGAGACTGGAATGCACATGGGGGAAATGGGGTCTGAGAAGAGGAAACGGTGCTGGCGACTGGGCGGGAGTGCTCATGGGATAGTGGGGGCTGGGAGCAGGGGGCAATGGGTGTGAGAGTAGGGAGGAGAGTGCTGGAGACTGGGGTGTACACGGGGGCAATATGAGGTCTGAGAGCAGGGCGCTGCAGATAGAGGAAGAGCCATTCTTCCAGGGTGTCGGAGAGCAGAAGGCTGGGAGAGCAGCTAGGCGACTTCTTTGAGTTCAGTCGCTTCCCCTGAGCCCCGTCGTTTCTTCCAAGCCCTCACTCCCAGCACTGCTCCGGGCACAGGCTTGCTCTCTCCAGCAGCAGGGGGCTGCTGCCTGCCTCGGCAAGAGCAATCAGCCTCATGGTGTCTTCGTATAAGGCATTTTTTATATGGGCCGCAGTGCAGGGGGGGGATCAGTGTGCGCTGCGGCAGCATGGATGGTACCGGGGGGGCAGTGCACATGGGTGCACACCAATCCCCCCGCATCCCCACTTATAGAGAAATTGCCATTTTGGCTGCGTGAGTGGGTGATGGGTGGAGGTGTGTGGTTCATGGGAGCACACTAGGGCTGGGACACCAGAGAGAATACCGGATGTACCGGTATCAGAGCTCTCTGGTACTGGATTTACCTGTATCGGCATACCGGATTTTTAACACTGGCCACCAGATTTTTTACATTGCGTCTATTGACTTCAATGGCCGCAATGTAAAAAATGCAGTACCGCGGCCAATGTTAAAAATCCGGTATGCCGGTACAGGTAAATATCGGATTTATTGGATTAAGCCAATACACCCAAATACCAGCAATATCGGATCTCGGGAGAACCGGAATTCCCACCCCTAGTCAGCACATGCATCCCCAGTCACCCGCCGCGGCTTGTACATGGAGGGCACCCACTCATGCCCACACAACAAATCTGCATGGGCAGGAGTGGGTGCGTCTTGTATTAAAAAAGGCTTTAATTGTACCTGTGGCAGTGGCCATAGCAGCCATAAGCCAGCTACGGTGTTTCATGCACAGAGTGCTGTGCATAATGCAGTAAGGGAGAGACTCCAGGTTAGCTAACACAAACAGTTCCTTTATTTAGGAGAACTAATTCCATGCTGCTGCTTGCAGCTCAAGCACACATAATAATTAATAATTAATAATTAATAAATTAATAAATTGATGAATAAATGCTGTGTTCGTGTGAAGAGAGGCAGAGGGAAAGAGTTGAGAGACCCTCTGGAGTGCCCCACCTATGTCAGGTGTGCTCATGAGCAGAAGCCCTAAATGGGCAGTGGTTTTTTGGCCTGCTCAGCAGCAAAGGTTTTGTCAGCTTCAAAGATCCCAGAATGGGTGCTTTTAGATGGATGGCTGCTCCGATGCTGGCTGTGCCAGCATGTTTCACCCCTGGGTGGTCTGTTCGTCTAAAGGCGACCGTGCCAGATGTGCAGGCGGAACAGGTTGTGCCTACTCTAGGGCAGCCCTGCTGGCAGTGCTCTTGAACATCCTGGAGTGCTTCTGGCTGAGCTGTGAAGCCAAACTCGGGGTATGGCTGAAATGAGAATCAATTTGATTCTCGCAAGAATCTGACAAAAATCAAGAATTCTTAGCGTGATCTACCTGGGATCTCGCTAATGGTTCTAGATTCTTGTGAGCATCTCACTTAAAAAAGAAAAGAAGAACTGCACATGTGCAAAATGGCCAGTAGATTGTTCTGTGCATGTGAAGCACCTTTTCCAAAATGGTGCAACTAGAATCACCGCCATTTTTGAAAAGGGCAGCCAGTCTATGGATACGCAAAATGACTGCCCTTTTCCAAAATAGCAGTGAGTCTGCTGGTGCCATGTGAAAAAGGAAGGCGCATGCACATATTGGCTTGGAATCCATTTGCAAATGCACAGTTCTCCCCCCCCGCCCAATCATTGAGTTGGTGGGCTATGGATGCCCACAGAGAAATGGAGGGAGACCCACATGTGGGTGGCAAAGATGGGAGAAAAAAGAAGAAACCAAAAGACATACTCTTGGACGTGGCACACACAATCCAAGAACTAGATCAAGAAATTTTTTTATCTAGAACGTCTTGAGAACCTGTGCTTTTCTTGATTCTTGTCGAGGAACTTGATTCTCAATGAGAATCAAGAGAGCAACAAGATTGAGTTTCAACCCTAACTTGGGGCACCTGCCCAAAGCGAATCAGCTGTTCAGCTGCTTAGCGGACGCATGCTGCACGCTGCTTTCAGTCAGCCACTACCCTGGGCAATGGAACAGAGGGGCGAGCACCAGTCTAGAGCTTTGCGTGATCACCTGCAACTCTATGGTGAGGAGGATGGATGCTGCATGGGTGGGGAACCTGCCAGGTTTGTCTGAAGCTGACAAAGGTGGGACTGCAAGTGGGTGGAAGTGGGGGTGCACCCCTGGAGCAGCTCTGGGGGTGGCTGCCACAACATCCATCTAAAAGCAACCAGTGAGGCCATTCCTTTTGTAGTTTCTCTGACTCAAGACTGAGTGCAACACGGACAATTTCATCCAAAATTTGTTCTGATGAAAAATGCCACTTTTATTGTGGGGAAAAAACGGATGGGCTTCATTGGCCCCCTGTCTACGAAAGAATTTGGAAGTTGTGAAGGGTTAATGTAAAGATGATGTTGATTTGGGGGTTGTGGTTATACAACATAAGACCTCATACAGGGTTGCATCTGCCCTCAGTGATATGTAGGTCCCAAGGAAAGAGAACGTCATTATCTCAAAGCTAAAATGAGGCTCCCAAATAAGAGAGCAATACTTAAATGTTAAATACAGTGAAGGTTATTATTATTATTATTATAAACATTTATATAGTGCCAGCCATGTGCCTGGCGCTGTACAGAACATAGAAATAGACGCGGTCCCTGCCTGNGGATCAGTGTGCGCTGCGGCAGCATGGATGGTACCGGGGGGGCAGTGCACATGGGTGCACACCAATCCCCCCGCATCCCCACTTATAGAGAAATTGCCATTTTGGCTGCGTGAGTGGGTGATGGGTGGAGGTGTGTGGTTCATGGGAGCACACTAGGGCTGGGACACCAGAGAGAATACCGGATGTACCGGTATCAGAGCTCTCTGGTACTGGATTTACCTGTATCGGCATACCGGATTTTTAACACTGGCCACCAGATTTTTTACATTGCGTCTATTGACTTCAATGGCCGCAATGTAAAAAATGCAGTACCGCGGCCAATGTTAAAAATCCGGTATGCCGGTACAGGTAAATATCGGATTTATTGGATTAAGCCAATACACCCAAATACCAGCAATATCGGATCTCGGGAGAACCGGAATTCCCACCCCTAGTCAGCACATGCATCCCCAGTCACCCGCCGCGGCTTGTACATGGAGGGCACCCACTCATGCCCACACAACAAATCTGCATGGGCAGGAGTGGGTGCGTCTTGTATTAAAAAAGGCTTTAATTGTACCTGTGGCAGTGGCCATAGCAGCCATAAGCCAGCTACGGTGTTTCATGCACAGAGTGCTGTGCATAATGCAGTAAGGGAGAGACTCCAGGTTAGCTAACACAAACAGTTCCTTTATTTAGGAGAACTAATTCCATGCTGCTGCTTGCAGCTCAAGCACACATAATAATTAATAATTAATAATTAATAAATTAATAAATTGATGAATAAATGCTGTGTTCGTGTGAAGAGAGGCAGAGGGAAAGAGTTGAGAGACCCTCTGGAGTGCCCCACCTATGTCAGGTGTGCTCATGAGCAGAAGCCCTAAATGGGCAGTGGTTTTTTGGCCTGCTCAGCAGCAAAGGTTTTGTCAGCTTCAAAGATCCCAGAATGGGTGCTTTTAGATGGATGGCTGCTCCGATGCTGGCTGTGCCAGCATGTTTCACCCCTGGGTGGTCTGTTCGTCTAAAGGCGACCGTGCCAGATGTGCAGGCGGAACAGGTTGTGCCTACTCTAGGGCAGCCCTGCTGGCAGTGCTCTTGAACATCCTGGAGTGCTTCTGGCTGAGCTGTGAAGCCAAACTCGGGGTATGGCTGAAATGAGAATCAATTTGATTCTCGCAAGAATCTGACAAAAATCAAGAATTCTTAGCGTGATCTACCTGGGATCTCGCTAATGGTTCTAGATTCTTGTGAGCATCTCACTTAAAAAAGAAAAGAAGAACTGCACATGTGCAAAATGGCCAGTAGATTGTTCTGTGCATGTGAAGCACCTTTTCCAAAATGGTGCAACTAGAATCACCGCCATTTTTGAAAAGGGCAGCCAGTCTATGGATACGCAAAATGACTGCCCTTTTCCAAAATAGCAGTGAGTCTGCTGGTGCCATGTGAAAAAGGAAGGCGCATGCACATATTGGCTTGGAATCCATTTGCAAATGCACAGTTCTCCCCCCCCGCCCAATCATTGAGTTGGTGGGCTATGGATGCCCACAGAGAAATGGAGGGAGACCCACATGTGGGTGGCAAAGATGGGAGAAAAAAGAAGAAACCAAAAGACATACTCTTGGACGTGGCACACACAATCCAAGAACTAGATCAAGAAATTTTTTTATCTAGAACGTCTTGAGAACCTGTGCTTTTCTTGATTCTTGTCGAGGAACTTGATTCTCAATGAGAATCAAGAGAGCAACAAGATTGAGTTTCAACCCTAACTTGGGGCACCTGCCCAAAGCGAATCAGCTGTTCAGCTGCTTAGCGGACGCATGCTGCACGCTGCTTTCAGTCGGCCACTACCCTGGGCAATGGAACAGAGGGGCGAGCACCAGTCTAGAGCTTTGCGTGATCACCTGCAACTCTATGGTGAGGAGGATGGATGCTGCATGAGTGGGGAACCTGCCAGGTTTGTCTGAAGCTGACAAAGGTGGGACTGCAAGTGGGTGGAAGTGGGGGTGCACCCCTGGAGCAGCTCTGGGGGTGGCTGCCACAACATCCATCTAAAAGCAACCAGTGAGGCCATTCCTTTTGTAGTTTCTCTGACTCAAGACTGAGTGCAACACGGACAATTTCATCCAAAATTTGTTCTGATGAAAAATGCCACTTTTATTGTGGGGAAAAAACGGATGGGCTTCATTGGCCCCCTGTCTACGAAAGAATTTGGAAGTTGTGAAGGGTTAATGTAAAGATGATGTTGATTTGGGGGTTGTGGTTATACAACATAAGACCTCATACAGGGTTGCATCTGCCCTCAGTGATATGTAGGTCCCAAGGAAAGAGAACGTCATTATCTCAAAGCTAAAATGAGGCTCCCAAATAAGAGAGCAATATTTAAATGTTAAATACAGTGAAGGTTATTATTATTATTATTATAAACATTTATATAGTGCCAGCCATGTGCCTGGCGCTGTACAGAACATAGAAATAGACGCGGTCCCTGCCTGTGGCTTACAATCTAAAAGACAAGGATATATTTATTGGGCACAAGCTTTCGCCATGGCCAATATAAAACATAACAAAGATATATAATACAAATATAAAATCTAACAATAAAATATCAATACATACCAAATTTGTTGGATTAAGAAACAAATTGACCTTTTTCATTGTTAAATAAATCAAAGAGTCATTAAAATATTAACAGCAAGCATTAAAGCTAAAAACACATTATTCTGCTAGTGTTTCCTTCCGTATCTTTAGATGGAATGCCGTAACCCCGCCCACAGCCAATATAGAAAACATAGATGTTTCAGTCTCTAAGAAGATGCATGAGAAGTAAAATAGCTTTCTAATAAAAAACATCATATCTTTGCGGTAACAGGTCTCTGGTTTATTTGATCTGGAAAATAGCTGTTTTTAAAGAAATAACTGACATACAAATCCCACACAAAGGGGAGATTGAACAGCACAAGATGGATGTGGCAGGCAGTATCTTACGGGAGGATATGATGCTCAAAAGAAGCAATGATACATGGAGACTGCTTACAATGGCACAGGCTTAACTGAGGTGAGATAGAAATGTTATATATAAAAAATATTACAAGCAACAGTTGTGGGCCTCTAGGGCAGAATGGCAAGGAAAGCAGGAAACATTCCTATAGATAAGAGAAGGTCACTGAAAGCGCCAGAGCACTGATGATCAGGAGAATGTCAATTTCCCACACTTCAAGAGGGATAGAAATTCAAAGAATGACTGACTGGAAAATGTGAATTTCTGAAGGCAGTATGGAGCTGCTGTCTAACAGTGGGTTCCCTCAAGGTCATTTTCCCAGGACAACTCTGATTTTAAACCCAGGTAACTACCAAGACATTGCACAACATTCTGGCTACACTGGGATACTTTGCCAGTTATCTCAGTGTAAATTTTCTTGCTTTTTATTGGACCCAGGAAGTGGCTAAAGCAACACTGGTATGTGTATGTTCTTTAGATTACTGTCCTGGGATAAATGGACGCAAATGAAGTACCAGCCTCTCACAGCTCATTATAGTATGATAATGAAATGTATAGTTCAGGTCACATTCATACAGCTGTTATAGGCAATTTTTATACGGACGGCGCCATGCGCTGCTGGGTGTTCCACTGGGTGTGCGGGGGGGGGNAGGGCAGCCCTGCTGGCAGTGCTCTTGAACATCCTGGAGTGCTTCTGGCTGAGCTGTGAAGCCAAACTCGGGGTATGGCTGAAATGAGAATCAATTTGATTCTCGCAAGAATCTGACAAAAATCAAGAATTCTTAGCGTGATCTACCTGGGATCTCGCTAATGGTTCTAGATTCTTGTGAGCATCTCACTTAAAAAAGAAAAGAAGAACTGCACATGTGCAAAATGGCCAGTAGATTGTTCTGTGCATGTGAAGCACCTTTTCCAAAATGGTGCAACTAGAATCACCGCCATTTTTGAAAAGGGCAGCCAGTCTATGGATACGCAAAATGACTGCCCTTTTCCAAAATAGCAGTGAGTCTGCTGGTGCCATGTGAAAAAGGAAGGCGCATGCACATATTGGCTTGGAATCCATTTGCAAATGCACAGTTCTCCCCCCCCGCCCAATCATTGAGTTGGTGGGCTATGGATGCCCACAGAGAAATGGAGGGAGACCCACATGTGGGTGGCAAAGATGGGAGAAAAAAGAAGAAACCAAAAGACATACTCTTGGACGTGGCACACACAATCCAAGAACTAGATCAAGAAATTTTTTTATCTAGAACGTCTTGAGAACCTGTGCTTTTCTTGATTCTTGTCGAGGAACTTGATTCTCAATGAGAATCAAGAGAGCAACAAGATTGAGTTTCAACCCTAACTTGGGGCACCTGCCCAAAGCGAATCAGCTGTTCAGCTGCTTAGCGGACGCATGCTGCACGCTGCTTTCAGTCGGCCACTACCCTGGGCAATGGAACAGAGGGGCGAGCACCAGTCTAGAGCTTTGCGTGATCACCTGCAACTCTATGGTGAGGAGGATGGATGCTGCATGAGTGGGGAACCTGCCAGGTTTGTCTGAAGCTGACAAAGGTGGGACTGCAAGTGGGTGGAAGTGGGGGTGCACCCCTGGAGCAGCTCTGGGGGTGGCTGCCACAACATCCATCTAAAAGCAACCAGTGAGGCCATTCCTTTTGTAGTTTCTCTGACTCAAGACTGAGTGCAACACGGACAATTTCATCCAAAATTTGTTCTGATGAAAAATGCCACTTTTATTGTGGGGAAAAAACGGATGGGCTTCATTGGCCCCCTGTCTACGAAAGAATTTGGAAGTTGTGAAGGGTTAATGTAAAGATGATGTTGATTTGGGGGTTGTGGTTATACAACATAAGACCTCATACAGGGTTGCATCTGCCCTCAGTGATATGTAGGTCCCAAGGAAAGAGAACGTCATTATCTCAAAGCTAAAATGAGGCTCCCAAATAAGAGAGCAATATTTAAATGTTAAATACAGTGAAGGTTATTATTATTATTATTATAAACATTTATATAGTGCCAGCCATGTGCCTGGCGCTGTACAGAACATAGAAATAGACGCGGTCCCTGCCTGTGGCTTACAATCTAAAAGACAAGGATATATTTATTGGGCACAAGCTTTCGCCATGGCCAATATAAAACATAACAAAGATATATAATACAAATATAAAATCTAACAATAAAATATCAATACATACCAAATTTGTTGGATTAAGAAACAAATTGACCTTTTTCATTGTTAAATAAATCAAAGAGTCAGTAAAATATTAACAGCAAGCATTAAAGCTAAAAACACATTATTCTGCTAGTGTTTCCTTCCGTATCTTTAGATGGAATGCCGTAACCCCGCCCACAGCCAATATAGAAAACATAGATGTTTCAGTCTCTAAGAAGATGCATGAGAAGTAAAATAGCTTTCTAATAAAAAACATCATATCTTTGCGGTAACAGGTCTCTGGTTTATTTGATCTGGAAAATAGCTGTTTTTAAAGAAATAACTGACATACAAATCCCACACAAAGGGGAGATTGAACAGCACAAGATGGATGTGGCAGGCAGTATCTTACGGGAGGATATGATGCTCAAAAGAAGCAATGATACATGGAGACTGCTTACAATGGCACAGGCTTAACTGAGGTGAGATAGAAATGTTATATATAAAAAATATTACAAGCAACAGTTGTGGGCCTCTAGGGCAGAATGGCAAGGAAAGCAGGAAACATTCCTATAGATAAGAGAAGGTCACTGAAAGCGCCAGAGCACTGATGATCAGGAGAATGTCAATTTCCCACACTTCAAGAGGGATAGAAATTCAAAGAATGACTGACTGGAAAATGTGAATTTCTGAAGGCAGTAAGGAGCTGCTGTCTAACAGTGGGTTCCCTCAAGGTCATTTTCCCAGGACAACTCCGATTTTAAACCCAGGTAACTACCAAGACATTGCACAACATTCTGGCTACACTGGGATACTTTGCCAGTTATCTCAGTGTAAATTTTCTTGCTTTTTATTGGACCCAGGAAGTGGCTAAAGCAACACTGGTATGTGTATGTTCTTTAGATTACTGTCCTGGGATAAATGGACGCAAATGAAGTACCAGCCTCTCACAGCTCATTATAGTATGATAATGAAATGTATAGTTCAGGTCACATTCATACAGCTGTTATAGGCAATTTTTATACGGACGGCGCCATGCGCTGCTGGGTGTTCCACTGGGTGTGCGGGGGGGGGGAGCCTCCATGAAAACGGGTTTGTGGGGGGATGGGTTTCTGCTGGGTGTGCACCCATGTAAACACCACGGACGGTGGGTGTTTGTGCGTGCGCTCTCCCGGCTCACATCCAACTACACCCATCACCCACCCAGCACCACTCACGGGGCCATCCAGAAAACTGGAGGAGGCCCCATGGGTGGGGATGGGTGGAGATGGACGTGTGTCCATGTGAAAGGACACTCACTCACCTCCACCCACCATGCGAGCACACCCATCCCCCGTCCGTGTAAAAACAGCCATAATCGGAGCTGGCCAAAAACAACTATATGCTTCCCATAAAAAACAAGATTTTAAAATTGTCTTTCAGAATTTTGAAATCAAATGTGTCACTGGATGCTTTTAAATGAACGGCACCCATGACTCTGCTCTGCCTCACACCCAGGCAGCTAGGGATGTGCAAACGCAGTTCGGAAGTTCGGAGTTCGGACTGGACTCGAATAGTTCGGTCGACCGAACCGAACTTTCGAACCAAACTCGAATTTGACCGAACTGTTCGGTCAGATCCGAACCGGTTCAGAAGTCCAAAAACCACGGTTTTGAATGTACGAACTTGCTTCAGAAGTTTGGAATTCGACCAAACTCGAATAGTTCGGTCAACCGAACTGAACTTTCGAACTGAACTCGATTTTTGAACTGAACTGAATTTCTGAACTCAGTTCTGTTCTCACATCCCTACAGGCAGCTTGTCCATGTAAAGGTGAGCTTCCAGATGTACAGGCGGAATAGAAGCAGAGCAGGTAGTGCCCGCTCTGCTCCAGCCCCACTAGCAGTGCTCTGGAGCATCCCGGAGTGCCGCCAGTGAAGTGGCCGCCCAAATATGGGGCATCAGCCAGAGGCAGAGCTGCAGTCCATCTATTTGGCAGACGGCCACTGGAGCTCCACTCCTGCCTGAGGGTTGCCCCAGGCAACACCCTAGAGTGGTGGGCGGCAGTCTGGAGCATCGGGCGATCTGTCTGCAGCTCTATTGTGTGGGGAGGGGACGCCTTGTGGGTGGACTGTGGGCCTCTGCGGCTGCTGGGTCCGTATAAGCCCAGTGCAGGCTAGGCTGCACATGTGGGATGCAGGGTTGGCTACCCCCAGAGCAGACGCCCAGTGCTGAAATAGTCACCAAAATTTAGGTTCCAGCAAGAAAGTATTATAAGTGCAATGAAATTTTGATGAAAATGTAAGACAGTCAAAATTTCTCGATGAAAATTGACCCCAGCTCTAAAAAATACTCTTCTGTTTTTCAAAGGCTTTCTTTAAAAACATCTCTTTTCCACTTGGAACTTTATTACTGGTCTTATGCTAAATTTAACTGTGTTTCTTCAATAACTCTCTTTTTATTTGATGGTACGAAAATAAATCTTTTCTCTTCTCAAAAGTCTGTTTGTGCATGTGATACTTAAAAATGAATGAGTTTTGCAAGAAAGAAAGATCTGTCAAGTGCCTAGTTCTTAAGGCTGAAGTAGTTGCCAGACTCATTTGTAATTGAAAATAATATTTATACTTAATTTTAAAATCACTATTATTTTCAATAAGTTTATTTATGGGACTATGGAGTGACAAATATGTAATACTAGTAACTCTCAACCAAGATGTTTTGGGTATGTGATGATATTTCACAGTGAAATTTCTTAATTGCATATTTTAATTGATATACATATTGAATCAGTATTGGACTTCGTGCCTAAGGTAATTATTTTTTGCTCAGTCTGAGGATGTATATCAGGCCTTTAAGATGGCTGGTCCTTAGTATTCTTTGTTTTTGTTTTAATGTGGAAAATAGAAATCATTTGAACTCTGTTAAGAGAGCTCCTTAATGCTTTAATGTTTGGATTTCAAATGCTCCATGACAATGTTTGTTTAAAGTAGGGTTGAACCAAATAGTACTTCCGGGTACTCGGGCTGAATTCCGAAGTTCCTAGTAATCGGCCCAAGTACTTAGTGGCCCTTTGGCGCTGTTTTTGAACTTTTGGAATTTGGACTCAGAATTCCAGACCTCAGAAAACTTCAGAAACTTCGGACTGGGGTACCCCACCAAAGAAAGTCCAAAGACTACATTACCAAGCAAATCAAATTGATCAATCAAGCTTCAACAAGCTTTTTTCATCAGTGCATTGCCCCATGGGTGCCAGCAGCCATAACAAGAATACACGAGAAACCAGACATCCACTCCCCAAAAGCCTCCATTTTGTGTGCCCAGACTACCTATGCAAGGCAAGCCCCCACCCACCATATTAACCAGAAAGAAACTAGGAAGTACACAAGTGCAACTGCGTGCAGAAATCCAAAAAAACCTCAACAGTAGTGTACCTACTGCATTTTTCACCAGCAGCAGTGAGTGCATCCACTTTAATCATTATGCCAACTGAGCAGTGCACAAAAATGCAGGCTAGCAAGAATGGGCTTACCATCATTCAACTGTCCCCTCCTATACCCCCCTCCTACCTAGTTTTATTTCCAGAAAAAGCTCAACTATCCACCAGTCCCTCCCCCCGAGATATCCAGTACTAGGGATGGGCGAATGCAGTTCAGATGTTCAGAGTTCGGACCGAACTCGGTCTGTTTGGACGTCCGAACCGAACTCTCGAACAATCGAACAGTTCGGTCGTGTTTGGAGGCAGGAAAAATGGCTTTCCAGGGCCAAAAATCAGGTTTCGATTTTGTTTTGGTTTTGGTTTCGATTTTGCTATTTTTGAATGTTCGGCCAAGTTCAGCCAAACCAAACTCGGCTGAACCGAACCATCGAACCCGAACTTGGGTTTCGAACCGAACAACTGAACATCTGAACTGCGTTCTGTTCGCCCATTCTTATCCAGTACTATAGCTTCCACCTCCATGTATGCTAAAGTCTTTTTATGTTACTGTCAGTATTATGAGCTGTGGCAGCTAAAGTTAATTAAAAATGCACGTTTCCTGAGGAGCTGAACACAAACATTTAAACTACATGTTACATAGCTATAAAGAAAGAAAATAGTTACCTTGAAGATGACTTACTACCACAGGCTCCAAAATATGCCCTCACATGTACATGTGGCATCCATGCCCAAGGATCTGTGGCAGCCTGTTGTCCATCTGTTGTGTCTCACTGAAGCCCTCTATTTTACCCTCTGTCTCTCAGAAACAAGTGAGGAGTGGCACTGAATTATGTAAGCAATAATAGCAGAATTTACTACAAGCTTTAAGGGGAGACTGCCAATTTAAATTTGGCACAAAATAAATATTTTGTAAGAGCAAAAAGAAAAACGTTACGATCCTAGCAAACATTGACATCAAAAGTAATAACACAAGTTAAAAATTAAATAAATGACTTTCTAGAAAGAGCTGAATTTANCCGAACCCGAACTGCGATCTGTTCGCCCATCCCTACTAAAGAGAAATCCCTGGAATATTAAATTGCCAAAATCCTACTATGAAAGTAAAAAAGAATGATTAAGGCAGTGCAACTAAATGCAATAAAATATTGATTCAGCGCCAATACAGTAGTTGTATGAATGGATGGTGAGTGAGTAAATATAGCTTAGAAGGAATGTGTTGTTACTCTCAATCTATATGCAGTCAGTTCCACACAGCAAGTACCTGAGCAGGGGTGTAACTAGATGGGGATGGGTGTAAATGTGGATGTATTCCCTGCTGGGGTGCTCCACTCCAATGTGAACATGCACTCTATTGGATGGAGCTTGGTTTCACAGAGGGAGGACAATGTTTCATGTATGTTAATGAGATTTTTTGGCCTGAGAAGAGGACATTGGGTCTGAGTTTGGACTGAAGGTATCGAGCCAAGAGTTGTTAGTGATGTGGTGTATACTAAAATATGTTACATAGGTTAGTAGGTCAGTATAGTTAAACAAGGACATTAAAGAGATATACTGAGGGATATATTTAGGTATACCACTAAATAATTTATGGTTATCGTTAATTGAAAAACTCTTAGAGTGATGGTAACTCTCGTAATGTTAGAGTCTCACAGTATAACTGTTCTGGTGGCACAAATTTGGGAAGGCCATGCAAATTAGTCACAAGTGAGTCATCCAGGTCATCCTCAAAGGGTGCTGATAAAATCCTTAAACACCACCATACTATTGTGCATTATTGCATCACTGTCCATATTTCACTGCTGCACTATCAGAAAGTAGTGAAAATATTATTTGTGCCTGTTTACGTCTGCTTGGGACAACTGGCTTAGACTGGCTGTACAAGACTCAGAAGGAGAAAGGAATTATACTTTGTAGAAATCTGAAGTGATCTCAAATAGCTTTTTGAGACATAATTAAATTTGCTAGGTTAAGGTCCAATATCTGACCATCTATCAGGGCAAAAAATTAAACGCCTTGGCTCATTGGAGATGACAGGAAATCCCAGATGCGGTCTAAACCTGAGAGAAATTCCAGACTTCCATTTTCCCCATGCAATCTATGCTGCTTGGACTATGTTGCTGCAAGCTGTGAAACATTTGCTTCACCTCAGAAGTGGCTGCATTGCAACGCCGGGTGAGGTGGTGTTTTTTTGTGAGTGTACATGCTTTCAATTAACACAAGTGCAACAGAAGAAAATAGTGAGATATATAGAGATTTCTCTCTGTATAGGTATTTCTTCTCTTTAACTAAGTGAAGCATGTGCATCTGCAACCTTGGGTGTTTTCAGACGTGACGAAATCACAGTGAACCACGCTGAATACCTACATGTGGTCACTGTGCCCTGCACGTCTGTTCGGCGGCCGCCAGATGTTCGCCACCCTGAATGCCCACATGGGGTCAATTTCAACCACGCTTCTGGGGCTCCCGGCGCGAAAATCCCCAGAAGCGTGGTGAAAGTGATTCCCGGCCAGAACAAAAAAAGAGTAATGTCTAGCTGGCAATCACGGCCCGGAATCCCCGCCGGGATTCCGGGCCGTGGTCAAACCGGCTTGACGCTGAGGCGGCATTGGCCTCGCTGCCCGCCCGTCTCCCCAGAGGACGGGCGGCGAGGGAGTGTGGAGGGGGTGGGGCCGTGAGGCCGCATGTTGCGCCGCACAGCCCCGCCCCCTCCCTGATTCCCCGCCGGGATTCCCGGCACGTCTGTTTGCCGTGCCTGGGTGATCCCAGCGGGGAATCTCTGGGTTGTTTTCGGGACGGGGCAAAGCCGCCCCGTCATGTCTGAAAACACCCCTTGTAAACATATCCTTGTCTCTCCTGATATTCACCTCTCCCTTGGTCCTCCCTTCCTTGTCTCATAGATTGTAAGCCCCTTGGGGTAGGGACTTGTCTACAACTACTGATTGTACAGTGCCAGGTACACTGCTGGAGCTATATAAATTAAACATTATCTTTATTTTTAGTTAACACTCCCCTGCCATGGTGCTTGGAGGACTTCACCTATAACAAATTTTTCACTTCACTTTATTTGTACCCCGCACTCTCTTTCTACAGGCAACTCGAGGCAGTTCACAACAAAATAAAACAACTCATAACACAATATACAAAAATACAATATGGGCAACAAGACCCCCCACATTCTTAAAGAATAACGTAACAAATTCATATCTACAATAACTGCCTTCAATCTCTATTACTCTACCCTCCTTTCCTGCTGCCACCAGGGAAGGAGTCCTTCTCACCCCCCTCATTCCTTCCTGCTCTCACCAAGCAGTGAGTCCTTTCCTTTCCGCAATACAACATAAGAAAAAAATCATCTATATTGTTAATTTCTCCCCACCCCTCTACATACAATTGTAATACATAATTAGTTTCTACTAAAACTTCATTTACAGAGTTCTCTGTCCCTTCTCTCACCTTTCCATGTCTTCCCTGCTCCCCTAAGTGCCTTTGCCCCTTCTCACTTGCTGCCCCCCATGCCTGGAACTCCCTCCCTGTCCACATCCGCCTTGCCCCCTCCCTTCATACCTTCAAATCTCTCCTTAAAACTCACCTCTTTCACTCTGCTCTGTCTGACTCTTTATCCTGCTGAGCCACTATTCCTATACCTACGATCGGTTTACCCTTATCCTTGCAACATGGACCTGCCTGCTGTCATTCTCATCGTAACCAAGCCAAGTACGTGCACTTGAGACCTCGCATCTTCATGAATGTTAGACCCCTTGTCTCTCCCTCTGTTCCCCTTCCTATGTCTCTCCCCCAGCTCCTGTCTCTCAGATTGTAAGCCCTAGGGGCAGGAACCATGTCTATTTTATTACTTTGTAAAGTGCCAGGTACACTGCTGGTGCTATATAAATGTTTGTTAATAATAATAGTAAGTTAAACAATCTCCTCAATCCCCCCAACATTTCAATTTGCCTACTATCCACATCCTCCTTCTCTCCGCCGGCTCCCACCAGAGAGAGGAGCCTTCTCCAAATCTCCAGTTCTTCACAAAATTCGTATTCCCTGAGGGGGCACCTCTTCTTACCACCCATACTTGCTATGTGCGATTGAGCACAGCTCACTGCATTCATAGATCTGCTCCAGTTTATCCACAGAAGAAAGGGATTATCCACAAACTAACACAACTATTAATCCGCACAACAACCCTGTATGGTAGGCTAGACTAAGAGAACATTGTGACCTGCTCAAGGTGCCATTACACCATATTTTAATTTAATAATTATAATAATTATTAATAATAATAATAATAATAATATTAAAAGTTATCTATATCTAGATGTAGAAGATAGCCCCCCGCCCACACACTATTTTAGGGGGGGAATCTGCTGAAGTGAATTTTTAATTAATCATTTTGTTTTGCATACTGATGAAGGCCAGGGTGCTGGCATGTTGCTGAGCAACCCATTTCCCTGCGCACTCTCTCTAAAGGCGTCCTCAGTGGGTTGCACAGCATTGTGCTTAGAGAATGAGCAGAAAAACAGCTGGGATGAGAGCAAGGAAGCATGTTGGTCAACAGAAAGACTGGACCCCCTATCTGTGCTGACCAGCATGCCAACAAACATGCACACACCAAGGAAAAAATAGCAACTGCCTGCACAAAATATACCATATGTTGCACTTTCTTCATTTGCAGTTTATACTAACATTTGGGGTGGGGGTTGCATTTAGGATGAAAGGTAATGTGTCAACGTACAGTATACAATGGAGTCTGCTAGTAAGTCAGCTAAAACTAGGGCTGAAGCAAGCAGATCAATTGCTGCATGTGAGAAATTACACCATATTGAGGAACCAGGATTGATTTCCCAGCCGTTTCCCGATACCAATTTGATTTCTTGATTCTCGCAATGCCACAAGATACCAACTTTCTGCTTACTGTTTGCCATGTCCCATTCACTTACTGTTTACCGCTTTGCTGAGGGTACAGTTTTACTTCCAGGTTTGTTGATTCTGCATTTTGGAGTGAATCACCGTGTGAACAGCCCACCCCTTAACCTCCCCCCAGTGCCCCTTAACCTCCACTCCAGTGCCTCCAATTAACATTGTTATTCTATGTTGTTCCTTTTGCTTTGACCAATGTACAATTCTGATTTGCAGATTAGTAAAGAAACCTGCATACCAGCCAATGAGTACAAGGAAGTACAACTAAAATGGAGTACAAGAAATGTGGTATTGTGTCTGTATTACCTCTTAAGACTTGAAATGGACAGCAAAGAGGTAAATGGGATTCTGGTAAGTGGAAAGCTGACAGAGATGGTATCGGGAACTGGGATTTCAATGAGATTTCCCGTTTTGGCAAAATCTCATTTCAGCCCCAGTTAAAACAATTTGACTTATTCTTAGATTTCTATTACAAGAGACTAAATTTGACAAAGAGAGGTTCTGTGATCTTGCAAGAAAGGAAGGGGAGAGCTTCCCTGCTGATATGGCTGAAATGCAGGATTCCCTCAGCCCCTGCTCTGAAAACCCTGTTTTATGTCATCTATCATACTTTGCTTTTCATCCTTCATCCCACCGGTTAATTGTTCAAATCCAGCCTTTAGTCCTAAATGAAAAGTGAACCGGGCCTGGGGCTTAGCAGGATTCTCTCTACTTGCCACTGCCCCTACGGTTAGACTCTTAATATTTAATAGCAGTTTCAGAGCAGCAGCTTAGTTGAAATTGGGGGTGGAAAAAATGAACTAACTATTGCAAAATGAAGCAAATTTAAATGACTTAGTGCCAGAAAAAGAGCAGAGTGACTAAAAAGGAAATTCTAATTAATCAGGTTTGACCAATGTAGATTCTACTATCTAAACATTAGACTATATTCTTCTTTGGCAACTCAGTTCAAGGTTAGAGAAAGAGGCAACATTTTCTGTGAAAAAGTAAAGATATAATGCAACACAGATTTTGAATATCCTGATTTTTACACGGTGCTCTGCCTGTTTGATTTTATCAGCCAATAATTATAGGTGAAATTTGGGGGGCATGGTTCTTTGGGAGTGCCTGGTCTGCAGGAATGATCAGATACTGAGATGCTAACTTCTTCCCTGGCACTCAGCTCACAAGCAGCTGTAAAACGGCACCCAGAAAGTTTTGGATGCTATCATGCAATTTTGGGTGCTAAAACAACGGCTGAGAGTTAAAAATCAAGCCCAGCATTTCCCTTCCAGGGAATATGTCACTCTGTAGACATCATACACACAACAATAGTGGAGAAATAGTGTGAATAAGGTTAATGGATACCGGGTACAATCCTAGAGGCTCTGTTAAACTGCACCTATGTGAGGCGCAGTGTAGACTGGCGCACATGTGCACCCCGCACGCAGCAAGCTGTTTGGCGCAATGGTGCACCCCTGCTGATACCCACCCCCCGAGCCCACACACCCTGCAGCTGGAGAAATGGAGCAGGAACCATGCCTGCTCCATCCCCCAGGCTGTGGGATGTGTGGGCTCTGGGGGGGGTCGCATGTGCAGGGACGTGCCATTGTGCTGAGCGTCTTGCTGCATGCGAGCACACATGTGAACCTGTGCCAGGCCGGACATCATGCCGGTGGGAGGCGTACACCGCCACTAGGATTGCACCCACCGAGTTTACTGTGATCTCATTTGAATAACCCTATCTGTCTGAAGCATAATGGGGGAATCCCGTTTTAATTCATGAAATGTAGGAATGAGAGAAGACAGCTATAGACTTGTGAGGGGGGGTGGGATCCAACTGGAAGCAGGTTCTGTTTGTGCGAGGGTGTGTGCGTGCGTGTGCGTGCAAAGCTTTGGTAATTTCCATTTTAATAAAGACAACCAAGGAGAAGCATGAACAATAACCTGTCTGTTCTCTGGCACTGACAGTTCAGTTGTCCTGTGAAATGAGATTTTGATAGCCCACTGCAGAAATCTTATCAAGCTCAGTTTACATCAGTGTACTTTATTAGAAGATGGCAGAAATAATTTGGTAGGCATTAAACAATGTCTCGTTTCTCCTTTTATTGGGCTGATTGAATAAGATGAAATGCGATTCGGAGAAGAGCCAAAGGAGCTGACGGGACTATAGTCATGGACATTTGGCCTGCCTACAATTTCTTTCGAGTTTGACAACAGACTAAAAGTGCAGATTTGGGCTCCCTTGTAACGCCCTCCGCACGGCGCTGTGGGCTACTGCTCCCTTCAGAGATATTTCTGTGAGCTTTCATTTTTGTTTCCCCAACTACTTTGGGGGGGGGGGGGCTTAATAGTGTGCTCATAGTGGTGCACAACACTTCCGCTTCCCCGGCTCAGTCTTCCTTCGAAACAATTCCAGACTTCAGTTGCAGTAACCAAGGGAATGCTCCTCAGACCAAGAAAAAGGACGTGTCACTTCCACCACCTGGTACATGCATCCAACTGGCTGTTCTAGGGCCCTGAGTAGAATTCCAAGATAGAAATCAGTATTACATGACTTTAGGTTTATAATCTCTCTTCTTTTCCCATGTAACTAAAGGTGGGTCCCAAGCATCCTAAAGTGCACTTTGTAAGCAACACCGAGAGAGCTTAGTGTCTGTAAAGCACTTTACAGACATTCACTAATTAATTAACCAATCCTTGCAACGCTCCTCCAAGGCTGGTACATAACTGTGTGTGTCGTTATCCCCATTTCACACTCCCCCAAGGGGAAATGTGTGCAGTGCGCACGCAGTACTTGAGACTTGGAGGTAGAGGAGGACCCCGCTTCAAGTCTTACCTTAGCCAGAAACCTACCTCACAGGGTTGTTGTGAGGATTAAAAGTTGTGTTATATGTAAAGCGCTCCAAGTACTATGGCAGGGGGGTGCTATATAAAAATAAAGATGATGATGATGATTGATTATTTATTATACCTGACCACAGAAGCTACTGACAGGGCCAAGATTACCAAGAAAGGCACTATCTTGCCAGAGCCATGACTAAAACTATTAGTTTTGTGTTCAGACCATGGGTGTAACTGAGGGTGGGATGGGAGAAATATTACCCCCTCACTCTCTTGATTTTGAGGGGCTTTACCCTGTTCCTCAAAAAAAAAGTTGTGATGCAGCTGTCAAAATCCCCTACTTCCCACCTCCAGCTAAACCAGCATGAGCTAGAGGCTTACTAAAATGACGGCTGTGTCATGTGATCAAACAGCACATTCTGGGGTAGCATGAGGAGTCACTAGGACTGCACCCACCGAGTTTACTGTGACCTCATTTAATAACCCTATCTATCTGATGCATAATCCCCAGGCCTGGCTATCTCAAACCGGGAGCTGGGAGCAGAGCAACTACAGGGGCAGAGATCAGTGGTTCTTCTCTCTCCTCTAGTAGGAAGCAGAAACATAGGTCCTTTCAATCCTGAACTGCTCCTCATGTCAATCCTCTGCCTTCTCCTTCCTACTCAGCTTGACAATTTTGCACTAGTGGTGGTCGACAGGTTCAAACAACTCTCCTGCGGTCCCACTGGGGAGGAAGGATGATTGTGTTATGGGGGAAGTAACAGTCAGCTTCCCAAAATCCAAAGAAAACCACCGCAGCTTCCTAGATTGAATATGAGGTGAAATCATAGTTGTGCATGCGTCAAAGGCAGGATCTTGAGTTGATTGCATTTCCCCCATTGGTAGCAATGGTGAAAACACAGTAAACATGGGTCCCTGCCTAATGGACCTTGGATGCTGCCTCTTACAACAGTGTCAATCCCCATTGTCAATCCCCATTAGTGGTGTTAAGATGACTGATATCAGCTGATGATCTACGCCACAGAGTTTAACCTTCATTTTCTTGGAGGAGACGTTAGGGTACAGATAGGCAAGAGAGAGGAATTTCCCCTGGAGGTTTGACAAAGCCCCAAGCACTTTTAGAAAGCAAGGAAAGACCTATTTGTTTGGGCTCAAACACGATTTCACCAAAACATGAAATCTCATTAAAATTCTGGTTCTCAATACCGTCTTGGTTGAATCGAAAACTTCTCAGTACCCAACAATACCTTGATTGAGGTTTTGATTCTCAGTTTACTGATAATCTACTTATTGTGATCCCGTTTACTAACTTTTAACTTACTGTGTACCGTTCATTATGTACCGTTCATTCACCACTTACCACATTGCCGATAATAGCATTTTACTTCTGGGTTTGTTGTTTCTGCATTTCTGAGCCAATCACTGTGGGAATAGCCCACCCCTTAACCTATCCCCAGTGCCCCTTAACCTCTACTCCAGTCAGAATTGTTTTGCTAAGTTGTTCCCTTTGCTTTGACCAATCTGCAACTGGATTGCAGATTTGTAAAGGAATCTGGTATTCAGCTGCAGGTTAGTCAAAGCAAAGGAACAGCATACAACAACAATTCTGATTGGAGGCACTGGAAAGGAGGTTAAGGGGTATTGGGGGAGGGAGGGACTATTCACAGTGATTGGCTCAGATATAGCTACTGTGTAGTAAATGGTCATAGTAGCTGTCCAATGTGAACACTCTGGAGCCAATCCAAGGAGTGTGCAAGCTCACACCATGGATATACTAAGTGCAGAGCATGTGCACGCCCATTGTGAGCACAATGCACTTGGTGCACTCATGGTCTGGGCCTTGTGTGCACATGCAACATGCACATAGTGCATGTGTGCACCTTGGATTGGGCCCTATGTGGAAAAAAATCCACCCACTATCCTTCAGCCATTCCACAATCCTCTTCTGAGGATCTCCGCTTACTTCTGTGCTCTGACAGGATGATACTGATAATCTCTTGGGGCATGAATCATGGGATAGTCTACACTGCACCCAGCTACAGTGGCATCCTACTGAGTGGATGCACACTTCAATCACTTCAAACAGCAGTGTCACTTCTGAAAAATATGAGTTCGGAGTAGTGAATATAAACTATGTGGTAGCTTACCCCTGAATGGGTCGTTGGTGGTGGATTCAATGAGGTGAGGGTCTTAACCAGCTTAGCAGGAGCACGAGCATCAACAGTGGAATCAGGCAGAGGCGTAGTCAAGTAGGGGCACAGGTCGAATCCAGGTCAACAGCTAGCATGGGCATCAGCAGTGGGATCAGGCAGAGACATAGTCAAGTAGAATCACGGGTAAAATCCAGGTGAGCAGTTATAACATATCATCAGAGCAGCTGGAGTTGGCTCTAATTGGCCAGGGCCGCAGTCTCCAATGTAGCAGGACAAGCGCTGCCTGTAGACTGGTACTGGCGTGGCTGGAGGATCCCTCATCTGCTGGTATAGACACTGCCCATGGACCGGCGTGGCTGAGGGTGACAACCCCATGCTGTGACACTGTTACATCTGAACAGAGCCTTAGGGCTCTGCAGTATATTTATAAGTGAAGTATAGTATTATTATTTATTATTATTTATTATTATTATCCATTTTTCTAAGTATTATTTTAAAGTGAAGCTGGTAAGTCATTTTATTTATTTCAAACATTTCTTAGTCGCCCCAGATGCCTGCGGCATCTCGGGACGATGTACAATCCAATAAAACAATCAAATAAAACAATTCTTTTAAAAACAACACACAATTTAAAAACAGGGTTAGGACAAATAAATCAAAAATAAAAATAAGGGTAGGGTGGAGCTAAAAAACCCTAACCTCCCCTTCCCCTCTCCCCAAAGGCCTGGGCGAACAGCCAGGTTTTACAAGCCCGCCAGAATGTCAGAAGGCTTGGGGCCAGGTGAGCTTCCTCCAGGAGGGAGTTCCAAAGACACGGCCCGGCCACTGAGAATTCCCTCTCCATTGTGGCCCCCCACTTAACATGGGGTCCCCCGGGTATTCCAGGGACAACTATGGAGAGGGCATTCTTGGTGGCTGCACATAGGCTGTGTAACTCCCTCCCGGAGGAGGTCTGGTTGGCTCCGGACCTCCTTTCCTTTTGATGAAGATGCAAGACCTGGCTGTTCCGCCAGGAATTTGGTGAGGGAGACGTGTGGGTGGGATGGGTTAGAGTGGTGGGGGATGATTATTCCCCCCTGTTTTAGTTGCATTTTAATGTAGTGTTTTAATCTATTTTTACTGGTGTATTTTTGTATTCTGTGTTTTTATGGTTAGCCGCCTCGAGCTGCTGGGAGCAGAAGAGGCGTGATATAAATATTTTAATAAATAAATAAGTTATACATAAGAACATAAGTAGTGCCATATTGGGTCAGACCAATGGTCCATATAGCCCAGCATCCTGTCTCTGACAGTGGCCAATCATGGTGGCTTGGAAGAAGCACCCAAGAGATCACAATTGGGGATTCACTCCCTGTTGTTTCCCCCCAGCTCCTGTCATGTTCCCTGATCCTGTCTGGCTAATAGCTGCTAATGGACTTATCTTCAAGAAACTTGTCCAAACCTCTTTTAAACTCAGCTATAGTACTGGCCCTTACCACAGCCTCTGGCAGTAGAGAGGTAGGTTAGTCTAGTGCAGGGGTGGGGAACTTCAGGCCCGAGGGTCAAATGTGGCCCTTGGCAAGTTTTTATGTGGCCCCTTTCTAATGTCTGGATGTGGCTCCTGGATCTAGTCTCTACCCCCAAGCACTGAAAAACTGAGCTCATGATAATGGAGCAGAGAGGAGGGCATGCGCACAAGGGTAGGGGACTGATCCACAGCACAGATCCATGATCTGGGCCCTCCTTTTCTTGAATACACCAATTAAGCCCCCCACCTGTCCCCAACCTCAGGGTGGCCCTTGGAGCTCGTACTCATTTTCAATGTGGCCCCCGGGACAGAAAAGGTTTCCCACCCTGGTCTAGTGATTAGATGACTAGCTGGAGATTCAGGTTCATTTCCCTGTCCTGTCAACTTCTAGGGCAAGAGGTGTGGCTTATGAAGCATGGCTTGTGAGGCAGGTTTGGGCCCTGGACATCGTTTTGTATAAATTAAACACTGGGGGCCACGTGTCAGTTCCTGTCACCATCCCCCATTGGGGATCAGGGGCTGCCATGGCTGCCAGTGATTGGACACTATGGCTACCCATCATGGTGGGGGTGGGACAGTTGTTCTCTTCCTCACCAGGCGTGAAGCAGGGGAGGACCCCTGGCCAGCCTGGTTGGGTGCATGTCTGTTAAGTGCAACGACCTGACATGGCATGGGGCAGCCCTCTCCCCCACCCACCCACATTCCCAGGCTGTGCAGCCAGTGTGCTGGTTTGTGTATTTGTTTTTACTAAAGCTGAAATGAATAGCCAATTGCTTACTTGTGAGAAATTTTGTCATCTCAAGGAATGGGGGTGAGTACTTGGTAACTAATGTGTCTGGAAAATACTCATTCGAGGGTAGCTTCCTTGGAAGGGGCGGAAGAAGAGGGGAGAAAGCCCCCAGTATGACCAGCCTCGATCGCCGACCCGGTCAGTTCGCACCCGGAAATGGATGCGCATCGGCCGCGCATGCGCGTATTCGGCGGCAGCGTCTCGTGTAGAACGGGCTGCCGGCTTTTTTAAGAAACAAGCGCGGGCGCCGCCACGCTCGTCTGAAAACGGCCTTAGACGAGACAAATTTGCGCATGATTGGTGAAAAATGCGCGTGTTTTAATGCTCATTTAAACACCTAAACTGTTTTAAATGCGCATTTGCCATGATCGTGTAAAAGCCCAAACCGTTTTGAATGTGTTTTTTAAATAATGCGCATTAAAAAAACCCAGTTTTGGCATCCCCCCGATCATCAAAGGGGCTCAAAACCAGTTTTAAAAAATGCGCATTATTTAAAAACCACATTCAAAACGGTTTGGGCTTTTACACGATCATGGCAAATGCACATTTAAAACGGTTTAAGTGTTTAAACGAGCATTAAAACACACGCATTTTTCACCAATCATGCGCAAATTTGTCTCGTCTAAAAGCGGCCTTAGTCTCTAGTCCCAGGCCAGCCTCTGCTTGCCTCCTCAGGTGCTTGGCTTGCTTGCAGAAGGAGGGGAGGAGGGTGGAGTGGGGGGTAATGCACTGAGCTTGCTCCAGATTGTGTTTGATACAGCAGCAGCAGCCAGGAGATTGGTTTAGCCCCTGGAATACATAGACTGAGGGCTTCCATCCATTAACCAAATTAGCTTCCCCTCTGGCAACTGATTTGTGGTCAACTGTTTAAAAATGGGGTGGGTGAGCAGGAAGGGGGTGACCTTGCACTCATGGGGTTTTATCTTAGCTAAGAATGCCCACAACCCAAGCAGTTGGCTGCGTGAGTTGCATGGGCTTGATATTATTGGCTGGTAGGGCGAGACACCAATGCTGCATGTGTACATTGCTAACCTGGCTAATAGTCAGCTCTCTCTTGAGTAGCAATTACAGAGGTATGTGGTGTCTAGCAATGTAGATAGTAGGGCTGAAAGTTGATCTCAATTTTCTCTCAATTCTCATCAAGAATCACGGTTCTTGGTTTGTTTTTAGCGAGAACTGAGAAACCCTCTGGTTCTCGACATTTTTTGGTAGAGATTTTTTTCTCACTTTGCTTATTGGAGCCATGTGTAAGCCTGTGGGTTACTCTCAGCACCAAGCTGTCACGAATATTACACTGATCATATTCCAGGGGCATGCCAGATGGCCATGAAAAGTAATGCCACACAGCTGAAAATGGTGTGGTGTTCAGCCTTCTTGTCTGTACTCCATGAGCCTTGCCCTGTGCTCACACCCTGGACAGAGGCACTAGAATGGCCACTGTTTAAATTATTTATTATAGTTGTGCCGGGGGGGGGGAAGTTAGCTTAACTTTAATGTCTTTATAACTTTTATTTCTTTTTTATTAGTAAGAGTGTTCTCTCAATTTTTTATTTTTGTTTTATTTCTTTTATTAATGTTCTCTTGATTTTTGTATTGGTCTCAATTTCCTTTTTGTTGTTCTCTTAATTTTTGATTGTTGCTTGATTAGTTCTCTTTTTATTCTGAGTCATTGTGACTATCTTCAGAAAACATACTTGTTTTTTATTTTTTAAATTTTATTTATTGTATTTTAATTTCTTTATTGTCATTCTCTTAATACATTTTAAATTGTTTGGATTATTTATATTTTTTCTCTTTATTTTTATTTTGAGTCTCTTTGTATTCTGTTTTGTTTTGTCTCTGAGTAATTTCAGATGTTACAAGATCAAAGTCAACCAAAACTGAACTAAAACATGGCTAAAACTGAACTTCTTATCTTCCCCCCTCATCCTTCCTCTCCCTTTTCCCTGCCAATCCTCATCGATGGGGTCACCATCCTTCCCAACCCCCAAGCCCATAGCTTAGGCTTCATCTTTGACTCACCCCTTTCTTTTAAACCCTACATTGACTCTGTTGCCAAATCCTGTCACTTCTCCCTCCACAACATTGCTAAGATTCGCCCTTTTCTCTCTGTCTCTGCCAAAAACCCTTGTTCATGCCCTGGTCATCTCTCGCCTCAATTACTGTAACCTCCTTCTCACTGGCCTCCCCCGCTCTCCCCTTTCTCCCCTTATCTCTGTCCTAAACTCTGCTGCCATGGTCATCCACCTCGCCCGTCGCTTTGACCACGTGCAGCCCCTCCTCTCCTCTCTTCACTGGCTCCCTCTTCCTGAACGAATCCTGCACAAGCTCCTAGTCTTCACCTATAAAGCTCTTCACAACCTTGCTCCCCCCTACCTCTCTGCGCTAATTTCCCTCCGTACTCCAGTCCGTGAACTCCTCTCCTCCTCTGTCCCCTCTCTCGCCCTCCCACACCTCCCCTGCTCCCCTAACCACCTTCGTCCCTTCTCCCTAGCTGCCCCCCATGCCTGGAACTCCCTCC
>QEPC01015142.1:1319114-1372033 GCA_003113815.1 Sphenodon punctatus | reverse complement strand
CTAGCTAGTAAGACTAGGGATAGGCCTTTCCTATCACAATGTACTTCTCAATAAAGTAGTTTACTTTAACCTAGAAACAATCTCCAAGGTGTTGATTACTACTAAGCTGTTGCTACTAACAATTCAAGCTGCTTTTGGGGTTTTGTTTTTCTAACCATTAATAAAAATTCCCAACACAACCAGCCATCATTCTCGATGTAACCAAGCCAAGTGCGTGCACCTGGAACCTCGCATCCTCGTGAATGTCTCCCCCCAACCCCCATCTCTCAGATTGTAAGCCCTAGGGTAGGGATCATGTCTTCTCAATTACTTTTTAAAGTGCCAGGTACATTTCTGGCACTATATAAATGTCTACTACTACTACTACTACTACTACTACTAAATAATAACCACACTGAATCACACACAAACCCCCAGCATGGTCAATGAGCCCTGAACGTCTGTTTGGCAGCATCCAGCTGTTCACCCCAGTTGATCACCGGTAGGGGCCAAAGCCAAGCTCAGGTCTTGACCACCTCCAGAACTGTGGTCAATGCAATCCTTGATGGGAATTGGCTAAAAGTAACGTCAGAATGGCAACCACCAGGCGTGATCACACACAACAATCCCCAGCCGTGGCGAATGCACGCAGTGTTGCTGCCAGGCAACGAACAACAAATAGAACAAGGAGGGATATTTAAAGGGCACACAGGACCAGGGGAATGTGGATGCCAAACAAGAAACAGGAAGGGAGAGGAGAGGAGAGACACCGCAATGGAGCAACAGCAGCAGCACATGGAGGGTCCACAGCAAGCCGCCCCACAGGGGGACACCAAACAGGGGACAGAGGCCCCCCGCAAATGGGTAAGGAGACCACAGTGGGTGGGGAAACAGACAGGGCGTGGAAGGGATGCAGACAGGCACAGAGGGAGGATGGGAGGGTAGGAGGTGAGAGCCAGAACAGAAAGAGCACAGCACATAATCCCTCATGTCCAACCAACAGACCAGGAAAAAAGCCAGAGCCCCAGAACCTTCACAGAACACCAGCAGGGAGGAGGAGGAGGCGCCAGAGGTGGAGAGGGCACAAGGGGATACAAGGAGGCACAATGGGGATACACGTAGACACAGGACTTCATAAAGATCTGGGGGTCCCTAAAAAACCAGATAGAGCTGGCAGTCAACAAGAGGAACGAGCACATCTTCAACCAGATTGTCAGGGAAATGGAACAGGCAGGATACCAAAGATTGGCAACACAATGCAGGTCCAAGACTAAGGAATTAAAGACGGGGTACAAGAACATAAAGGACAATAACGAGAAGTCTGGTCCTGCATCAAGGACAGCACCCTATTACAATGCCCTGGACCGCATCCTGCACATGAAGTGCTCCATGAAGGCCCGGAAAAGGGAGGATGTTCCACCATCCATGGCAGCACCAAGTGCATCCACAGGCACTGGTAATCCCCCACCCTGAGAAGAACATCCTTGGACCTCAGGGAGCAGCAGGCCACCATCACAAACAGGCACGGGGAGCCCAAGACCAATGTCAGGGTCAGGGGCATCTGATGACGACACCCTGATCACCCTCAGCCACTGGACATGAGAGGAGCACTCTCAGCAGAGCACCATGAAGCAGTTGGGCATGGAGGACTCCGAGACAGACATAGAAGTTAGGCACAGGGAGTGGAAAACACAGGGACCAGCACGGACACAGAAATGGGAAAAGGGGGGGGGGACAAACACCAGGGAATGGAACTAACCAACCCCCCCATTATCGCAGGTGAAATGGAGGTTGAAGAGGGGGTAACGGGGGGAGGGGGAATGTGCGCTGGGAGCGGTGGAACAGATGCAAGAAGGAAAGCAGAAGGGACAGGGCCCACAAGAGACCGGGAGAGGGAGGGTGGGTTGGGACAAGGAGGAAGGGACACAAGCACCTCAAAGACACACCACCACGTCCCATTCTACACAGGGCCACAAGCACACCAGCAGGAAGAACAAGCAGACAAGAAAGTGGAGCGGGAGCAGCAGCAGCAGCAGTGGGAGCAGCAAGGTGAGCAGACAGGGGGGACGCCAGTCGTACAGCTGAACAAAGGAGTCCGGTCCAAGAGGGAGTGAATGGGAATGCACACATGGATCCCAGAGCCCATAGGGAATGGGCAGCACAGCTGCTCGAAGGGAAGCCATGGATGAACACGAGGAAACAAGCAGGGGTCTCGGGACACAGCTAGAGGGAGGGGAGGGGACCGGACCACCCAAAGGAACGGGGAACAGCAGGGTTGGGATTCCAGCCCACCCCAGCACCGCCCTGGCGAGGTACAGGTGCAGCTAACGGGAGCCCTAACCAACATATCCAACCTATATCCCCCAGAGCCACAGCCCATGCAGGTAGCCCAGCCACGACCGGAACCAGTTCCACCGGCCCAGAGGATGTGCAAGTACAGGGCATGTGTACACCACCATCAGGAGGATCTTGCTGAGGAGACACTGCAAATGAGCACACATCAGGAGGAGGCCATGATATCAGCCATTGACAGGATAGAGGCTGCCACCAACAGAGCCGTACAGCAGGTGGAGGGAAAAGACAGGCACCTGTTAATGGAGATGTGGAAGGAGAGGAAACAGGAGTGAAGGGAATACACCAGGCAAATGGAGGCATTTGAGAGAATGACCCAAACAATAGACCGTCTGGGGAGCAGCTGGAAATTGGCACCTCACTACTGCTACATGCGGGCACCATGAGTGCATACATCATGGCAGCTGCATCACCGGGCACCATACCAGCTGTTGCCCTACACCCACCACCCATCCCACCTCCGTTGCCCATCCCACAGCAGCTGCAGCAGCCAAGGCTACTAGGGCTGCGTATTCTCTTACCTGTCCCACAGGGACTGATAAGGCAGCAGCCGGCCAGGCAGGTGAAGCAGCACCAGCCAGCTCTGGACTTGAACCAGCCTCCAACTCCTGCCACACAGGACAGCCAGGAGCCACGCCAGAGTCAAGAAATGCTGGAGGAGGATGGCAGCACAGCCAAGAGCAGCTCACAAACCACCGAGTCACCTGTCAGGTGAGGGAGAGGTCAGCCCAGAAAGCAATATGGGTTGGGGGTAAGGGCCAACGTGTGGATGTCCCAGATCGAGGGGGTGTTGCCGCCCTGCATAATTGGAGACCCAGCCTATCCACTCCTCAGATGACTCATGAAGTGCTATCCAGTGCAGTAGGGCACTGAGAGCACTGTATATAAAGTAAAAGCACCATTAGACACTGTAAGCATCATGTCTATCATTCTTAGGTATTCAAGTCGGGGACCGTGCTTGAACCGGGTCAGGATATGGCCCTGTTGGTCACAGCTATGACACAGGTTCCACACCGACAGGGCACGGGTCGGATGGGACCTGGAGGGGAGGGAGCACCCATGGGCAATGGAATGGGGATCCAGCTAACAGCCACGGGGGAATACTGGGGATCCACAGTCTACTATCCCTTGCAGCATCCCAGCAGACTCAGGGCAGGGGGCCCCTGGATATGTGCCTCACCACAGCTTCTCACATCTGCTTGGCATAATGGTACTCCCTGGGGTTCACCGCGTTCACATATAGCAGAACAGGGCCAGCTGGCCACTGTAGCAAGGGATATGCCAGGGCGGCCCCATCAGTCTCACAGATGTTGTGCAACACACAGCAGGCACTGATGACGAGGGCGGAGGTCTCCACAGCAAAGTCCAGACGTCCTGCAAGGCACCTCCATCTATGCTTGAGGGCACCAAAGGTCCTCTCAACAACGGTTCTCGAGGTGCACAGCCAGGTGTTTAACAGGTACTCCATTTGATTCCTGACCACTGGATAGCACTTCATGAGTCATCTGAGGAGTGGATAGGCTGGGTCTCCAATTATGCAGGGTGGCAACACCCCCTCGATCTGGGACATCCACACGTTGGCCTAGTCCCCCCTGTACATCCATGCGAAAAGGGGGGAGATGGTGAGGATCTGGGCATCATGGCTTCCGCCAGAGTGGCCAGTGAAGGTATTTATTTATCTTATTTATTTATTTTTATTTATTTATTTATATACAATTTGTATCCCGCCCCTCCTGCCCACAGGGCAGCCCGGGACAGCAAAAAACAACTATCAAAACAATATAACATTTTAAACAATTAAAAATTCCACATTATGCAGGGAAGAAAGCAGCTGCTTCCCTGGGGGCTTCTGGATGGGTGCGTGCAATCAGCAAGGCCCTGTGGTAAACCCTGGGCAGCTTGAGCACTGTGCACGTGGCCTGGATGCAGCGGCGCCTGTGGTGGGCGAGGAGACTGATTGCAGTAAAGCGGGTCAGGCATTCCCAGACCCTGGCGTACAGTTTGAGCAGCTCTGTGTGACCCGCTGGAGCTCGGTGTGCTGATGGTATCACTCAGCGATGATCTCCAGTAAGAGCCAATGGGCACCCCACTGGTTGACATCCATGGCAGGTAACATGAGGGACTGAGCAGGGAAATGCCTCAAAAGCAAAGGACATTGTCATACACACTGCTCAGAGGCACGCAAGTGCTGATGTGCTGCAGATTGTGGCTCGCTCTAATGGGCCTGGGAGGAATGGTGACAAAAGCTTGTTATGGATGTGGTGTGTATTTTGGAACTTTGACGTTTAATACATTGCAATACCCTTAAGAATATTCTTAAGAGTCCCTGTGATAGGTGCTATAGTTAGTCTGAGTAGAGGACAAGGAGAAGTTTACATTTATTTATCTTCCTGTAGCGGATATGTATTTGATTAATTTTGTTGGGATTGTTCCCTATTTTTACTTATATGGTGTTATTATTGGTGTATTGTTTACAATGACCTTTGACTATGTAATAATAAAGTTTACTTACTTACTAATGGGCCTGTAGCCGGCACACGCCCATCTGGCAGTGGCCGTCCGTTGAGTCATGTACTGTGGTGCTTTGGCTATTAGTGGCGGGCTATGTGTTAATGCGTGGTCTGCGTGGCACGGGACCGTTCACCTGTACCGGGAGGACTCCATGTGTATGTCTTGGGCTCACTGTTACCACTGGCAGGCAGGTATTGTGGTTTTGGGTGCTATTTATCTCACAAAATACTGAATTCTCCCAAGAAAACACCATTCTCACATGAAAACAGTAATATGCATGCAAAAAATGGCTGCCCTTTTCCAAAATGGTGGCGATGATGCACATGTGCAAAAAAGCTGTGGTGGCCATTTTGTGCATGCACAGTTGCTCTTCTCTTTTTGAACAAGATTCTCATCAAGATCACTCAACGACATTGAGATCTTGAGGATTCTCATGAGATTTTGCAAGAAACAAATTTGTTGTTTCAGCCCTAGTAGATGGTCTGGCCCCCAGTTAAATACTTGTGCTTGAGACTAGTCCAATATGCTGTGAGCACCTCAGCACCATCTTTTCACATTGGCTGAATTTAAGTTTACCACAGTTAGCAGGTGGTATGGGAAGCAACTCCGACAGGCTAGATCTCTGTCCTGTATTTCTGGGTCATGACCATGCACAGTGCCAGCCCCAGGGTGCCAGGGCCATCGCCCCTATTGGCCTCTGCACCCCCAAGTTTAATAAAAACGTTTACCAGGCTAGTTGTTCTTTAATCTTCACCAGTCGTTCTGGCAGTGCAGTGGAGTTCAGAGCCCTGGTGCGGCTGTGTCAAGCCGCTCAGGCGCGCCAAACATCCGGGTTGATGACCGCACATGTGTGAGCGTGTTGCTGTGCTTGCGCAAACATTAAAATGCTGATGCCATAGGGCTAGGAGGTCGCGAGAGGGAGGCAGGGCCGCACGGGAGGAGGCATGCAACCAAATTCAACTAGGAGGAGGAGGAGAGCTGAGACAGAGCCCTGCAAGGGGCAAAACTTTAGAGAACACACATTGGGCGGCTTGGGAGTGCTGTCCAGCACGTGTTCAGAGACATGAGCAACGCATTGCCAGGATTGCTGGGGGCAGTCTTTCATGCAACTCTACAGCGAGGAAATCAGCAGTGCAGTAATGTAATATAGGCTATAGCCCTTGATGCCCTGGGGCGGGGCGGGGAAAGCAATACATGGATGTGTGTGTGTGTGTGTGTGTGTGACTTGGTGTGTGTGTGTGCTATTGGCCAGTGGAACAGCAACGGGGGCAGGGGGGAAGGGGAAGTGGAGAGTGCTTTTGACTGACTTAACTTTTTAAAGTGTCTCTGAGCGTGGGCTTTTTCTCTCGACTCTCACGTGGTGTGAGGGTGGGGGCTGCCTGCTACAGAGAGCATATATAAAGGTGATTCCGCCAGGTGCCATTTTCTCTCTCTTTGACTCAGTTCTTGAGAGAAAGAGAGTGAGTTTTCAGTTGGCCATCTGGCTGGTGGTCAGACTGAATGTTTGGATCAATTCACTGTTATTTAGATTAGATTTATTCATAGATATTTTATTATTTAATAATCATCATCTCAAGGAAGCAAGTTAGGTATAAGTGGTACCAGTGCCAAGTCAGACCAAGGGTCCATCATGAAGCCCAGCATCCTGTCCTCAAGTGGGGAGGAGACACTGACAAGCTCAGCCTGCCCTGTCTGGGTGAGTACATTGGGGCTTGGCCTTGGCTTTTTGGGGGGGCCTCAGAGGCTGGGGGAGATGTCTTGGGAGGAGGGGGGATGTCTAAATAGTGATTATTATGGGATGATATCACATATGGTTATTATAGTTTGGTTCTGCCCTTTTAATATTTTTTTTTATTTTTAGGATATTTGTAATTCATTTTTAAATGGTGAGTTATAGTATGTTTTAATTATTAATTATTATTATTATTAGCAAACATTTATATAGCACCAGGCGCTGTACAAAGTAATTGAATAGACATGGTCCCTGCCCTAGGGCTTACAATCTGAGAGATGGGGGTGGGGGGAGACGAAGTAAGGGGAACAGAGGGAGAGACAAGGAGTGTAACATTGACGAGGATGCGAGGTTCCAGACGCATGCGCTTGGCTTGGTTACATCGAGAATGATGGCTGGTTGGTCCATGTGGTGAGGATAGGAGTACACAGACGTTAGGTAACAGAATGTACTGGATGGAGGGTATCAGCAGGAGTTAGGTCAGGGGAGCGAGGAGTCGGGGAGGGCAGAGCGGAAGAGGTGAGTTTTGAGGAGGGATTTCAAGGTACAAAGGGAGGGGGCGAGGTGGATTTAGGCAGGGAGGGAGTTCCAGGCATGGGGGACAGCTAGGGAGAAGGGATGAAGGCAGTTAGGGGAGGCGTGGGAGGGCGAGAGTGGGGACAGAGGAGGAGCGGAGTTCACAGACTGGAGTACGGAGGGAAATTAATGCAGAGAGGTAGGGGGGAGCAAGGTTGTGAAGAGCTTTATAGGTGAAGACTAGGAGCTTGTGCAGGATTTGTTCAGGAAGGGGGAGCCAGTGAAGAGAGGAGAGGAGGGGTTGCACGTGGTCGAAGCGATGGGTGAGGTGTATGACTCTGGCAGCAGAGTTTTTGACAGAGATAAAGGGAGAAAGGTGAGAGTGGGGGAGGCCAGTGAGAAGGAGGTTACAGTAATCGGGGTGAGAGATGACCAGGGCATGAACAAGGGTTTTGGCAGAGGAGAGAGAGAGAAAAGGGCGAATCTTAGCAATGTTATGGAGGGAGAAGCGACAGGATTTGGCAATAGAGTTGATGTAGGGTATACAAGATGAATTGTAGGGTTTAAATTATGATTTGTAATTGTTGATTGTGTGTGTTGTAAGTTGCCCCAATTTTTTTTAAAAAGGGCCTGTGTGCTTGGACAGGACCTTTGGTGGTGTAGCTACTAGAGATGCTGGTCTGGAGGGGCCTGGTTTGGTGGCAATGCAGCCTCGAAATGGGCAACATTTTTTTAAAAAGGGACTTTGTGCTTGGACAGGGGTTTTGGTGGTGTAGCTACTAGGGATGCTGGTCTGGAGGGGCCTGGTTTGGTTGCAATACAGGCCTGCAACTGCTCTGCTTGTGAACATAGGAGAAAGTAGGTAGGAGCACGGCAGAAGAGAAGGCTGCAGACAACAAGGAAACCCTTTTCCCCTGTCCCCCACTGAACCCATCTCTTCCCCCTTCCTCTTCTTGTGCTCCAAAACCAAACCCTTTCCCTCCTACTTCTCCTCTGTCTTGTCCTGTCCTTCTCTTCTCTTCTCTTCTCTTCCCTTCTTTTCTGATTTAGTTTGTCGCAACACAGGGAGCTAACTCAGTCTTCCCGGTTCTCCAAGCCAGAAGGAAGGTTTGTCCCAAAGCCTACACCTTCAGAAGACTACAGGTAGCCAAGCATGCTATGAAAATCGAGGATTCGAGGGTTCAGGATAAAGGTAGGTGATGGCAACGTGATCTATTTTTTTAACCTACTATGGTTAATTTGGACCCAATGGGAAAGAGAGTGTATGGGACCCCAGTAAGAGGGTTCTCTATCCCCCGTTGGCAGTGCTTCACACAGCAGCATTCCCAGAATTAAGTAATGTAATGTCCAGCCAGCGTTAACCCTGGGAACTCCTTCCTGCTGGGTTATGGAACGCCACTTGCCTACTGTTGTCCTGGCTCCGCCTACTGTTGCCCTGACTCTGCCCCTAGGCCAGGCTGCACCCCTAGGCCCGTTGGCGGCAGGTTGAACCCACGCACTGCCCCACCAGCCTCCAAACCCACCAGTCACCACTGGTCATGACTACCTCAATGCTGATCTGTACTACTACAATAAACAAGTAAAATAGGGTATCACCATCTGGGCTTGCCAAAACTGTGGAATTGGACAGGGAATTTTTGAGTTGTAGATACTTGTATGAATGATCTTCCACTCCTAATCTGGGGACCACAATAATTCATATAGTAGATTAGCAATTTCAGTATATAGGGGGGTTAAATCCATTCAAAACCCCATAGTGCTCAAAAAGGATTGCAATGATTTTTTATCCATTGCAATGGATAATGTAGTCGTTAATTTTACCCTATCTAGGACAATACTTTGGCTATCAGTACTTATACAGACACCCAAAAACACAACAGTGCTGGAAGCCAACTGGGCCTTGGAAGGGTTAGGTTTAAGCCCCGTGTCCAGAAGGCAACACAACAAGTCCCAAAGGTCTTACTTGTGTTCCTACACAGAGGGAGGCTGACCAAAAAATTATCCATGTATTGGATGACATGCTCTGGACACGGAAAATGTGTCCGAGTCATCTTCATTTGGACCTGAAAGATAGCCAGGGAATGTTTATACCTCTGTGGCAGGATGGTCTATATGTACTGTGTTCCTGTCCATGTAAAAGCAGTTTGAGGTTGACACTGTAGATCAAGGGGAAGAGAGAGAAACCCATTGCTTATGTTCAAACAAGAAAAAACCTTCATGGCCAGAGATATTTTAGTAATTATCTCAGGGTATGCTGCAACTATGGGCACCATGGGATGAGCCAGGGCGATAATTGCCCAGTAGTCTATGATGAAGTGCTAGAAACTGTTAGGCTTGCTCACCAGCCAGTCCAGGCGGGAATTACACATCGAGAATCCCTTCCTTAGGCATCCACCTCCTTTCTCAGGTGAAACGGTGCCAGTTCATCCCAGAATGTGGGATGGCGGTGTTGATCAAATGCGGCGGATGTATTCCCTTGGTGACCATTTCTACCCTGTTCCCACCTGCCTTCCGCATTATTTTTTTCCCTTGAGGTTTCACAGAGATCCAAAATTTCTTGTTTAATTACCTCCAAATATTCCTTTCCATGGAACAAAGACAGTGTATATGATTTAGAACGGGAGTGGGGAACCTTTCCCCTCTTTCAGCACACTTTTTGAAAATGAGTACAAGCTTCGCAGGCCAGATAGGAATTGGGGTGGGGGTACTTACAGGATGTGCTCAGCATTGGAGAAGGAAGGAGAAAGTACAAATCATGGATCCCTGCCATAGATCCATCCCCTATCCTTGAGCACATGCCCTCATCCCTGCTCCCTTCCCCCAAGCTCACTAATTTAGTGCTCAATTAAGGGAATTGATGCACAGTCCAGATCCAAGAACAGGAAAGGGGCCAACCCCCCCTCATGCCAGATTTGGCCCCATGTGCCACATGTTCCTAATTTCGGAGTTAGACCCTGAGTCTTTTTAACACTTTATTCAATTGTTTCAGATTTCAAATCTGTATACTTAATTCTCTATAATCAAGCAAAAGCATTCATCACAATGAAGACTAATCTGGGGCCAAGCTTCAAATAGCTGCCATTTTGGGTGCGGTTCTGTCTTTGAAAGCTGCAATGGAATTTTTTTCATGATCCCACCACTCAGAAATACCTAAAAGCTTTGTAATTAAACTTTCCAGAATAATTCATAGCCAGATAAAACGGGGGATAATTGTAGTTGAAAAATGAAAGGTGTAAGTACATGACTATGGGGTGTTTATATTGACTAATCTTAACCATGAGATGTAAGTACTACATGCTGTAATATTGGGAAGCATTCCTGAAAGCAAGCAATGTTGCGTAAGCAAATATAAGCAATGCTGCATAGATGGTCATACAGCAAATTATTTTGAAATTCCCAGGAGAAACATGTCTTAGCGTGCCAGTGGCAGGTTACTTTTGCTCTTCATCTAGTCTTTTATTAAGAGAGATCTTTATCTAACTGCACTCATTGAAATCCTATGGTGTACAATGCTAGATCTTTCATGGGAGATAAGAGGAATAAGGTGAAGGAAAGAGGTTGGCCAGGTTTGAAATTACTTACTATACCTCAGCATGTGGCTGCGGAAGAATGGAATGATTATATTCAATAGCCCTACACTGGAAACTCTTGGAATTTTTGGAAATATTGTCAGCTAGGTTCCCCTAAAAGAGGATCCGTTCCAGGATCACACCATTTGAATCTAGAGGCGCACCATCTGGTTGGGTTATTTTAATGGGGGAAATCTCAAAACCTCTGTGTGCGGTGTGCACATGGATCCCGCGTGGCTTGCATGTGCTACACGGTCCCTGTAACAGGTGCGCGCACAGGTCGTCCGCACGCAGATGGCACATGTAGCATGCGCGGGGGCTTTGGATCTTCCCCACCATCAGGAAATAGGGTATTTCAAATTTTCATAAATGCACACGTTATTTAAATATGGACCCACGTTGCAGCTCCACTCCCAGTCAGCCATTGACCTGGCAATAGCATAGAGCTGTGGGGGCACCAGTCTAGAGCAACTTTATGGTGGGGTGCGTGTGCCATGCAGGTGGACCGTGGCCTGGGGAACTAAAGCGGACCCAGGCAGGGCTGGAAGCGGGCAGACGTGGTGTGTGGTGTGTCTAAAACTGCCCCCATATCCGTCTAGAAGAAGCCATTGAAGCCGGTCAGACTTTCAATGGCAATGATTAAGATTCTTAAAATTCAGCGCTAGGAGGTTTTAAATAGCATACCCATAGGATTTAATTGCTTAAAAATTCTGGCATGCTGAGTTTATTTTAGGTAAAACCAGTTACCTGAGCAGCAGACTATTACAAGGAGAAAAGATATCAATCATTCTAAAAAATAGCTGCAGTCCATTTTTGTTTCCACTCTTTAGATTAGAATGGAATGCTTACAGCCAAATTTTGTTCTTGGATACACTGGTATGATTGCAGTTTTACACCACTGAAACGGAGAGCAGAATTTTGCCCTTAGCTGCCAGCAACATTAAAGAGTACATTCTCTGAAACTATTAGTATTGTTTTGTTCTGGATCAGGAATGGAGTATGTCTGTGTGCCAAGTCACTGAACTTGGGGGTGGAGATAATTCCAGCCTGTACGAAGTAGAGGATTTGACACAGAGTCCATTTCCTCCTGCACTCTGTTGCAACTAACCGAAACTGGCTGTTCTCTAAAAGACACAGACCACATTACACATGTAAGTACCCATGCTTTCAGGGTAGCACAGGCTTAAAGTCTCTTCCTTTAGGTTCTTGGAAGAAAAGACTAATGTCTTCTATATTTTACTTTCAGTCAGCCCACGAAATAATCCTATAATAGCAAATGCATTTCTATTGTAGTCTATTTACAGTTGCTTAGAGAGTGTTTACTTTGGGTAATAAAGATTTTGCTATATGCTCCTGAAGCTGCTATTGTGATGGGACACCTGCCTTGCTCTAGTAGGTACATTTATACTAGTGCAAAAAATTCAGAACCAGGCCTTGAATTTACAGAAGCTGCACAAACATGTTAAGAGACTGCAAAAAGTATATTTTCTGATTAGCCATTAGAGTGAAATGACTAAATGACCCTGCTTTTCATAAAGCTCCATAGCAGTTTATTTGTAGAATGATAGCCCTCTGGATGAACTCCTTAAGCTGAATCCATATTTGAAATGAATCTGTTCTGTTGTTGTGCTGATAGAAAGCAATGCAAATTACATTAACTCGTGAAGTTAGAATAGGTAAAAGCTTGACCATGTATATCTGTTATGCCAAATGAAAATCTCTAATATGTTTGCAAATCTCTAATATGCAAGTTGTAATATGTTTAAACTGTCAAACTGCGTGAGTCTCTCCTCCTCCTCCTCTTTAAACTCAAGAATAGGCAGTTGATCTCAGTACAAAAAATAAAATGGGTAGCTGAACTGAGCAAAAGAATGTGCAAACATGGAACATACCACTTGGATGGAAGGAGGGGGTATGCTGTGCATGTTTGATAACCCACATGCTTTTATGGATGTAAATTTCGACTAACAGATACAATTCTGGTCACATGTTCCTTTGACTTTTTTGAAATTTCTCCCAGTTCTTTCCGATTTTGCATGAGAACGGAAGTGCTGATGATCTAGGAGAGACAATGACTGTTGGTATAAAGCTGATCCAAGGGTTTATTCATGTTTGCACATGGAGATGTGTGACTGGCTGCACAGATTTTTGCAGTTGCCAGTACATATCTGGAGTGTATTCTGCAGGCGTCCACTCCAAATTTCAATCTAGTGCATAAAATAGATACTGGATTGTTCACTTGGGCAACAGTCATTCATATATTTGAGCCAATTTAGCTGCAATTTGTTAGCCTGTCTTTTTAATATACAGGCAGTGTTTCTGTTCTTATCTAGCAAAAACAGACTCACTAAAGCAACCCCCAACATTGGCATACAGAGCCTCCATACTTTACGGTCATCTGAGTTTATGTAGCTTTCTTGCTGAGAGACAGACTTTGGAATCCTACTCACACTGGTGAGGAATTACGTAAATCACCACTTTGATTTAAACAAGAATTCTGATTAAGGGCTCCAATATCTGTGTCTCCATTTAATACACACCCTCCTTCCCCCACCCCTGATATATGTATTTCTTTAGTGTACTTGAAAGATGCCAAATAGCCATCCAACCAGTCTGGGCTGCTTGACCTACTCTAGATTCACAGCTAGGGTCAGACTCTGAGCACATTAGCACTGGGGTAAACCTGGAGAAACTGCATTGATTTTAACAGAGCTTCCGTGGAGTTGCAACTGAGATCAGAATCTGGCATATAGTACCTTACTCACTCACTTGCAGGGATAAAACAGACCAACCATTTTGTTTTCATATTCTTTTTCTGTGATTTTGGAATCTGCGTTGAAACTCCATGCAAAGTTCTGAGTGCAGGGAACGGCCATCTCATCCCTCATACTGTGCATGTGCAAGATGGCGGAGCCCTGTACTCCACTGCCATTTTCTGCATGCGCATCACAGGCACCGCCATTTTAAGCATCTGCAGTATGGCGCCACAGCTGATCCGGAACTCCAGTGAAATACAGATTGGATTGCATTCCACTCTGCATTTCATTAAATTAATCAGAACATCCAGGTTCACTGAAGACAGACTCATGCTGAAATTCCATTTCAGCCCTACACACTTTAAGGTTGCTGAAACTATACGGTCTAGTTGCATTGGCCCTAGGGTTATACCATTGGCAGATGTGTAACATAAGATACAGATACTTTTGGAAATGATGGCCTTAATTCTCCACTGTCCTACACCTTGTGTTCTATTATTTATCTTTTATCTAGCACTTTTGGTGTTGAAAGTTTCTATCTAGTTCTCCCTCATAACTCTGTGAGGTAGGTCAATATTATTCCTATTTTACAGATGGAGAACTGAGTTACCCATAAGTTCATGGCTAAGATGGGATCTGAACTCTGGTTTCCGAGGTCCAAGATTATTATTATTATTATTCAAATTTAATACCCTGCCCCTTCTGCCTTAGACATCTTGGGGTGACTTACATTCCAATATAAAACAACCCTATCTAAAAATCCCTTTTACCTCCCCCTATATCAACCCCCACCCCCATCCTACCCATTCCCACTACCAAATACCTGGTGGAACAACCAGGTCTTACACTGTCACCGGAAGGTGAGGAGATCCAAGCAGAGGCGGAACTCTGCTGGAAGGGAGTTCAACAGCAGCGGAGAGGCTGCCAAGAACGCCCTCCTCATAGTGGTCACCCGACAAAAGTGCAGGACCTCCAGGAGGGCCCCCCTAGAGGACCACAAGGGCCGCCATGAGGTATGGGAGTTAAGGTGATCCCTCAGGTAGGTAGGACCCAGACCTTATCTATTGAGCTACATTGGCTCTCTGTGACCTTATATAGCCACAGCAATATTAAATGCTATGGTGTATCTCTCATAGGTGAAAGAATCTGATCATAGGGAAGCAAAGGGAATAGGTTACATGGCCTGAGACTGCGTTCCCACCTGTGGCGGCAGCGGGAGGGGCGAGGGAAGACGCAGCAGCGTGGAGGAGCTGGCCAACGGGAAAAGGACCAGTGCAAACGGGGATCGGCCGCGGCTTCTCTTGCGCATGTCAAGGCAGGATTTTGCACCCTGATATGCGTGAAAGAAGCTGCGGCAGATCCCCATTTGCACTGGCTCTTTTCCCATCGGCTGGCTCCTCTGCGTTGCTGTGTCTTCCCTTGCCCCTCCCGCTGCCGCCACCGCAGCGGGAACGCAGTCTAAGAATACTTCAGGTACTAAGGAGCCTCGACTTCTTTTAGGCTGCACTTTGTTCCATGCCACCTGGGGTGGCTGGATGATTCTGTTATTGTTTAAATGTAAAGGTTTAGGGTAGTTTGCAATGCATCCCATTGTTTGTCTGGTAAGTCAGAGTATTTAATGGATCCAGCTTGTGGGGCAAGTCACAGTGTTTACTAGATGCTAACACTTACAAGCCACACCAGTTCCTTAAAAGCTTATCTTGGAGTTGTTGTATACCCGGTACACTAGTACCAAGCACTGTGTGTTAAAAGGGCCCAGACACCACAGCTATTCAGCAACCCATTTGGAGGGATGTTCTTTCAGATGTGCTCTGCTGGATTCTTCCCTGCCAAAATACTTGCAGAGCAAAGTGGCACATGTTACTGTAGGCTGAGTCTAAGTAAGCAGTAACAGCAGGGCTTCCATTTGTGCTCTGGAACCTGGCTGCGGGAACTCTTGGCAGCATGGTTCCTGCACAGAAATGCAGTGCACGTTACTATATCTCTTTTCTGATAGGTACTGTAGCAATTCATACAATAAAATAACTCTGGGACATTGCAGAGATGGAGAAGTTTTGAAAATGTGAAGCCATCATAACTCGAGAGCAAAAGTATTGTCAAGAGGTGTAGGCAAGATGGCAGGTCTGGGACTGGAGTGGAGACCACTCCAGGGAGTTTCATGTCTTCCAAAGACAGAATTCCTCCAAAAATGTGCTGGGGGGATGAAATTTGGAGAGTTCCCTCCTCCCCCAATTTTGGAGGACAGATACCGGGCCAGTGGTGCCATTAGGCTAATGTTAGGCTGCAGAGCTTAGCTGGGACCTGAAAGTAAATTATCTCAGTCTGGAGGGAAGCACGGAAGTCTCTTCCCAGTTTGGTACAGCACTCTAATCAACCCCCAATTCCAAGGGGACAGATATCTGGGAAGCACACAGCACACCTCTGATCCGTCCCCCTGGAAACAGGGACCCATTGGAAAGCTGAACACAACTGGGAAGAGGCTTCTCTGATCCCTTCCCAACTCAGATAATTTACTGTCAGCTCCCCGACTCCCAGCTAAGCTCTTCAGAGTACAGCAAAAGCAGAGAGCAAAGGCTGGAAAATAAGACTGCAGATGGAAGTGGGGGACAGAACCACCAGAAGTGGGGACAGGTACTGTTCCGCCGAGCTTCCTGCTGCCATCAACCAGGCCTATATCCTGGCTGGCAGCCAACCAGGAAGCTGGGAGGTGTGGTGGGCTGGAGACAGAAAGGTGGATGGGAATGGCTACGGCAGCAGAGAGATTGGGCCAGAGGCACAGTGGAACATTGGTGCTGCAGACCTGGCCACCAAATGTTTGGGGCATGGGTTGAGGCTAGATAAGTCACTTGGAGCCAAATGGTCTCTAATTGTGTTATTAACACCTTTGTCATAGTTGGATCATTACCTCCTAAAGTCCCAGATCCCAGCCCTCCTATGCCCTCACCAGGTTGGTGGATCAATTAGGTTGATCCAACCCCCGGAGACTGAGGGATCCAATAGGTTTCCAGAACGCTCTAGGAGATATACCCACTGACCTTGATGCCTGCTCTATTGATGACCTGGTCGTCTTGGAGAGTGACATCTTGACCATGGCCATTGACATGGTTACACCCAGGCATCTGCTCTCCCCTTTCCATCAGCACAGGTCCCCCTGGAAAATGAAGGGCCTAAGGCAGTTAAAGCAGGAGGGTAGGTGGTTGGAGCACAGATGGCGCTCGACTTGCACTGAAGCTGACCAATTGTGGCATAGATAGTTTTTGAAGGTCTATGCCGTGGCTCTGATGGCGGCGAAGAAAGCTTTCTTCTCCATTACCATAGCGTCTGCAAAGTCCCATCTGGCAGAGCTGTTCTGGGTGGTGAGGGGCCTTTCTCCGTTAGGAAATGGAGTCATCTAATGTCCACTGTGACATTTTCATTAATTACTTTGCAGACAAAATCACTCATATTGAGTTGCCAGGAGCGCATTAGACTGGTGCTCCGAAGTCTGCACTGGCTGCCTATAGCTTACTGTGCACAATTCAAGGTTTTGACCATTAAAGCCCCAAATGGTCTGGGTCCCATATATCCAAAAGACTGCCTTTGCTACCATGTACCACTGCAGCGCCTACGGTCAGCTAGGAGCGCCTTTTTGCAGGTTTCATCTGTTACCTTTCTCCATAGGATGGGGGTACGCGGGAGGGCGTTCTCAGTTGCTGTACCATTTTTGTGGTACTCCCTTCCTCAAGCAGTCCACTTGAGCCTGAGCCTAAGAATCTTCCAGAGGCGATGTAAAACTTTTCTGTGTGAAAAAGCATTTGGCGGGTGGGGATAGAGGTTGGTTGTTTTTTTGGGTAGGGCTGTGGGGGAGGGTGGGAGTTTTTATTGCATTCTTTTACTGTTCTTTAATAGATTGTAAGCCGCCCCGAGCCTCTGCAGGAAGGGCGGCATATAAATTTGAATGAATGAATAAATAAATACTGTCCTCCAAGGCTCCAGCCCACAGAATGTGTATGTGAGGTTCATTTGAAATGGGTACAGGAAGGAAACCTTTTGTTACAACTATGAAAACCAATGTTGTTTATGCAGCTGTGGAACGGATGTTGCTGGAGATGTACGTGAGGAACGGGTGATGGAATTACTAGAATTACTAAGTGAATGGATACAATATATTGATATCTAGCTGTGAGTGACATCCTGACTCAGGAATTCTTTCCTCGAAGAACATATCTGAATCTTTGTCTTTAAGACCACCTCGGACTCTTACTTCTGTCCTGTAGTTACCAGAGGTCTCATTCTGTACCATTATCCTTTCTTTTAATAAACCCAGGACTCCGGTGTGACGCCTCTGTTGGCCCAGTTCAATCCCTCTACCAACACCCTAGATTAATTTTATTGTTCAACCAAAATTTATCCTAAGGCTACAATCCTGAACCCATTGAAACAATGGCAAAACTTTTACTTTAATGGGGGAGAATTGCACCCACAGACTAAAATACAGTATATAGAATGCAGGCAGGAGGGCTCATCAAACACAAGAGTTCCCCAGCTAGAAATCCTGCATTTTGTGTTTCTCACTCTATGCTCGGTGAAGATCGCAAGAGGCAGGGTTGGAGTCCATGGGCTGCTGTGGTGGTTGCATGGCAACCAAGTCCAGGAAAGATTGTACTATAGTTCCCCTCAGCTGACTGCTCCCATTCCAGAGCTCATTGGACAACAAGGTAGGTTTATCTCTCTTTAACCATGCCCTTCTGTGGAAATTTAGCTCCAGGGAATGCAAAGGAATTTAAATATTATTAAAACAAATGACTCCAAACAGGGATAACTGAACAAAGGGAAAGCAGCCAGCTGTGAAAAAAAGAGTTGAAGCTCCTATTCAATTCAGTTTGTTCACACCAGTAGTCTTTAGATATAGTGCACAGGATACTCACAGGAGAGAGCAGCAAAAGAAGAAGTGGAGGGACATGGCCAACATAGCAGAGTGAGTAGTGAACTCTTAGGGTGCTTTTAAACGAGATGCCCCCCCAAGACACCCACTGTCCATGTGGGGGAGCACTCATGTGAATTTGGTGCATGGAGGTGCGTGTTCCCGTGACCCACGCACCGCCTGCCCCATCCACGCCTGGGGCACTCCGAAAAAGCCGGATAGGGCAGGACAGCCATTCATGGGGCCACTTGTTTGAAGCACTCCCCCACGCATGACACCCCCGTACCCACCCCACACACTGACCGCAGACACACACACACACACACACACACACACATGTCTCATTTAAAGACACCTTTGGAGCTCTCTGGATTCCCTTTCAAATTTCAACAGGTTTCTCAGTTTTTAATAGCTTTAGCTGCCTTTCTCCTTGTTCATGAAGCTCCCTGTAAACCCCTGAGTATTTGGAGGAGCTTTCCCTCCTCTTATTCCGGAACTTCATGCTCCGAGGTCAGCTGGGCCTGCTGAAGAAAGGGAGGCCTAGTCCCATATGGTGCACTTCATTCAATGCACTAAATGCCCCCATGGAATGAGGTGGGATCAATATGTACATGAAAGAATGCACACAGAAAAAAGGATCATGGACAAAGATATTGAATCAGCTGTCAGTGTTCACTTCTCCCAGAATGACCACTCCATTTCTGATCTCTCAATCCCTGTCCTAGTGAAAGGGAACCTGCATAACACTTTGAAAAGACAGGCCTGAGAACTAAAATTCATAACTCCATTGGATACCAAAAACAATGGACAAAGTACCCTTCTGCATCCCATAAACCAGTATAGAAATGTATAAGCAACAGACAGCCTGCTATTTACACCTACACATGGTGCTTGGCAGGATGCTGTTCTTGTTAGGTAGGATTGTCTTCCTTGATAATAGGAAGTTTGCACCTGATAATTAGTTCTGAAAGGTTGGATATTGTTTGAAGGCCAGAAAATGGGGTTGAGAAAAGATTTCTCTCAGGGACGGTTCTCATTGAGTATGGTTTGTAGCGGTTTGATGATGTCTCGTACAATTTCCAGTGTAGGGAGATAAGAGACAAATAGAGGTTTCTGTTAAGAGTGTTCTTTCTTTCTGCATCATAGCAGATTCTCTCGTGGGAGTTGAGTAACCCATTCAATTATACAATGCGCCTCTCTGAGTCCACAAAGCCATTGCTTAGTAAGGGCAGTTTTTAACATGAAAACATGTTTTTAACATGAAAACATGTTAACATGAAAATAACATGTGCATTAGTGATGAAACAAATGTTTGCCACTAATGCAATATTTGGCAGTAACGGATGTTTTGCAGTGAACCTGATGAAAAAAAACTTACTGTTGTTTACAGCAATTCCTTTGGGTTCCCATTCAGGAACACCTTTTGATACTTTCAGCACCACATGCCTTAGAATGGCATGTGCTTTGCAAGTGCTGTAAAGTGCCAGAGAGTCGTCAAAGGGAATAGCAAAACTGGCAAATAGGCGGAGACCTGCAATTGAAAATGCATGCAAAAATTCAGCACAGTTTCTGAAACAACAAAAAATGCCACCTATTTGGGAACAGTCAATTTGTGTACATCACAGGTCTGCGCTTCAGAGCAGACGCTGTGGCATTTGAGTGCTTGGCTGTAGATGACTATTTTTTTAGTCTGTCTTGGGTGGTTGCTCGATCTGTATGATGATCTGCGGGTTTCTTGTAATTTGCTGTTGCAGAGTTCTGTTGTTTATGTCAATTGTAACCTATTAGAATTAGATACTGGTGTGGGAATGCTTACAGAAATGTTACATCCTGAGCACTAAACTGTAGATCACAACATTTGATGGTAGCAGAGCATTTCCTCTTGGAGTCAGTCACCCACTACACTGGGAATGGACATTGAAAGAGTTGTATTATGTCAAGGAGTTAAGACCTGTTATCGAATAATGAAATAATACCCTTTAATCTTCTGCAAGAAATAAAAAGCCTCCCAAGTTCCCATGCATTCTACTATACTCAGGCTAGAAATTTCTGAATTAAGAAACTACTTTATAGAAGGGAAGCCGGTCCCCACCCATGCACCGGAAAGAATGCTAAATAAGGGAAGATAACAAAAGACTCATCACCTCACTATGTGTCAAGCCCCGCCGTGGACAGCGGCGAAGCAGGTGGCATGGGGGGTGGCTGGAGAGGCCCGACACGGCCCCGGACGGACCCGATAACAGCGGAACTGGATGCGCCAGAGACTCCGCCCCCCGCGTCAGCTGCGTCACAGGAGGACGCACAGCCCTCCACAGAGAACGCCGCTCTGGGGCAGCGGGGGGCGGAGCAAGCCCAGGGGGATCCCGGCGGGGCTCGGAGAGAGGCCCCGCCCCTGTTGCGCCGCTCTGCACGATTGCGGGAGTGTGCAGGGGGAGGAGCCTTGGATACATAAGCCAGCGCCGAGAAGCACTCGGCGCTGGTGATTGAGCAGAGACCGGCCCTTGCGTGCAGCTAAGTGAATTGTGTGATTACTTGAGTCCCCTTGTTGGTTCCAGTCGCTTGAATAGAGATTGCCTGAGAGATTCCCTGTTACCCCATCCTGACCCGAACGAGAGCGTTGGTGAGTGAGAGAGTGCGTGCCTGTGTGGGTTGTGACTCCCTTCCCCCTCCCCATGACCTTCCGGGGTTCCTTCCCCTGTTCCCCCATTTCCTTAGAGTGACGTGTGGTTCCCCCTTGTGCCTCCTTGTGTCCCAGGGGTTGCCCTCCCTTCCCCTAGACACAATTTCCTCACAGTGCCCCCTTCCCCCTGTCTCCGAGTGTGGGTTGTGTTTGAAGAGACAGCCTGAGTGGGGCTCAACTCGTATACTCACCTGGCGCCCAATGATGATAGGGACTTGGGCACTGTGAGGTCCGCAAAGTCCACACACTATCCTGATGGGCATTCCTTCCCAGAGAGCTTCCCCCAGGCTGAGAGTTTGAGCCCGTGTGTGGGGCCCCCAGAGGAGTGGGTAGGGTGGTCCCTGGCAGGGGAGGGGGGTGGCAGGGATTGTGCCCCCTCCCCTGTGACACTATGTTACAAAGTTTTATGCTCACAAACTCTAAAGACTCAACAACCCCACTAACAGAGGTGGAATGAAACAAAACTGCAGAAGCCACATACAACTCATTTCTCAGCTAGCAATAATTTTATCCAAACACAATTATCAGTGATTTATAGAGCCTGCATGTTATTTAGTTTCTATAGTAGACTCCACATAATAACACCCAATAGTTGCAAAAATATAAACAAGCAACTCACTTCATATATCACCCACTGTGGAAATGCTGCAGTTACATTCTGGAAGGAAATATGAGCAATCTGTTCCATGTTCTCCTCCTCATTGACCCTTATCTTTAGGGTATTAATTTGGAGGACCATATTCTACATCTTTTCAGGAGATGCATAATACTCCTTGTAGCAGGGTGTCTTCCCAGGGCCACACAGGGGCACTGGGGTCGCACTCTGGGGAATTAGCTCACTCCTTGCTACACCATTTCAGCCTCAAGCCTCGACTGAATCCCCCTCTTCAAGGAAGGGGGTACCCTCTCAGGACACACCACACAGTCCAGAGGGTATTAAGTCCACAGTCCTTTATTAGATACAACCAGTGTACACAGTTCCTGGGGCTGCCACCTCAGTTGCCTCCACCCTGCAGGCCCAGGTCCGTCTCTCAGGTACATGACCACCACAATATCAACCCCCAAACTCCGTCCAGCCAGGCCTTAAACCCCCAGGCTCTGGCCAAGCCTTCCCCAGGCAAGAGGCTCCCTCCTGGGCACAGCCTCTCCCACTTGCCTGGGTCCCTCTGATTCTCCAACCCTTAGCACCTTGGATAGCATAGAGCAGGCAGGCTTGTTCAGGGAGATGGTATTCCTTCGGCTCCCTGGCAAAGACTCTCTTGTCTCTGCCTTGTCTCTCTTTATATACAGCAGAGTGGGTGTGACCAGGCTTCTACTCCTCAGCCTTAAAGGACCAGTAACCTGCCCACTCTGTCACAGGGGTTTCTCAGCCTGTGCTCCCCACAGGCTGATCTCTGGTTCTAATTATATATCCCAGGAATGGAGAACCTCCAGCCCGCGGTCCACTTCCGACCCGTGGGGCTTGTTCCCATGGCCCACCGACCTCTAAGGCCTTCTCCATTGTGTGCGGCCCATCGCCCGGCTCGCAGTGGCCTGAACGGGGCTTTGCGGGCCGCACACAATGGGGAAGGCCTAATTCAGTGGGATGGACCCTGATATAATACACCGCTATGAGATAAAGTACATTAATTGTATTTATTTATTTATTTAGTTTCATCCGCAATGTACCTGGCATTCTTCAATCATTAATTAGAGACAGGGCCTGACTCCCATGGGTTTATAATCTAGGGCAGTATGAGAGGTTCCCGATCCCTGGCGGGGACTGGGACAAAAATAGATTCACTGGCCTGCTATGGCCTGCGTTGGGCCACCTGGGCTGCCCTTGGCCTGGGCTGTGGGCCTAGAATCATCTGGGGGAGTCCCTACCTGGCAGCCCAAGCTGGGGCAGCAGTGGGCCCACATCTGGTGGCCCAGAAATAAATGTAACAGTGGACATTTTTATACACATGTTAAAGTTCCGGATGTTTCAGCCTTCTGGGTTTACAAGTCCACAAGTAAGTTCCAGATGCATTCTTCACACACACACTGCCCTGAGGCAGTTCCTGGATGCATTCTTCACACAAACACTACCCTGAGGCAGCCTAAAGTAGCCGCAGCTGTAAACGTGAAGACCTGCCATGGAAAGCAAGTGACCACAGCTGCCTGGAGCAAAGCAGTTTACCAGAAGAACCTTTTACACACAAAAGTTCTGGGAGAAGATTCACACAGAAGTTCAAAGAGCCAGATCTTTAAGATCTGGGTGAGTGATTTAGACACACAGAAAGTTCAGGATGTAACAGCAAACATCCAGGAGAAATGTGTGTGTAAAAACACCCACTGAGTCTCTGGCCCAGGTGGGCCATAGCGGACCCTCAACACGTCTATTATCATCCTTAGTTATAATGGAGAAGGATGGAATTAATCTACACTGAACTTTTTTTTTTTTTTTTAAAGGATAGGCTATGCAGTTACAACACTGTATCCTGCAAGTGTGCCTTTAGTTGCTTTTCCCATTCGTTTACTCTTTAAATGTTGGCCCATGTGCACTGCAGGCTTGTCATTAAGATATAGTCTCTTGCGGGTCAGTTTCAATTGTACATTTCTCCATGACACAGCTAGAGCAAATTGCCAAACCCTATTAGAGTGAACACCCCGATATAGTGAACTGTTACCCCGGTCTCAATATATACTGAAGTTATATTGTACTATTTAAACTATAATGTCAAAGAATATTTAAGCATACTGTCAAGCTAACTCTCGTCCTTTTTTTGCATTCTGTTTGATTATATGCTCATTGTCCATTTTATGCCAATACAACTAAAATCTTTTTAGGGGTAAAAGAGCAAGTGGGTTAGAGAACAGCCCTAACCATCAATCCTCCAGATTTCATTCTTAGTTTTTCCATTGACTTGGTGTGTGTACTTGCAATGCCATTACTGTCGCTGCCTCAATTTTCTCATCTGTCAAATGGGGTGAAAAGTGCTTTCCTTCACGTTATCTTTATGCTTCATTAAAGCTTGTGATATCCCCAGGTAAAGGTGTTACCTAAATAAAAGCATTAATTATAATTACTATAACTATTCCTCAGCCATCTGCAAAAGTACCATTTTGCGGATTTTCCTTTTAAAATGCTAGGTGGCTGAAAAGCAAGACTGAAGTTTTATTCTTGGAACAAACCCTTCCCAGCATCTCTACAAAATCTCCTCCTAGAGTTGGAAGTAGGGCTGTAGCGGAATGTCGCAGCGGTAGCTATTTCTGCTTGAAACAGCATTTCCTCAATTAGTGGTACGGCGTGGCAGAGGCTTTCATTCCACTAGTTTCATTCCGCTACTTCCGCAGTTCCGCTAATTTCATGTCGCTACTTCCACAGGCTTCACAAAATAACGGAAACATGACGCTTTCGCTCCTTCCGCCATTCTGCCAGCGCCACAAAATAGTGGAACAGCGTTTTCTGACAGTTTCTGCAATTTTTCCGCAATTTGCAGAATGCCGGCGGAATTAGCGGAATGTCCGCAGAAAAGCCGTGGTGTGGCATGAGCAATTCTGAAATGGCGGAATGGAATCACGGCGCAGTAACAGCTGCTGCCGCATCAGCCCTAGTTGGAAGGAACCACAAAGACCTCTGCTGTTAAACAGGTTCTGCAGAACCTACTCCTTCCTTGAGAGATGCCTGTCGAACTTGTTTTTAAAGGCCTTCATTAATAAGGCCTCCACTCTCCCATGGCAAATTATCCCCCCCCCCCCAACTGCTCTGATATTTAGAAAAATTTTGCTAATTTTTATCCTAAATCTTTTCTCCTTTCATTGATGTCCATTACTGCTAGATCTAAAGAATTAAAAGATTTCCAGCTCCAGTTAACATATTTTCTACATGCCACTGTGACAAGACAGTGATATTTTGTCTGCTCCACAGAAATTATTCCTAAGCATTTATTACTCAAAGCTGAATCGCAGTGTAGAATGCGGTCATGCCTTTGATAAGGGAGGCTCACTCCACAACTCCTCACCTGCTCTAAAACAAACATTTATTTAGGTTGAAGTCTGAGAACAAAGATCAGTAACAATGCAGTTATGCTGCGTACTGTCAGGGCTCACTCTGATTCCTGTACCAGTAGGTCACTTTGAAATTTAAAGTGCAATGTTGGAGAATTTTCCCCTTTTGCTGCTTTGATGGTTTGTTTTAAAAGCTAGGGCCAAGGAAAAAGAAAAACCAGAGGAGGAAACCCATCCCATTACTTTTGCGCACCTGAGAAGAAACAAGCATGACGTCTTCAATGAGGAACCTGCTCTCAGACCACAGCCGATACGTTGAATCTTTCCGCCTGTTTCTTCAGAACTCCACGGAGCACCAGTGCATGCTGGAATTCATTGAAAAGAAGCTGCCAGGCCTAATATCAAGGTAACTGTGCCAGACATTTTTATCAGGAGGACAAACCTTTGATACAATTTGGCACAAGTGATGAATGAGCATGTTCCTGACTTCAACGGCCTGGAATTGCAGTGACTGCCTGAGAGTTAGAGATTGTGTTTCCCCTCTCCCTCTCCTGCAGATCTTTGATAGCAGCACTTTAGTTAGAGATTTCATTTAGACATTCCACTGAAAGGCCTCTGCTTGCAATGGGGTCTGTCTAGCAGAAAACAGATAAGATTTAATTGTTCCCTCTCATGCAAATATAGCATGGCCTGAATAAAACCCTAGCATGCACACAAAAGTATATGAACAGAAATGACATAGGATTTATAATTTACTTTTATTTAGCTGTTGTAATAAACGTTTCGGTAACATTCCAGTTAAGTTCTCAGAGTCTGCCTACCTAATATTCCACACTAAACCTATTTGATATTCCTGTGAATCGACAGGGTTTTGTATTTTTCAGATCATCATCTTACTAAGACGGCTCAGTCTAGACTGAGGCTGGTGAAATATCAGGGTAGCAAAAAAACTAAAATTGCTTACAACAGAACTGCACAGACTCTTAAGCAGGGACCTGAGTTCATTGTGTTTTGTAAATGCAGTGAACACAGGGCCCTGTTGCTAAGGCAGCCTGGCCAGTGGCCAGTATAAGGGCCTTTAGGATTACAGCTTTAGCTTCTGTTGCTAGCTCTGTCTCAGCGCCTTCTTTGTTATATTAGTCAGGTGATTTCAGCTCTCTCTGCATCAATTTCCTCATCTGTAAAATGAGTTGCTCATTCTGCAAAGTACTTAAAGATCCCTGTTCAAAAAGCACTATACACTCGGAGTGCAGGATAATGTTTCCCAAAAACCGTTCTCCAGGAGAGAGCAGGATTGGATTAGCAGCGTTGATGTCACAGAGGTATTTAAAAAAAAAAAATTTGTGTATGTTTTGTTTTACATTAATTTCATTTTTTAAAATTTTACATTAAAAAAAAACGTAGTGGAGATTTTTTTTGTCAATCCACTTCAGTGATAAAGTAATCCCTCCTCTCCCAAGAATACTTTTCAAATGGAAGTTTTTTCACCAGTTCTAGAAATAACTGAACAAGGGGCCCCGCCAATTTAAGGTGCACGCACATACTATGTGTTTTCTTGTGGCACATGGATCTTGCAAAGGCCCCAAGGATTTCAAATTTGTCCCTTTGAGTGAAAACAGACATGCACCTTAACTCAGCTTTAACCTTTCTTATGCACTTTGCAGGGCTGCATAAGGCAACAATACAGCCCTGCAACATGCATAAGACATGTTAAAACGGTATTAAGCTGTGTTAAAGCAGAGTTACATGCATGTCTGTTTGGTTTTCACCCTTTGTCTATTGCTTAACAGTTTTATATAAATATGCCCTCATTTATGCATAGGTCAAAGGCAGAAGATCCTTACTAAAAAGAGCAGAGGACCAGCTGAGAGTTAGCCATGTAAAAAGGGTCAGGTACTTGCCCAATCAGAAACAAACTTTACTCCTGAAAAGGAGGGAGAGTAAGAATGGGTGGATCTAAGCTCGATATTTCAGTTTCAGGAACCAGCAAGAATTGTGCATGCACCCCCCCGGACACATTGGGTGTAGACAGATGGGTGACAGGCCCTGCCTCTGTTTCGCCTCACCCCCTGGTGGCCCGTCTGTGCAAAGGTGTGCCGCCACAGGTACAGGCGGAGTAGAGGCAGAACAAGCACTGACTCCTGTGCTCCAGATCTGCTTACAGTGTTCTGGAACATCCTAGAGCACCGCCAGTGGAACGGGCCACCCCAAACCAGGGCACCAGCTCAAGGTGGAGCTGCAGTCCCTGTGCTTGGCCGACGGCCACTGCAGCTCTGTTCTCAGCCAGCAGGCCACGGCAGCCATCAGGTCCATGTAAACTCAGCAGAGGGGCAGGCTGGATGTGGGAGACGTAGGGCTGGCCACCCCTGGAGCAAGTCCGGGAATGGCCAGCTCTGGGTCCATCTGAAAACACCCATTGTTCCTTTTGAAAGCTGTTTACTCTTGCTGCTTCACGTCTGCTATGGCTATATTGTGTTTGTATTTCTTCATAAGGAGATTATCTTTAGTAGGATATTTGCTACTTTCCATAGATGAACACAATTGTATTTACTGTATGCCGATGGTAAAATATGTAATCTTTCCTCCCACAGTATTGGAAAAGGAAAGTCTGCAATCAATATTCTAAGTGTTGGTGGAGGTGCAGGTAAACATACAATACAAACTTCAATATTTAATGCTTGTCTCAGGTAGCAGATAATTCACCTTAAGTGGGACAAATCAAAACAGTGGCTAGATGCATTAGCTCAGTAGCTCCCAATTTCTTTTTGCCTGTGACTTCATTTTCAGAGAAAGTATAATCATGGACCCCTAGACAGCAGTAAAGACATGGGTCGGTATCGTGATCCTATCTGTAGAGGGTGTGGCCCCAGTGGGGAGTTCTGACCTGCATTTTGGGAATCTCTGTGTTAGTCAGTTCCTAGAAATTTGAGTTTAAAATCCTGAGCTTGGGTTGAAATCCAAGAGTTGACTGCATTTAGTTTTATGCAATTTTTATTTTAGAGATGAAGTACTGGGACAAGGGGGAAAAAGGAAGCGAACACTTATTTTTGAACTCTCTGAACGTCCTACCACTGATAGACCAGCTGACCATGTTTTGTGCAATTGGAAAGGGTTCAAAAACTTCCCTCTTGCGTGTCCTTCAGAAGAACGATCTTCCCAAGCTCCCTTTGGCAACATCCCATAATGTAGTGCTGTATCTAGATGACCTGTAGTGTTTACATGCTGAAAGCACATTAATTTGGTTGTCATTACACCCTTCATTTCTCATCTAGCCAAGCTAATAAAATCCTTTAACCTTTCCACATAAATCAATCTTTCCCATCCATCTTCCCCTTTTTTTCTTGTCTAAGATACCTATGCATTATGGATAACTAAATTTCTGATATTTAAATACTAATAACTGGACACACTTTCCTAGGGCCATCTCACTTGGAAAATAATAATTAGAGCTGCAACTGGGTGTTAGGAATTTAAATTTAAACCCTTCATGGGTGGCTGCTTAACAACTAGACCATAAGGAGTACAAAGGTACAGAGTTAGACACAGGGAAATGTCAAAGTAAAAGAGGGTTTATTTACCAGTGTAGAGTTTGAATAGCCTGTTCACTCCAATGCTGGGAGACACAGAATGGCTGGGCTGGGCCAGAGTCTGGAGTCCCAGTAACACCCTTGGGTGTATTTATGGGGTTTTAGATAAAGAACCCAAGCTATCCGATGAGGTGTACGCTCACTGGAATATTCATACATACGTCTAAGTTCTTAAATTCTACAAAGTGTCAAATTCACAATACACTGGTTTCAAGTCATCCAGTAACATCTGCTGCAACAATGTATCAATATGGCTTCTCTTGTGGGTTGAGGGTTCTAATCAACCAAACGTTTCTGTTCCCAGGAATATACAAGGCTGTATCCAGGTGTACTTCTACAGCCACTGAATAAGGTTCCTGTTTCCAGTAAATGATTTCTGTTAAGTTTAGCTTTTCTCTAAATGAGAAGCCTCTGGCTTGACGTGAGTTCAGGCCTGAGCCAGAGTCTGGTTCATTGACGTGACCCATAATTGAGGGTGTATATCCCTACACTGGACACCCAAAGATTTGGGCACATTCCAACAAATCTGGGGTGCTTGAATCGACCTGGCCAATTTGGGCACCATCGATGTCCAAAGGGGACCCGATGGGGCTGCTTGATCATGCTGGCTGGCCTTTGAAAGTGAAAGTGACAGGCTCCAGCTCTGCAGGGTCCCAGGCCAGATCCTGTCATTTTTAAAGGCTACTTCTGCCCCTAGCCCAGGCTAGATCCTGTTACTTTCAAAGTCACTTCTACTGCCTCTCGGCTAAGAAGAACTTGGGGGGTGGGGGTGGAGAGGAGAAGCACCAGCCAGCTTTTGAAATTGACAAGCCCCAGCTGGGACCGGTGGGCTTGTCAGTTTCTCTGGGTAGTGCTCACATTTTCAGGCATCAAGCACCCAATTAATCCTCAGTTAGTCCTTCAGGTACTAATTTTAGTACCCATTGCAGCTCTAAAATAGTTCAATGTGCCAAATCACCAAACTAATGAAACCAGGTTTCTGGTATATTTATGTTTTGATTGTTTGACTTTTCATAATAAGATATTCCTTTAACTTCAACTTTATTTATAAGTAGTTATGGAAAACAACATAGATGTCAAAAGAATAAGGTTTTATTTTCATTCCTTAACCAATCTGGAGCCAACTGTTACAAAATTTGGGGGATCTATCTGTCTTGGGGATCTCTGCCCTTCTGCAAACTGTGGTTGAAATCAGCCTTTAGAATCCAAAGTTAAGGGGCGGACAATGCTTAATAGAAATCAACAGAATTTCTCAGCTACAAAAGGGGGCCATATCCCCCTTCACTTCTTGTTATGAAATTTTGAATTTCAGTGTATCTTTGGGCTGAATCAAAACAGCCCTTCTTTCTTTGCAGAGATTTCCTCAATTTCAGAACTTCGGACAGAATCACACCACGGATTTAAGCTGCAATGGAATTCCGTCTGAAGTTTTGACTACAGGGCACTGTACAAAAATGGAGGTGCATGCACAGTACTGAGGGGAAATCAATCCACTTTTTGCAAATTTGGCAGAAACGGGGGATCAAAAGTTACTAGGGGAATCACACACACACACAAACACTCTTTCAATAGGAAACTAGGCTAAAAACTAGGTTCCTGTTTCCAGTAAATGACTTCTGTTAAGTTTTGCTTCTCTCTAAATGAGAAGCCTCTGGCCTGACATGAGTTCAGGCCTGAGCCAGAGTCTGGTTCACTGACGTGACCCATACCCTGTCTCCATATATGAAATCTCACGGTGCCCAGCGTAATAGGAATTTCTGAAATGAATGACACAAATGTTGTAGTCTTCTTAGGTTAAAAAGACAGGGAATTTTATCATTGCCGCTCACAACGCAACTTAGCCTTTTTAATTGCTGTCACCTGACTGCCTCCATCTCCTGGTACAATGTAAAACCTTAGATGGACTAGTCTGAAACGGCCAAACACCTGGCCAAACAAAATGTTCTTACGTTATTTCTGGATGATAGGCAGGCTCAGGCTTAGATGAAACACCAAAGGGAGGGAGAGAAAATGTCTCTCTGCATGCCCTTGTTATAATGTTGTAGAAACTTTATGTTTTACTCCATAGGTTTGCTTTGGCATTCCTGGTTTCCAAGAACATCCGAGACAGTATGCTTCAGATACAGACAAATGTCACTATAACAATTTCTGCTTATAATGAGCCCCTGTTTATAGTAATCCCAACTTCCAGAGCCACTTCTTCCCATTTTAAATAACCCCAGTATAACACAATATGATGAGACAGACTCTGATATAATGAACCCACCATACCCCGTCAGGTACTTAGCCTGCATTTTTGCACTGATTGACAAGACTGAAACGGCATGCATAGAGGAAAGCACAAAAAATAGGAATCGGCCTATGCTAGACTTCCTTTTAGAGAAAAGTTATGTGATTACATATTGTATCCACAGTAAGTCCACATTTATTATTCTTGTTTTTCATATTTTTCCTTTAGATCCATGTAATTCAAACACAGTGCATTGATGTTCAGTTTCAGTTGGACGTTTGTTAGGGATGTGCAGTGCAGCTGATATCTGTATTTGTATCTGTATTTAGTGTAATGAGATCCTGAGCTCTGTATCTATACCTGTATCTCATTTTAGCATGTGCAATAGGCATTTTTTTAGACTAAGGATGCTTTTAGATGAGTGGGTCGCCATCGCGCGACCTGCTCGCGTGATTTTTCAAAATCCCAAAAGGCGGGATTTAGATGAGCTGATGGCTGCAACCAGGCGCATGAAAGGCGGTCGCGTGTTGTTTGCTGACCACGGATTAAATACCTCACAATCGAGGTATTTAATTTGCGGTCAGTAAACAATGCGCAACTGCCTTTCATGTGCCTGATTGCGTTCATCGGCTCATCTAAATCCCGCCTTGTGGGATTTAGGAATATCGCACGAGCAGGTCACACGACGGCGACCCACTTGTCTAAAAGCACCCGTAGCCAGTAATATGAAATAATGGTTTGGGAAGTGGGTGAAAGGAACTTTATTTAGCTGTATCTGGATTTCCTTTTTTAAGCAATAGCTTTCAAAGTAGCAGCAGGCAATGTTTGTGAGGGTAGGTCTACCAGCAGGGCAAAATGGTGACTCAGTGGGTGTTTGCAGACAGACAGGGAGTGCGTCGGAGTCCCAGAGCAAGCGTACGAGTGAGCGAAACCAGAGCTGCATGTACCCATGGGTTTTCCTGCCTTCAGACAGACAGCCTGGTGCGCAGGTGAACTGAGTTCGGAGGCAGCCTTCCCTCTGCCCCAGGAAAGCCCTGGTTTGGGAACACACAGACAGATGAGCCAACCTCTTGCTGTGGTCCCACAGCTTGCTCTGGTAACAATGGCAATGAGACATGGAGGGAGCAGCCACTCTGGCCATTTCATCTGCTGACATCTATGATCCAGGAGAGACAATGTTTGGCTGGGTATCGCAGGCCCATGTAAATGGATAGGTGTCCCGTGTTTGCCTTTTGCCATGGGCTTGGCCAGCTCCCTCAGCAACGTGTGCTCTGGTATCTTCAGGCCTGCCCCAGAGCAGCCGCCTGCTCCACTTGGCACATCTGACAGTCACTCTTCAAATGAACAGGTCAACTGGAGGTGGAATGGGCTTGCACGGGCAAAAGTGAAGCTGCTGTCTATCTGTTCACACCCGGTGAGGTGTGAATCTTTGTGAGGGAGGGTATGTCTCCAAGTAGGGCAGAGTGCTGAGGTAAGCCTGCCAGCAGAAGACACAGACGTTACTTACAGATGAGCAGTATAGCACACAGCCAAATTCACCGAAGAGAATGGAAAATGGCCATATGACCACTTTTATTTTGCCCCTGTCAGCCAATCAAAAATTGTCCTGTGGCTTGTCCATCACTTACCTGTCCCCTCCCATATCCTCCTGCCTACCAAATATGGCACTAAGTTTTCTTCCCTAGCTCAGAGAAGCTAGGGTCAACTGTCTGAGTCACTTCTGTCATGCACACAATGGTGCCTCCATCACTTGATCAAGGGTTCCAAAGTTTCCGAGTACCAGCCTTGGTTCTTGGAACTCAGAAATTCAGAACCGAGTACCATGATGGTCGGTAAATTCCGAACAAAATCGAGTACCGAGTTTCAGCTCTACAATGGATACCATGAATGGTAGCAATCAGGAGAAATGTTAAGAAATCCCTATTATAGATAAACCCTATGTTGTAAGTGCCTTTTTAACAGCCTTCCATCTACAAAGGCAGAAATTTAGTTGTATTTTATTTAGGTTATTTCCCCCTGTTTATATGGTATAACAAACCTCATGTGACCAGGGGAAAGTTCATTAAATAAGGGTGTTCATTTTTATAGGGTTTTATTTTCCATGTCTAGATAATAAATAAATGCTAGGGATGGCTGGTCTGTATCTTTATTAATACAGATCTTTACAAATATCTATAATAAATATTAACTGCTCTGTTTTTAGACACTGTTTTTGCTTTGTTTTTCATTCATTGGAATGAAGCATTGCCAGGGTGCATTTTTCAAGTCTTAAAATGGCATGAATCCCCATGAAAATGTCTCTGGAAGGGATGGGGAGCACAGAAGGAGTGAAACAATACATAGAAGGGTACAAAGAGATCTCTGTAATCTTTTGAAAACAACCAGTCACCTTGCTCTACTTGGGGAGGCACCAGCGACATATTTAGTATTGGTCAGAAAAGCAAGGGGTATCCAGTTTGGGAGAGAAGGGCAGAAGGAGGGTGGGACAGCTTAGCACTACTAGTGTGCTATACCCCAGAGCAACCCACCTGCCTACCCACCAACTTGCAAGCTTTGCATATATAATCATGGGGCATGCTTGGGGGCAGTGGAGGGCAAACTTGATGATTACATTATTAAATGGTGGTGGTGTTGGTTTTTTGTGCTGGCTTCTCTCTCTCTCGCTCCTGCCTTCTGGCAGGGGCTGCAGGACGTTGAGTGTTTCTGAGTTTCTGCAATTCCGAGTTTCAAGGATTTCCGAAATCCAGAGTTCCGAGTTCAAATTTCCAGGTCCTTGGAAAAAGTTCCGAGCAAGAACCAAGAACTTGGTCCCAGTACTTGGAACCTCAGAAATGCTCGTGAATACTCAGATCACCTATTCTGTGCGGCCCTAATCTATTAGTGGCAGTGCTAATGTATATTCATTGTCATTGTCCTCCATATTGTCCAGACCTGCTCCAAATAGATCTAACTTCTCTGGGAAGCAGCTGGACAGATACCGTGTTGCTAGTTGCAATTGAAAATTCATTGGTAGGGAGTCAGATAAGTAATTGCCTATGAAACAAAGGACACCATCCATAAATGAAATGATATACCTCCTTGAATATTTTCATAAAGCGTGTTTCTCCTAGTTCTAGTTAATCCATTGATCTCAATTCTATCATCAGACTTCATTTTATAAGTACCTTACTTTAGTTTCAGTACTTTCCGTCATGCCATCCCTCCAGATTAATCTCAGGTTTTTTAAAATCATTCCTTCTAAATAAGGACTGTATGCAAAACCCAAGCCATGAGGCATGAAATAGACATTGAAGCAATAGGGCCATTTATTTTCAAACATGGGAAAGCATTTACTTAGAAAAAAGGCTCCAATTCCTTTCCATGTTTGCTTTCAGTGCAAACATTTTAGTCACTCAGTGAGACTAATAAGAGACATCAACTTCATGTAACGGATGTTGGTTCAGTAGAGGCAGTTGCTCACTTCATCATAACTGAAAATGCTGAAATGTCATTGGCTCCAAGAATGGGTTCACTTAATGTGGTAACCAATTGGAGATAAACTGATTCATATAAATAATTACTTTTAGGAGTAAGACAGTTTCTGATTTGTTGAAGTCTTTTTCTTTTCAAGGTTTGTCAGAAGTTAAAGAAGGCTCAGCCATTCGTTATTTTAGTAGCCTGTTTCAGGAACTGAAGCAAATGAGACTTTTTGTGTTGGCCAATCAAATTAGAGTATTCAGTTCCTTTTTTGAATATGTGAATTTGGATTTGCACCCTCTGAGAAGCTGACACCACTTTCATGTAGCATGTGATATGGCCTCATATTGAAGGTAGCACTGAGCCATAGCATTCCAACGTGAGGCCCAGGGACTTTTTTTTTTATTTTACGAAAGTTGAAATGAGTACATGGAAAAATGGGTAAATCCATCAAATATACCCTGATTTAACCAAAAATGGCAGTTTGGGTAATAACCAATATCCACGAATGCTCTGTCAGGTGCTTTGGTTATTTCAGTATTTTGATTACATCATTTTGGCCATACTAGCACTACTGCTGAAAATGACTGTCACAGGGCAAGGCTGCCAGGGGGTAAGTTGTTACAGGATTAAGGCCTAATCAGCAGGCTCAGTCAGGGAATTAACTTGCTTTGACTTTATTTCTACTATATACAAGTTATGCACAGTCACTACATCTCATGTATAAAGCTCAGCCTTAAAAGAGTCCCAGGCTGGCTCTCTCAGTCACTCAATCAGTCACTTAACCAGTTAGGTTGGTCCGCCCCGGAGGCTGATGGAACCTCAACGGTTCCAGGAGGCTCTGGGGGATTTAACCTTAGACCCTGACGGTTACTCGGTTGATGAACTTGTTTGGGCTTGGAACATTTTGCTCGGGGACGCCATTGACAGGGTGGCTCCGAGACGCCTCCTAACGCTGTCACGTCACTGCAGGGCCCCATGGTTTACCGAGAGGCTGTGGTGTATGAAGCAGGCAGGTAGGCGACTAGAGTGACGCTGGCGTTGGACTCATGCTGAATCCAACCAACTTCTCTGTAGGGCCCATTTGCGGTCCTATGTTGAGGCTGTGAGGACAGCAAAGAAAGAGTTCTTTGCTGCCCTCATAGCGTGTGCAAAGTCGCGTCCAGCAGAGCTATTCTGGGTGGTGTGGGGACTGGTCAGTCCGGCCTCCCTCCTCCTGGAGAGGCCCGCTGTGAGGAGCTTGCCATCGACTTTGCAGACAAGATCGCTCGTATCCAGAGCAACTTCGACACTGGATTAGGGGCAGTGGAGGTGGAGCACGAGGCTATGGAGGCCCTGTCTGGTCCAGCTTCTTGGAATGAGTTTCAAGAAGTGACACCAGCCGATGCTGTGCGCATTCTGGGGTCTGTGAGAGCCACCAGTTGTGAATTAGATCCATGCCTGTCCTGCTTGGTGAAGGCCTCCAGGGAGACATTGGGGACGGCACTGGCGAGGGTAATCAGTGCATCCCTTCGGCAGGGAAGGCTGCCCCCCAGTCTCAAGGAGGCCGTGGTGCACCCCCTGCTGAAGAAGCCATCTTTGGATGTGGACGCACTTGCCAGCTACCGACCTGTCTCGAATCTTCCCTTTTTAGGGAAGGTTATTGAACGGGTGGTGGCACTGCAGCTCCAGGTGCATCTTGACGGTATCAGTTTCCTTGACCCATTTCAATCTGGGTTCCACCCCAGCTATGGTACAGAGGCAGCGTTGGTGGCCTTAGCGGACGATCTCTGCTGGGAGATGGACGCAGGACACTCAACATTTTTGGTCCTGCTAGATCTCTCAGCCACCTTTGATACAGTGGACCATGGGCTGCTGTTGAGATGACTGTGAGCCCTGGGGAGTCTGGATGGGACTGTCCTTGAGCGGTTCTGCTCAGTCCTCTCAGGGAGAAGTCAGCCGGTTGTCCTGGGGCTGAATCATCTAGCCTCCGGGCCCTGGAATGTGGCGTTCCTCAAGGTTCCATTCTGTCTCCATTATTGTTTAATGTGTATATGCAGCCCTTGGGGGAGATCGTGAGAAGATTTGGTGTGCATTGCCACCAATATGCTGATGACACTCAGCTTTACCTCTCTTTTTAAACTGATCCAGGTCCTGCTGTCTCAGTACTGTCCCAATGTTTGGAGGCCGTGGAGGATTGGTTACAGCAGAGCAGACTGAAACTCACTCCTGATAAGACGGAGGTGATGGTGGTGGGTAGGGCAAAGGAGGTGTTGGCTCCCCTCATAGAGGGGGTCTGCCCTCCCGTAGCCCAGCAGGTTTGGAGTCTGGGGGTATTGTTGGACTCAGATCTCCACCTGGATCGTCAGGTGGAGGCAGTGGCTAAAGCTGCCTTCTGCCAGCTGTATCTGGTGCGGAGGCTGGGTCCATATGTCTGCAGACCCGACCTGGTCACCATCATCCATGCCTATATCACCTCGAGGCTGGACTACTGCAATGCGCTCTATGTGGGACTTCCCTTGACTCTGGTTCGGAGGGTGCAGCTAGTGCAGAATGCAGCAGCTCATCTCCTTATGGGGAGAAGCCGGCCGGAGCACATCATCCCCGTGCTCCGCATGCTGCACTGGCTGCCTGTAATGTACCGAGCCAGATTCAAGGTGTTGGTTTTGGCCTATAAGGTTCTACAAGGTCTTGTCCCTTCATACCTCAAGGACTGCCTCACCCTCCGTGCCCCAGAACGACCACTGCGGTCCACCGGGGCACCTTCTTGGAGGTCCCCTGTGTAAAACGGGAGGCCACAATTGAGAGGGCAGTCTTGACCATACCACGATTGTGGAACTCCCTCCTGGAGGAAGCCCATCTGGCCCCAAGTTTGTTGGCCTTCCGCCGGGTCTGCAAGACTTGGCTGTTCTCCCAGGCCTTCAGAGGAGGGGAGGGTGGGTTTAGATCATTAAAATGTGGGGGAGTAATGGGGTCTTTTAGATGGGTTTTTAAATGTTTTTATTTGTTGTGTTTTATTGTTGTCTTATTTACTGCTTTTATGTTGTACGCCGCCCCGAGATCCCATGGGCATGAGGGGGCAGCTAATAAATATAAACAAATCAATAAATCAATAAATCATTGAGTTAACAAACTCCCTCAGGTAGTCTTCAGCCTGGCTACTTAGTATTTACTTCCCTTTCTGATGTGCTCCCCTTAGTTCCTAGGTGCTCTCTAGTGCTCTGACACCACTCTCTGGCTTCCTCCCAGCACTGGTTTGGTTGCTCTCTTATATAGCTGGAGCCCCACCCAAAACACTCCAACTTCCTGTGGCAGCCATTTTAAGTTCAGCCAGCAGCCATCTTATCCTCTCTTAAATGTATCTCAGTCCATAGTGGCCCTTCCCTACCACAATGACATAGCTGACATGACCAGAAACCAAAATAACCAAACCGAACCCACCCCAACTCCTCTGATACAGAACACTCCAAAGATGCATTTATCTAGAAAAGTATGTGACTGTGTTCCAGTCATGAATATTGTCAGGATCTGCAGTCCAGCTGAGCCTTTTCTGCAGTGGTAAACCCAACCTGCCACACCCAGCTGAGCCTTGTAGGTGTTCTTGCCCCACCTCTCCTCTCCTGATTGGTCCAGCATGTCAGTAGTTCCCATAAAGGAGTGGAAGGAAGTTGCTGCTGCAGGCTGGTCAATGGCTCCCTTGCTGCTAGCAAGTCTTAAACTGTGCCTTGTTGCCTCTGCCTTGTCTCACTGCTTTCCCAGGACCTAGCTTCCCCTTGGAAGTGGAATTCTCTTCTCTTGGAATCCTGGCATCCACACCGGATCAGATCCCCATTCCTGACCCCTGAGATGTCCCTGCCACTGCATTCTTTTAATTTCCAGCCTTCCTGGTCAGGCCCCCATTCCTCACTCCCACTTGGACTGACCTTCAGCTTCAACCCGCTGCTTGGAAACTGAGGGCGGATTCACACGTGCGTTTAAATCGCACAGAATCCTCAGCGGCATAGTGCGATTTAAAAAACTCCGCACTTCCGGGCTGGTGTGAATGCGCTGAGCGCACACATTTCCACTTAGCCCGAATGTTTGGAGTGCGGATTGAAAAGTTGCTCCGAGCAGCTTTTCAAACCACGCTCCAAACATTCGGGCTAGGTGGAAATGTGCGCGCTCACCGCATTCACACCAGCCCGGAAGTGCGGGGTTTTTAAAATCGCACTATGCCGCCGAGGCTTCTGTGCGATTTAAAGACACGTCTGAATCCACCCTGACTCTACATCAGCACTGTCCCTCTGGAAAGGTTACTTGTATGGACTGACGTCCGAATTCAACTCACTGAATTGCGCTCAACTATGACTCTGGACATCCCACTCCAGCCCTGATCCTGGCGTGACTCATCTCCTCTTCCAGTCAGTAGGCATGACTGCCCACGCCTCAGTCCTTGATAGATATTTAGGTACTCAAAGGCTACCTGAAAATGCAAAAAAAATACCCACAAATAATAAACCCACTATCAATTTAATCTCTAGTGCCTATTAAAGCATGATCCGTTCCCCATACAAAGTGCATTCATCCTGGATCCTCCGTGTAGGGCAAGGGTGGGGAACCTCAGGCCTACATTTTTTTTATTAGGACTGAGATGAGAGCAAGCGTTCCCATTCTGCAGGGAACTGATGAAGTACTGACAAAAACTCACAAGTGCTCCTGAAAGGTCAGGAGCACTTGTGAGTTTTTGTCAGTACTTCGTCAGTTACCGGTGATTCCATGTTCCTCCCATTGTCGATATTGGTGCCTATTATTTTTCATTATTTTGAGACAATTTCATTACTTTCTGGCATTTTTTCATCATTTTTGGCACTTTCCAGAATTATTTCTTCAATTTTTGTCATTTTTGTCACTTTCCAGGAATTTGGGGGACTTTTAGAACAATTTTCCCGCACTTTTATGACACTTTTATGGCAATTTCCAGCATTTCCCTGCAAATTCCAGCACTTTTGCATCTCCACAGCCCCCAAGGGTGCATGCAGGGTGTCCATGGGGCTTGGGATCAGCCCTGTAGTAGCTCTGTTCAACTTGCAAAAAAATAATGGCAAATGGCAAAAACAGCAGAAAAGCCGATAAGTTTCTACGTCATGCGAATGAAGGCTATTGACCTGTTTCCGACAGAAACAGCATGAACCCCCATTTGTCATTTCAGGCCTAGTTTTTATTTGGTCCCTTTCCAGTTCCTGGATCTAGCCTCTGGATCTATTTCCAACCCAAGCACTTGAAGACTGAGATCAGAGAAAGGGAGAAGAAATAAGGAAATGTGCACAAAGACAAGGGACATATCGATGGGAAAGATCGATAATCTAGACCTTTCTGTTCCTGAATGCACCCCTGAAGCATCAGTGGGGCTGATCCTAAGCCCTGTGACATGCAGGCGGGGCACACACATTGCACACATACATGAGCGTGTACCCCCGTTACATGGACTGTGGTGTGCGCGGAAACTGCACAAAAACCACATGGAATTTGTGCATGTGTATTTGCACAGGCGTGCCTGTAACCCATGTTGTTGTCACAGCTTTATTAATCAGCAGAATTAAGAATAGAACAGGCCCACCTATAGTTGTCAGCAGAGGGTGAGTTCTTCTCCAAATGGCTGCTGTGGAGTATGCTCTGTGTAGTGTTCCTCCTAAGATGGGGCTGACTGCCTAGACCATTCTAGTGAGTTCAGCCTGGCTCAGGAGGAGAGCACAGCGGATGCTCCAGAGGGGTGGTGAAGGCATACTTTGAGACTATGGTGTTTTACAGACCACCTTTGACTGTTTATATGTATTTGTTGTGGTCAGAGACTTAGGCCGTTTTCAGACGAGCGCGGCGGCGCCTGCGCTTGTTTCTTTAAAAAGCCGGCAGCCCGTTCTACACGAGACGCTGCCGCCGAATACGCGCATGCGCGGCTGACGCGCATCCATTTCCGTGCGCGAACTGACCGGGTCGGCGATCGAGGCTGGTCAGACGCGGCTGGAAATGGATGCGCGTCGGGCTGCACATGCGCGTATTCGGCGGCAGCGTCTCGTGTGGAATGGGCTGCCGGCTTTTTTGGAAACAAGCGCGGGCGCCGCCGCGCTCGTCTAAAAACGGCCCTAGGGTGTTTTCAAATGTGATGGTGCTTGGGCGCTGTCACAGATTTAACCCCTCCGGAGAGGGTCTGCCACTGCAGGCAGGATCCCACCCAGGCCCGCAAACTAACTTGACAGGGGCTGGGCTTCTGGGGAGGGCATGGCACCCAGAACCAGTGGGGACTCTGGTCTGAGTTCAGTAAAGCCAGCTTTCAAACATGAAAGCCCACTTTACTCCCGGTCAGGTGGTTAGATCCTGACTGTGGTGGAGGCTACAGCGGACTGTGAGTCAGAGACTTTCCTGAGTCACAGCCCGTACAAGTCACCTCCACAGCTGGGATCTATCCCATGCCAGAAGCTGGCATGGGAAAACTAACGTGATGGTGACTCCCATGGCAAAGCATGGCAATGTCGGCCACTGTCATGTTTGAAAACACCCTTCGTTAGGGATCTCCTTGCTTGGAAAAATTATTTCTTTTTAAGAAATGGCTAATTGCTGCCTTGTTTAGAGTCATAATGAGTCTTAACGGGGAATCCTTACTGTTGTTGCAGAATCTATGTATTTTGACTTATGGAATGAATGATCAAAAGTGTTCTACTCTGTGTTTAGTTGTATTATGTATGTTGGCGAATAGCATCTAGGGGCTGGCTGCACTTAGAAGATTCTAGTGAGTTCAGCCTGGCTCAGGAGGGGAGAAGAGCAGCTGCTCCAGAGTGGTGGCAAAGGCCTACATAGAGGCTACTAGTATTTACAGACCACTTTTGACTGCTTACAGTTTACAGGATTTGGAGTGTTCCAGGAAGGAAGAATTTACCTTCTACTGTGGACAGACTGGACATCTGCAAGCCTTGAGGAACTGTGAGCCTTTGGTTGCCCAACTGGGACTTATGCTGTATTATTAGGTCCTGCGGACCTTTGTGGGTGCCAAAGACATTTGTAATGTGTGTTGCTGTTGCTGCTGCTGTTGTTGTTGTTACTGGGGTGGGGGACAGATTGCTAAAAGGAAATAGCAACAAGACTGTCATCAGAATTTCTGAGAGTCACATGTATTATCTCTATGCTTTTATTATATTCATAAAGGTTTGAGTTAGATTTGTTGTTCTTTCGTTTTCTTATTGGTGCAACTCTGAGTGAGGTTAGCCAGCCACTGTAAAAAAAATCTGCATAGTCAAATTCCTTTTATCCTTCTTGAATCATAGGTGGGAGTTCTACTGTCAACCGAGTTTGAACCCACCCGCTGTTCCCACAGATTTTGGAACCATAGTGGGTTACACGCGCATGTGTAAGCTGCGCACACGGGGGTTCTGGATCTTGCCCACTGCCACTAACTTCTATGTGGCCCTCGGAGCTTGTCGTAATTTACAAAGTAACCCGTAGGAGAGAAAAGGTTCCTCAACTCTGTTGTAAGGAGCACAGAAGAGTAGAGATCACGTTGTACTTTCTGTGCTTCCTCACTAGGACCATGGCCATTACATGTAGCTGTTCACTTAATAACCTCTGCCTACGGCCGGTGTCTTATTGAGTTTCTACTTGAATGCACAACATCCTAATGTGTCTGCACCTCTTAACACACACACACACAAACACACACACATTGTGCTCTAAAGTAACAAATGTGCTATAACTACCCCTGTACTTTAAAAGTTTAATTAGAAACTTAATGGTGAACATAGTGGTAGCCTTTAAAAGGTAATTGTATTAGAACGCTTAAATAATTCCAATAGCCTAATTGCCAAATTGTTGATAATGTAAGCTGCCACATATTTTGATTATAAAATGCCCCAGGACACTCGTTTGCATACAAAAGAACTAGCTGAAGTCAATTAAAGCTGTAGATTAAACTATGTATCAGAGTTACTATTTGGTTAAAAATAATATAAGGGTGAGTTTGTTGCTGGAGAACAGAATTGAATACATAAACCTCTCAACATATGGAAATGGGAAAGTCAGGGTTGTTTTTTTTAAAAAAATTTTTTACCTGCAGTCTTTTCAAAAGGATAAGTCATTTACAGAAGATAGGCATGCACAAAAATACCAAAAATTCTGCAGCAGTTAATTAACAATTCCATGTCCCCAGATTTTACTGTAACAGACTGTAAACAACTTAATTTCCTCCGATTTTCAATAAGAAAAACAACTTCTGTAGTATAGCAAAACCACAGTTATTTACGCTACCTCTGAAATTCAGTTTCTTGAAAGAGCAAGCTTATCCACATGCCATGTAAACCTTTGTTGTTTTTAATTGGTTTAAAAAATAAACCACTTTCTTCTGAAAACCTATTTGCAGATTTTCTGTTCCTTTAACAGGGCTTTAGTCATGGACGAATATTAGTACAATGCATAGCTACCACAGCCAGACTGCAATACATAAACACAAACTACAGCAACATGTGGCGGGCTAGGAGGACCATAAGCAGGAATGGGGTTTCATGGAGTGAACGCAATAATCATCATTTTTGCTGGGGCAAGATGGAGAGGAATGAACCAGGGAACTTGAGAGCAAGAGGTTGAGTGTCTGTAGCTAGGGACTCTTAACAGATATATCCTGTGTGGATGAGCACAGAGAAGGATGTTTTGCACAGTTACATAATGATAAATCTGCCATTTCCATGTTATAATGTTAAGTTTAGAGAGAGGGCAGTTGTTGTGTTGGTCCCAAATGTACGAGATGGGAGACGAAGTAGTTCAGATTATTCCTTTTACTGGACCTGGCTTTGTTGGTGAGGGTATACAAGCATTCGGCCACAGAGGTCCCTTCCGTAGGTCTGTAAAGTGTATAAAAAGTTTCATTTTAATACGTTCTAGTTGGATTGCAGAGTATCGATTATAAACAGCCAAGTTCTCACCATAAGTTTGTACAGGCGCCAGACCCTGCTTGGCCACAAACCAGTCAGACTCGCACAGGTCAATGTGGTAAAACTTTAAAAAACAACTAAGTGATTTAAGAGAAAAATTTGAAAATGGTCTGTGATTTTGATGCCTACATGCCACTGGATATTTTCAAGTGTCCAAGTTTCTTTTCAAAGAGGACTTCAGCACTTACAAGTGTAACAGTCCAGGGCTTCTGCCCCAGCTGAGCACTTTGAAGAGCAACCTGTCACTGTGATTAAAAGCAGTGATGTGGCAAGGCTTTGGTGGGCCTGAGCTGACGTCCCAGTTTAGAGGCCACGTAAGGGCAAGAAGATGGGATCTCCACGGTGGGAAGCAGGACTTCCAATGTAATTTCCTCTTCTACAAGCTTTCAGTAGTGCTTCTCTGTCACTTACAGCTTGTTCAGAATGTGGCACTATGGTTGCTTACTGGTTTGGGCAGCCGTTGTCTACACTGGCTGCCTGTAGAGCGGTGGATTGAATTTAAGATTGTGTTTCTGGTTTTTAGGGCCTGAACAGTATTTTTTTTTTTTAGATGGATGGAGATGCTAGAGGGTGGAGCTGCTCTGTGGGACCACCCTTGTGGCCGCCAGTTACCAACTCCACCTGGGTCCACAACAGATGGACCGACAGTGTCCTTTAGGACACAGTCTGCCTGTGCAGAACCACCTGATGCTCTAGGCTGGCGCCTGCAACTCTATCGTGCTAATTGGGGTAATGGATGGACAGCATGGAGCTGCACCATAGGTACCCCAACAGATGGACAGCAGCGCCACATTCGGCTGTTGACCTGGGTTTGGCTAACCCGCTCCATGTGGTGTGCTCCTGGATCTTATGGAGTGCCACCAGTGGGGCTTCCCTGGAGCAGCTGTAGCCTTCTCTGCCTTACACATCTGGAGGGCATCCTTTAGATGGACTGGTCAACCCAGAAGTAATGGGGGGAACCCCAGAGCTGCTGTTTGGGGGTGTTTACTGGGTCTATTTATATGCAGTATTTATTTATTTATTTATTTATTAAAAGACTTAATATCCTGCCCCTCCTGCCACAAGCAGCTCGGGGCGGCTTACAACAACATAAAAACAATTATAAAACCATAAAATCATAAAACATGCCACTCCCCCCCCATCCCTCTCCTCCCCCACCCTCTACCCATCTCCCCCGCCAAATGCCTGATGGAATAGTCAATCTTACAGATTTTTCGAAAGGAGGGAAGGTCTGGGGACAGACACATCCCTACCGGAAGGGAGTTCCACAGCCTCAATGTGGCCACCGAGAACACCCTCCCCTGCATGGCCCCCCAGAAAACTTGGGGGACCACAAGAAGGGCATCCCCGATGAGTGCAGAGGCCGGTCCAGTACCCGGGGGGGGGTGAGGCGGTCCTGCAGATAGATAGGGCCCAGACCACTTAGGGCTTTATAGATTAAAACCAACACCTTGAATCAGACTTGGAAGACTATCGGCAGCCAATGCAGAGAACGGAACACTGGTGTAATGTGCTCCTGGAGGCCCAGTCCCACCAAAAAATGGGCTGCCGCATTCTGCAAATCTGCACCAGCTGCAGCTTCCAGGCCATCACCATGGGTAGCCCCACGTAGAGTGCGTTACCATAGCCTAGTCTTGAGGTAATGAAAGCATGGATGATGGTGGCCAAGTCGGAGTCCGAAACATATGGCCTAAGCCGACGGACCAGATGTAGTTGGCAAAAGGCACCCCTCGCTACAGCCTCCACCTGAGCATCCAGGCGGAGCTGCGCATTGAGGAGTACCCCTAGACTCCACACCTGGGGAACCAGTGGAGGACAGACCCCATCAATGATGGGGGCCGTTAACTCCATCACCTTACCCACCAACATCACCTCCATCTTGCTGGGATTCAGCTTTAGTAGATTAGTCCTCATCCAATCCCCCACATCCATCAGACACTGAGTAAGCATGGAGACTGCGGGGTCTGGGTCTGTTGAAAAAGAGGGGTATAGCTGTGTGTCATCGGCATATTGGTGGCACCGTACGCCAAACCTCCTGATTACCTCGCCAAGAGGCTGCATATATACGTTGTACAGGAGTGGGGACAACACTGAACCCTGCGGGACACCACACACGAGGACTTGGTATGATGAAAAACACTCCCCGAGTACCTCTCGCTGGGTTCTCCCGGTCAGGAATGAGTGGAATCATTCAAGAACCATCCTGCCCACCCCTGCACAATCCTGCAGGCACGCCACCAATATCTCATGATCAACTGTATCAAAAGCAGCTGACAGATCTAATAGAACCAACAGGGTCGAACGACCCTGGTCCATCTCCCAGTGCAAATCATCCACCAAGGCGACAAGCGCAATCTCCATGCCATAACCTGGATGAAATCCTGACTGAGAGGGATCAAGAAAACCGATGCGGTCAAGATACCTCTGCAACTGCTGAGCCACCACCCACTCAATAGAGACAGGTCAATAGCTGGCAAGGGAGTCAATGTCAAGTGATGGTTTCTTGAGCAGAGGCCGCACCTCCGCCTCCTTGAGACAGCCCAGCACTCTGCCCTCCTGAAGGGAGGCATTGACAACCCCCGCCACCAACGGCCCCATTGTCTCCTTGCAAGATTTAATTAGCCAAGATGGGCATGGTTCTAATTCACAAGAGGTGGCCCTAACAGCACCAAGGGTCCTGACTGCATCAACAGGTGTCACTGACTGAAATTGATCCCATAAAACAGGACAAGGCGTGACTTCCATAACCTCAGGTTCCCTTAATGTAATAAGTGCAGTGTCAAAAACGTGGTGAATACACGCGATTTTATCCACAAAATAATTCACAAACCTATCATAGCATACTATAGATGACTCCACTCCAGGGTGGAGGGAGGCTGGACTGACCAGTCCCCGTAACACCCGGAAAGGCTCCACTGGGCAAAGCTTTTTTCACTGCCCTCATTGCCTCGGCATATGCTTGTAAACTGGCTCTATGCTGCAATCTGCCGGCTTCGGTACGATAACGACGCCACCGTAGCTCCAACTGCCGCCCTTCTCGCTTCAGCATTCGCAACTCCTCCAAAAACTACAGGGGCCTGCGATGCTGTTGCCTGGGCAATGGACGTCTAGGAGCTGTCCGATCAATGGCCTCAGTCAGCAGAGTGTTCCGCAGTGTGACGAAGTCATCGATGAGATGGTGGTCGAGGTCAGAGGATACCTCCCCAGGAGCCAACCGGAACCATTCCAGTTCCATTAGCCTCTTGGGGAGAACCATTCAAATTGGCTCTGCACCCTTCCAGGGGCAGACGTGCTAAGAGAGAGGTCTGTAGGAGATAATGATCCGACCATGACAAGGGCACTGCTGATATCTCCCCCAATAATGGACTCCCCACGTCAAGGCCGGTGCAAAACATGAGATTAAGAGTATGTCCCCCCTGACGTGTCAGGCCGCTGACCATTTGGGACAGGTCCATGGTTGCCATGGTGACCATGAACTCATGCTCCGCCCCCCTCCGAGGTCGGTGCGGATGTTGAAGTCCCCCCAAACTAATGCCACCACCTCTGCCAGAGCATGTAGAGAGGCTGTCTTACAGGTAGGTGCACGGTATACAAGCAGCACCCCCAGACTGTCCAAATCGAACACCAGGTGCAGAGCCTCAATCCCTACCATGGTTTGCACTGGATATCTCCTAACTGACCACCTCTCTCTAAAAATCATAGCTACACTGCCCCCGCCCCCCTGCCCGTCCCTCCGACCATGGCTGATGCTGCGCGGAATAGCCGGCCGGAACAAGGCCAGCCAAGATAGGCCCTGACTCAAGTTTCAGTCAGGGTTCCATAATGCCCACGAGATCGGGGGCACAATCCAAGACTAATTCCTGGATAGTTGTTGCTTTATTAGTCACCAATCTCACGTTCAACAGCAGCAGCGAAGGGTCGGGGGATCCTCTGATCTCAATTCCCCTGTCTAGCCGCTAAGGGGTGAGTGAGCGGGAGCAATAGGCACCTGTCCTGCTTCACTGGTCTTATACCACCCCATTTGGACCCATATCACCCCTGTCCCATCACAACCCCAATGGCTGTGCCCCCCAGCATGGCCCCCCAGCCCTGGCAGCAGGGGAGACCCCCACCCTCATACCCCCTACCCCTTCTGCCACAGAGGGGCAACCCCCCTTCCCCAAGGACTGCACCCCTCCCTCACACCAAGGGGGGGTCAGTCCTTCCCCCCCAACCCAGTCCCCCTGACCCTCCCCCATATAAAACAAGCATTCCATCCCACCTACCCCCACGTCCCAATCCCAAAATACAAATACCCCCGCCCTAGCCCACTCAGACCCCGCTAAGGGCCATGCCTAAGTATATGTCCTGGCTATATATGAGAGTTGCTCCAGGAGCCTTACACAGATGGTTTTCTGTGCTCAGAAACCACCCAATGTTTGGGGATCCCACCATTGTGCCTTAAGTCAGCGGTCAACTGAGCCTTTGCTTTGACAGGCTCCTCCGTATGGAACTCGATCCCTCCAAATGTTTGTCTCAGTTCCTCTCTCCTCACCTTTAAAAAGCACCTGAAGTCTTATCTATTCTCCAGGTTGCTCTTAGGATCCACTTCTGGTTGCCCTTTTATGTATTCTGTTCTCCCTCACTACCTTCCCCTTTTAAATTGTTTTAAATTGATTTTATACTACAGTATTTTGTGCCTGCGAAGCACTCTGTGTCATTTGGTGTGTGTGTGTGGGGTGGGGGGGGGGGGCGCGGATGCTGTAAAAATAGATGCTCAATGACAGCAGGAACCCTGCTAGGAAGTTTTAAGAGTTAGTGGGTGGGAGGGTCAGCACTCCCCCCCCCCCACTCTGAAAACTTCCTTCTTGGCAGGACTCTTTGCAAGCAGTTTGATCACAACTAGGACATTTTCAGAGCTGATGGGGATTGAGTGCTAGTAGCCCGGCACCCATCCACTCCTGGAAGTGCTCAGACCACTTACAAAGGGCCTTTCAGATTCTGATCCCCAGGCTGAGCTGGGCCCCCTCACTCCATGGTAGCGACACCCCTGAATAAAAGTAAGTTAGATTTAGGCATTTTTCAGAAGCTGCGTTAGGTTCCTAAAACACTTAGATGCTTTGAAAATTCGTACTCTAAAAATAAACTATAAGTAATATCTTAGAAAGTAATCGTGGAGTGACCTTGGCTTTCGTCTCGATACAAACCAATATCCGATTTGTTTTCTTTACAGCTGCTGCACATTGGCCTAAGAATGTAAATGCTGGGTCTATCTATACCTCCATCACTAGAATCACTGCTAGGAGATTTGGATGATTTATGAAAAAGAACAAAGAGGATGCAGTCAGTGCTGTGGTGTTTGCTTTGTGCTAGATACACAGACTCAATGTCTAGCTTAGTCATCAGTCACAGAGAAAGGAAAAAGCTCCCCAAACCTCAATATAAAAAAATGAATTTTGCTTCATCTCTTTGTGCTTATCATTTTCTCCCCTTTTTATGTGTCTTACACCCTAAGGACGTTAGTAAGTTAGCCTCTAACCGACCCACGAAAACAAACACAAGATACCTACAAAAGTTTTTGTAGGGATCATCTAACAATGACTAGGGAGTTGGTTATGGTAGGAGTGGAGCAAGGTTGGAATGGACCCTCTCTTCCTCATGCCCCTCTCAGCTTCAGGGTATTCAGCTGTGCCAAGAAGCATGGGCCCCTGAGGCTTGTGGGCCCTGGTATAATGGCACTGTTTGTCCCTATTATAGTTATTCCCTCGGTTAAGAAATAAAGAGCTCTGTACTTCTGGTTGACTGGTTCCACATCTCCTTACTGGTGAGGGCCAAGGGAACAAAGACTGGACCCAGAACCTATAAATCTGACCCTTAAAAACTAAATTAGGGATGTTGGAGGAAAGGGAAAATAACTAACAGAACCTTCATATTAATGTTTGCTTTGATTCTTTGTGTTCTTCTCCTATTTGCATCTTAGGTGAAATCGACCTGCAGATCGTCTCCAAAGTACGAGCAAAATATCCCAGAGTTGCCATCAACAATGATGTAATAGAACCAAGCACGGAACAGATCCTCGGCTACAAAGGTATTTTATTTAGCGAGTGCACTTAAAGCTAAATGCTAGATAATTTCTAAGGTTTTTCTTTTGATCTCACCTCTAAAAGTAAACAATTTACTGTACTTATGGAACACTTTGCAACTAGGGCTGAAACAAACAGCTAAATTTAATAATCTTGGGAATCAGGATCGATTTCCCAACCATTTCCCGATACCAGTGTGATTGCTCGATTCTCACAATACGTCAAGATACCTTCCTGATTTTCCAACTTTCCACTTACTATTTACTGCACACCGTTCATTTACCGCTACTGTATTGCTGATGAGCCACTGTCTCTGCTGCCAGTGACCGGGCCTCCTCCGCTGCCAGTCCAGCCACCTGGTAGTGGAGCCAGCTCTGCTGCCCACTCACCCAGATCTTAAACATCTGGATCTTTGAACTTCTGCATAGAACGTCTCCCAGAACTTGTGTGTGTACAAGGTTCTTCTGGTAAACTGCTTTGCTCCAGGCAGCTGTGGTCACTTGGTTTCCATGGCAGCATGTCACGTCTACAGCTGCAGCTACTTTAGGCTGCCTCAGGGCAGTGTGTGTGAAGAATGCATCTGGAACTTATTTGTGGACTTGTAAACCCAGAAGTTTGAAAAATCCGGAACTTTAAGGTGTGTGTAAAAATGCCCACTGTCATCAAGTTCTTCTTGCAGCTTCCATGAGCTGATCATTTGATTTTATTGCCTGTAAACAGCCTGCAATGTTGTGTTGATTATACTGTTAAACATCTGTGGGTTCTACTGTAGACGTTCGTGTATTTTGGTGGAGGATGTGGTGATCCGTATATACGGATTGTCAGGTCCGGCCTTAGAAGTTGTGGGGACCAGGGTAAAAATAAAATGTGGGACCCCCATGGCCTCACCCTCCATAGCTCCACCCATTTAGTCCCTTCCTATGGGACCCTGCTGCTTTCCCATCCTAGTAGGTGAGGCAGGGGCAGGGCCACAGAAGAAGTTGCCACCCCAGGAGTTGAGAGTTGCAGATATCCTCCCTACCCCAAGATCCCTCTTCTTCACTTTTCCAGGCACCCCTTTTGGCCCAAGATCCCTCCTCCCCACTGCTCCAAGCCCTCAAGATAACCCCTCCTGCCCCAAGATCCCCTCCACTATTTCAACCCCCCAAGTTACTCTCTCCTACCCCAAGATCCCCCCCACGGCTCCAACAGCCCGACTGCTACCTCCTTGCTTCATCCACTGCCACATCCTTCCCACTCAGATAATTTACTGTCTTCCCAGTTGTGTGCAGTATTCTTATCGGTCCCTGTTTCAATGGGGACTGATAAGGGGTGCGCTGTGTGCTGCCCTGATATTGGTCCCCCTGGAAATGGGGACTGATTAGTGTTTCACACAGCTGGGAAGAGGCTTCCCTGCTTCCTTCCCCACTCAGATAATGGGTCCCATTATGTGATCCTATTGGTAACACTTTTCACTGGTGTAAGTTGCAAGTGTAAGGCTGCTTTTAGAAGATCGCGGCGGTGCCCGCGTTTGTTTTTCAAAACTACCAGGAGGCGGGTTTACACGTGACACCACCGCCAATTATGCGCATGTGCGCGTGACACGTCTCTATTTCTGGTCGCGAGCTGACCAGGTTGCCGATCGAGGGTGGACATATGCGGCCGGAAATTGACGCGCGTCGCCATAATCGGTGGCGGTGTCACGTGTAAACCCGCCTCCCAGTAGTTTTGAAAAACAAGCGCGGGCGCTGTCGCGATCGTCTAAAAGTGGCCTAAGTCTGTGGAGGATGAAACTCTGTGACTTTGTTTTAAGATGTGCTATCATATACAGTAAATATATAAATAGTAAACATGATTTCCTGTGTGTGAAATATAGATCCTTAATGGCCAACTTTAAAAATGCAGCATTTGTGACATGAAGGCTCTTGAAGAGTCCTATATGTCCTGAAGGAAATAATAGAAAAATCTTCATTTCAAATGCATTATTTCATACAGTGAAGGAGTTCATTGCCAGTAGGAACTTCCAAACGCAGAGAAAACCCAATGGTTACCCCCTCCCCGCACCATCCTCTGTCTCTCAAACAGTGCAGTGCATTACAAGGTTATTTTAGCGCACAAGCACAGGCGAGGAACACAAAGGGTCCATTGGAAACATTAATAAATACTAGTTTATCACAAAGCTGCAGCGTAAGCTTCTTTGCCCCATAGGTAGACTAGTGACCTGTGACTATCAAAGGTTTGGCAGTTTGCTTTTAGTAGCCATCAAACAGCCTTCTTGATGCTTATCCCTCTTATCTACAACAGGGTTTGCAAACCACATAGATTAGGGATTCAAAATCGGTGTTTATTTCTAATCCCTAGCCAGATAGTTGGCTGCATTCAGCTTTATGGAGCAAATTTTACAAGATAAAAGGGGGGTAGGGGGGAACCACAAGATGTTGTAGATATCTACACATTTTAACCTAAAATGATTACATTTTTCCAGGGTAAGGATCTTTTCCCTGGGTGAACCAAAGGTAAAGCTTTAAGAAATCTTGTTAGCTACCTCTCATTACCTAAATTCCCAATATAATACAAACCATTTGCTTTATATTCAGCCCCTCTTTCTCTCCCACTATCCAGTCATGCCTCTCTAACTGCCTCTCTGACATTTCTGCCTGGATGTCTCATCGTCAGCTCAAACATAACATGGCTAAAACCGAACATCTTCCCCCCCACCCCCATTTCTTCCTCTCCCTCTTCCTTCTCTGTCTTCATTGATGGAGTCAGCATCCAGTCCGTCCCTCAGGCATGTAGCCTAGGGTTCATCTTTGACTCCTCCCTCTCCTTTAAACCTCAGATTGATTCTGTTGCCAAATCCTGTCACACTTCTCTCTGCACGACATTGCTAAGATCCATCCTTTCCTCACTGTTTCCTCTGCTAAAACCCTTGTCCATGCCCTGGTCAACTCTTGCTTCGACTATTGCAATCTCCTTCTCACTGGCTTTCCTTGCTCTCACCTTGCTCCTCTCATTTCTGTTCCTAACTCTGCTACCAAGGTCATCCACCTTGCCCGCTGCTTTGACCACATATAGCCCCTCCTCTCCTCTCTCCACTGGCTCCCTCTTCCTGAACGCATTCTGCACAAACTCCTGGTTTTTACCTACAAGGCTCTTCATGGCCTTGCTCCCCCCCTATCTCTCAGCACTCATTTTCCGCTACACTCCTGTCCAGGAGCACCACTCCTCCTCTGACACCACCCTCGCCTGCTCATGGCTCCCCTGCTCCTCAAAATGCATCCGACCCTTTTCCGTGGCAACACCCCATGCCTGGAACTCCCTCCCTAAACAGATTCGTTCGGCTTCCTCACTCCAAATCTTCAAATCCCTCCTCAAAACCCACCTCTTCTGTCAAGCTTTCCTTGGCTCCTCATTCCCCTCGCCCCCTTGCTGACTTATCCTGAATCATCGTATCTTGTGTAACATTAAATGTGGAACTACACCTTTGTAACTAAGCCAAGCACATGCACCAGAGACCTCATGATTTCATGTATGTATCCTTGTCTCTTCCTCTGCTTCCCTCCCCCCTTGTCTCTCTTAGATTGTAAGCCTGCTAGGGCAGGGACAGTGTCTCTTTCTTACAATTGTAAAGTGCCACGTACATTGCTCGTGCTATATAAATGCTTAATAATAATAAATAATAATAATAATAATAATAATAATAAT
>QEPC01015142.1:1288506-1312473 GCA_003113815.1 Sphenodon punctatus | reverse complement strand
ATTCATTCATTCATAGTGTCTGTGTGAAAATGTCCAAGTCTGATGAGGAATGCTGTGATCAGACTGAAGGCAGGGCCTGCCAATGGGAAGGAATCATGGTGGGAGAGGGAGAGTGGCAGCAACAGGAACAGCAGGAGGAAGGGGTGGGGAAGGTACCCCAGAGTCAGATGAAAGAAGGAAAAAAGAGATAATGCTCAATTTATTAAAAGAATAATAATGAATTGCCAAGGCCCAAACCAGCCTCACAAGCCCCACCCCCTGCCTCATAAGCGACACCCCCTACCCTAGAACTTGACAGAACAGGGAAATGAACCCTAGTCTCCAGCTAGTCATCGAATCACCAGACTAACCTGCCTCCCTACAGCTGAATAGCAAACAAGAGTTCTTGTGATTGAATCTATATGACGGCCAGTGCAGGCAAAGGGGCACGGAAGTCGTTAATGAAAGCCAGATAAAACCATGCAGGGTTCTTCTGGCTCTCATTTCTAACCCTGAAATGGCCAATATCAGCCTTTTCCTGGCCTTTCACATTTCTGGGGGCACACTCCTAGCGGGGATATTTCCCGGGGCTCCGCCCCCCCCTTGAATTGAATTGCCAGGGCTGAGCCCTGACAAGCCCCACCACAAATTAAGCCCTGAGAAGAGAGGTTGGGGGGAGGGCCCCGACTCTACTCCCCCTTACCTTAAAACAAAAGTGAGGAGCCTTTTCACTCCCATGGACCACTTTGAAAATTAGTATAAGCTCTGTGGCCCAGATAGGAGTTGGGGGTCAGGTGAGCTTAAAGCAGGGGTGGGGAACCTCAGGCATGTGGCCCCTGGCACGTTTTTATGTGACCCCTTTCCAGTTCCTGGATCTGGCCCCTGGATCCAATTTCTGTACCAAAGCACTGAAAAACTGAGCTCAGGTTAAGGGGGCAGGGATGAGGAACTGTCTCTTATACACATCTAGATGTGTATAAGAGACAGTCCCTACTCTGTGTGAATGGGCCTGTCTGAGCATGCCCAGGGCCTATAAAGCCTAGACAGGCCGGTTGGCATGGAGGCTGTAGGAGAAGGACATGTCCTGAGAGCTCTCCAGCAAAGAGGCTTGCTAGAGGCATCAAGGGTGTTGCCTTAGCCAGAGGAATCTGGGTTTACAGAGGACTGTGTCTGGCCCAAAGACCCAGGGAACCAGAGAACTGTTAGAAGAGAATAGAAGGGACCTCTTGCCTGAGGAAGGTGTGTCAGACCAAGAGGAGGTAATCCTGGCAATAAGGATTTGTGGGCGTTTTTAGATGGGAGGGATTCACGGGTTAAAATAACTCCTGATCGTGCAAGGGATGGAAGAGAGGGGAGGGGAGAGGGGCCCTGAGCAGTGCACCTTTACCCTGGCTCCCTGACAAACAGCTGATGGGAGGAGGGAGCCCGGAGCAGCATGCACTTTCCCCGGCTGCCCCAACAAGCAGCTGATGGGGGCAGGAGGGAAGAGTGCATGCTCCTCTTGGCCCCTCATCAGCTGTTTGTTGGGGCAGCTTGGGAAAGTGCATGCTGTTCAGACCCCCTTCCCCATCCCACGGAAACTATAAAAGCAGATTAGTAAAACCTTCCTTGTTGTCTGGCTTATGGGACACCTTAAATTTATGGTGGAGACTTTGCCTATGGACTTAACTTGGTAGACTGTATAGACAATAAAGGACTCTGAGCTGAAGTCCCTACTGATGTGATTGTAAAGCTTATTCCCTACAGAGACAGTGGCCATTTTTAGATGTTGCACCGGGACTCGCGGATTTAAATAATCCACCCTAGAAAAGTCATGCGGGAGGCTTTTAGACACACCGCCAGCATTGAAAACCTCCGGTCACACATTCTTTATAAGCTGCATTCTACATACCTCAAAGTAAACGCTGCCCATGTGACTTTTCTCAGGCGGATTATTTAAATCTACGAGCCCTGGTGCAACGTCTAACAATGGCCAGTGATTGATGGGGTTGGTCCTGCAAGGACTCATCCCAGAGAACCACGTCCTGTTACAGGTGGAATTAGTAGAACTTTCCAAATCTGCTAAAAAAAGTGAAGGAGAGGCGTTATTTGGTACACCAATGAAGTTTTGGATGGAAAGTGCAATTTTAGCCAACCTAGTTATCCCATTCTGATTTTTAACATGAAGAACCAGTTCTGCCAACAGGATAACAAAGCAATTCATTTTTTTCTCCCCTGATGTCTCTTCCCAGACTGTCTAGAGATTAAACAGAATCAGACTGCACCAGATTATTTGTGATGGTGATATGGACTGCTGCTCCATGACGTCTGAGTTTAAAATAGCAAATTAGATTTGAACTGCCGGCACAGAGGCCACTGTCTGATAAATGGAAGAGAACAGCATAACAGCAGCTGCATCCAGAAGTGGTAGCCCATCTCCACTAGGAGAGGAAAGGGAGATAAACTTTGATGTAACATTTCTCATCTATTCTGCAGGGGTGTCTGTAAAACTAGAAATGCTTTGATTCGTGGTGCTAGTTTTAACAAAGCATATTATTCTGAATATGTGCCATGTATGCAGGTCTTAATCACTGCGGGGCACTCTAGTGTGTATGTTGATGTAGTTTCACTAAAAGCAGAGCAGTGTTACCAGACTACTGGTAAACATTTACTGTATTTACCAGGAATGGGGAGTCAGGCCTGTAGGCTTGTTACTGAATCAAAATGTCTGTCTGCACAAGGAAGTTGTAACTTAACTTCAATTTTAAACTGATGATGTTAAAGTGTGCAAAGGACTGCAAAGTCACTACTACCTAAGTTTTAAAGAAAAGCTTTATTTGGCTTAAGTAACAGAACCTAAACCAGATATGCTGCTCTTGAATTAAAAGCTGCCCCAAGCTGTTGTTCAGGAGGGGCAGGGTATAAATTTAATAAATAAATAAATAAATAAATAAAAGTTTCTACATAGGCTTTCCCACTGGGTGCTTTTTGATGGATGGCAACCCCAGATCTCCCGCGCCAGCTTGCTTCACCCCTGGGCTGGCCTGGCCATCTAAAGGTGCCCCTTCCAGTGGCACTCCAGAACATCCTGGAGCACCACCGGCAGAGCAGGATGGCCAAACCCAGGGCACCGGTCCAAAGCAGAGCTCCTGTCCGTCTGGTGGGTGGACCCATGCTGCAGCTCCACTTTCAGCCGGCCATTGCCCATGGCAATGTTAGAGAGTTATAGCCTAGAGCATCAGGAAATTGCCCACAACTCTATGGTGTGGGGGCGGGGGCAGGCATGGGCAGCCCGCAGACCGGGGAAATTGCTGGGTCTGTCCAAAACAGACCCAGGCAGGGCTGGAAGTGGGTGGAGACGAAGGTGCACCCCCAGAGCAGCTCCAGGGGCAGGCTGCCTCCACATCCACTTGAAAGCACCCACTGGTTTGGCTAACTCAATTTAAAATCATATGTTTCTGGAAGATAGGTCCATTAGCAGCTATTAGCCAGACAGGAACAGGGAAAATGATGGAAACTGGGAGAAAACAACAGGGAATGGATCCCCCTATTGTGACCTGTTGGGTGCTTCTTCCAAGCCACCATGATTGGCCGCTGTCAGAGACAGGATTCTGGGCTAGATGGACCATTGGTCTGACCCAGTATCTCACTACTTATGTTTAGTTAAATCAGTTTTGTCATTCACACCAGCTTTTATTCTGTAAGGACATTTCCTCAAACTCTTCTTTTACTCCTCCGTCTTCGAAGGACCTATCTCCATCTTTTGAAGGACCTATCTCTAACCACAACTGTTAATTACAAAGTGCATTATCCATTACCAAGCACATTACTGGTTCTATATAAATAGTAATGGATGGAGGGCTGCATCTATTATCTTCAAATATTTCTTGTGTTGACTACCTGAATGATCATCTCCATTATAATGCCCTTCTTTTCTTTCTCTCAAAACTACAATGCCCTTAGCCAAAATCCCATTTATGAACTTACCTAAACAACTGGATGAAAGTCCAAATTCTCTTCTTCTTTAATGAGTCAAAACAAAACTTTAAACTCTAAGCATCAGGTCACCAAGATATTGGGAAGATGAATCAGGATCTAAATTCTAAAGATCTTCCTTATCTTTCCTGAAACACTCATTTGGCCACTGCAGCAAAAAATGCTAAACTCAAACCTTGGGTTGGCCAAAGAAAAAGTTTTTATCCCCCTCATTTTACAAAGCTAAGAAGAGTCAACGCCTCCAGATTGGGCCCCTAATGATAAAAATGTCATATTTTTTACGATATGGCTTTTGGCTGCATTAAAATTTCGAATGGAAATTTATTCCATATTTGAAATTGAGATAAACTGTATGCTCTCCACCCTGTATTTTAGAGCGTGTGGCTAAGGCATCAAACCTTGAGAACATAAAGTTTACTTGGCACAAGGAGACATCATCTGAATTTGAAAGCCGAATGAATACGGAAAAAGAGTTTAAAAGATGGGATTTCATTCACATGATTCAGGTAAAAAGCTAAAAAGCTGTGCGCAGAGCTGTCATAAGTCTGGCTGGGGAATAGGTTCATTATACACTTTACCTAGAAGAAAGGTGGAGTTTATTCCTTTATTGTTCTTTAAAGTCCTACGGGTAGGTAAACTAGTAAGCAGTAGTGAAAACTTAGTTCCAGTAAGGTCATATCACCAGGCTCAGTGTTGCTGACTTTCATAATGTTTCCTTCAAAACTTCAGCCCTTTTTTCTTCAAAACGTCAGTTCTGTAATTAGGATAAATTCTCATTCTCTCTCTCTCATATATATTTTTAAAGTATCTAGTCCACAGGAATGTGGAGAACAGCCTCCCCAGAGCAAAGTACAACCTAAGGTTTCAAACAACAGAAGTAAACCAGTAGAAACCAAAATTGAATATTTATTTCCACCTCATCCTTGTCCTGCTGTGACTTTTAATCCGCATAAATAATTTCTTGCAGCCAGCATTATGTTTTTTTTTTAAAATAATGAGACTTGCCGCGAAGTGACCTCCTCATTCCTCTATGCAGGCTGCCCAGAAGAGGTGCCTTTCAGATTTTGCTGTAGGGGGAGCTTTTAGCAGGGGCCATTTTAAAGTGACTTCCATGTAAAGAGGAAGAAATGCAGGAAGTCCTGAAGCATGATCAGCACATGGTGTGAAACATGGGAGAGCAATCCCCCTCCACCCTAAATTAAATAGTGCCTCTGCTGCCCACGTTGTGGATTGTAGTGTGAGGAGAGAGTGATCTCCTCTCAGTCTTCTGATTGATTGGTGAGAACATGGCAATCAAGGTAGGCACTGGGGTGGATGAAGCTAGACTTGGCTTTCTTGTCCCACACAACATGTTGGCCAGCAGATTTTAAGTGGTTACATAAAATGGGAGTAATCTGCTCCAGGAAAAGGATTAACACAGATTTCCTCTCAGGATGGGATGGGAAACCAGGAACAGAATTAGGACTTTCTGAGCATCTAGTTACCACCCATTACTGACAATTTATTATTAATCCACTTGCATGTTGATTGGGGCTGATCCCACTCCCATCAAAAGCAATGGTAAGTTTCTTTTTAACAAAGATTTCTTTTCACTCCCAGATGCTGTATTATGTTAAAGACATCTCCGCTACCATTAAATACTTCCACAGTCTCCTGGAGGCTAATGCCAAGCTCCTCATTATCCTTGTGTCAGGTGGGTGATCTTGAGGAAGTTCTCTGCACATTGAGCTTGAGTGTGTGCCTGTGGGAGGGAAGTGGGGTTTGGGTGTACAGGTGGCTGACATCATCATTACCCACCAACACTCTTAGTTAAATAAATACGCTTGCATGCAAAAAACCTAAGCACATTTAATAATCTACATAGCTGGGTTTTTCCCAAGTAGCTGAATGAGCTAGAGAAATATATGGGCACAGCCACACAAGCTGTCTAGGGCAGGCTACCATGCCTTGGGCAGCCTTAACCGACCCCGAGCAGCTGGACCACAACAAAGCCTCACTGCTCAAAGCCCGGTACAGTGCATCATGTGGTTGGCTGCTACCAGATGTTTTGTCCTCCCCCCCGCCGCATGGCGGGGCTAGCAGCTGACTGCTACGTGACACGTCTTTGGGAAAAGATGAAGGACACGTCACATAGCAGCTTTACCTCAAATGGGATAAGGCTTCCTGAGGCGTGGCTGGCTGTGTGCCGGGGCCCCTTCTGCCCTGCCGCACAGCGAGCTCCGTAGTGGAGCTTTGAACAGTGGGTGTGTCGTCTGTCACGCCGCGCTGCCACATCGTGGCTGGGGGCAGGATTTTACACGTGGCATTCAGCAAACTGCTACACTAGAGCTCTGTTGTGCTGTCTGCTTTATTTCCCCCTTTTACAGTCCATTTTCCTATCTATGTGAAAACCTCAGTTTTGGCATTAGATTGGCTGTTTGAAATCTGACTGAGGGATCAATCTGATCAATTCAAAAGTAAAATGAAAAAAACAGAAGAAGTAAGATTCATGTCTTCAGCTACTGTGTTGAGACGAGAGCAGGGGAAGATGGAAATGTTACATACACCAGCACCAAAGTTCATTATAAATCTTTAATTCATCATAAGGTTTTATTGGGTTTTCTTACCCTGGAAACAAGTGACATCGAACCACTGTTGCCATACACAAGCATTCTCCTATGATTTTTTTTTCAGAAAGATATTTATAACTAGCATTTGCTCAGTGCTTCATTGCTTTCATTGGATTTTGGCACAAAGATTGTAATGAATAATGTATTGGGTGAAATCCATCTCTTTTTTGTTGTTTGTTTGTAAAATGTCTGCAGTTATTTAAAATTGTTTCCCAAATAGCACTGAAAGTTGTTTTTGATTGGCACGTTGATCTGAAGTAAGCCAATGCAGATATTCAAGATTTTAAAATGACAGGAGTTTTGGTTGGGTAAAGGTCATATGTTCTGTTTCAATTCTCTGATTTGGATGAGCAATGACAATCAGGTTGTTGGCAGAGTTACGGACAATTATGAATCTGAAATTCACTTTCCGGGAACATAGAGGGAGATTCACTTAAAATTCCATTCTACTGCAAATAAACTTGTTCAGTGGAATCATAGAATTGCAGGCGTGGAAGGCATCTCAAGTCTCATGAAGTCCAACCTTCACTGTGCCAACAACACAGGATGCATTCTACCTGCAACACAAAGAGGGAGACTCGGCAACCTCCATTGGCAACCTATTCCATTGCTGAAAAGTTTCTTCCACTTGGGAAGTTTTTCTTTGTATTCAACTGAAATCTACTTTGCAGCAATTTCATATATTCATTAAAAAGCAAATGCAAGGGAATATAAGAAGCTATGTGAGCACACTCCCGTCAGGTTTTTAAACCAATTTGTGTCAATGTTGTCTAAGGAAACAATTGCCATTCTCACCCAGACCTCGAAGGGCGGGGATTGTGTTCTTTTATATATTGCAATTGCTTATATCACATCTGTCTGAAAATACGGCCCTACGCTTGCAGGAACCGCATGAGTAAATCAGACTTTCCTCCCCTTTTTAGAAGGGGGTGTTTGGCAAAACTGCTGCTTCAGCATGTCTGGATTCAGCATGACGCTAATTCTGGCAAGCCAGGCCTCCTGCCTTAGCCCAACCTGATGTTTTCAGGGTAGGAATTGTTGAAGTGGCTTACATCCCCAGAGGGGGCATACTGATGACAGGCAGGGGTAAATGGAGGGGACAGAAGACATGACCACTGCCCTTAGCCACAGACACTGCAGTTTGGCTGGGAGGTTGTATAACAGCCCCACGTTTGAGATAGCCCAGGGATCCAGAGCAATGGCAAAAGGACAATTGTGGGATCTCTCTCTTCCCTGTTAGTGGCTGCTACCTTCTGATCAACCAGGGATTTCATCTCAGGCAGGCAGCAAGCAGCTCGGTAACATAATCCTCCACCACTGCCAGGTGTTGCTGTATGGTCCTTTTCACACAGACACTCTAACACTGATAAAATGGGTGTTACATTTTATTATACATGTTACAGGGCACCCATAGCAGCCCTGCAACATGTATAATCAAATGTAACACCCATTTTATCAGTGTTAGAGTGTCTGTGCTTTTGGACTTAAGCCGTTAATAAATTCATTCATTCACTCATTCATTCATTCATAGTGTCTGTGTGAAAATGTCCAAGTCTGATGAGGAATGCTGTGATCAGACTGAAGGCAGGGCCTGCCAATGGGAAGGAATCATGGTGGGAGAGGGAGAGTGGCAGCAACAGGAACAGCAGGAGGAAGGGGTGGGGAAGGTACCCCAGAGTCAGATGAAAGAAGGAAAAAAGAGATAATGCTCAATTTATTAAAAGAATAATAATGAATTGCCAAGGCCCAAACCAGCCTCACAAGCCCCACCCCCTGCCTCATAAGCGACACCCCCTACCCTAGAACTTGACAGAACAGGGAAATGAACCCTAGTCTCCAGCTAGTCATCGAATCACCAGACTAACCTGCCTCCCTACAGCTGAATAGCAAACAAGAGTTCTTGTGATTGAATCTATATGACGGCCAGTGCAGGCAAAGGGGCACGGAAGTCGTTAATGAAAGCCAGATAAAACCATGCAGGGTTCTTCTGGCTCTCATTTCTAACCCTGAAATGGCCAATATCAGCCTTTTCCTGGCCTTTCACATTTCTGGGGGCACACTCCTAGCGGGGATATTTCCCGGGGCTCCGCCCCCCCCTTGAATTGAATTGCCAGGGCTGAGCCCTGACAAGCCCCACCACAAATTAAGCCCTGAGAAGAGAGGTTGGGGGGAGGGCCCCGACTCTACTCCCCCTTACCTTAAAACAAAAGTGAGGAGCCTTTTCACTCCCATGGACCACTTTGAAAATTAGTATAAGCTCTGTGGCCCAGATAGGAGTTGGGGGTCAGGTGAGCTTAAAGCAGGGGTGGGGAACCTCAGGCATGTGGCCCCTGGCACGTTTTTATGTGACCCCTTTCCAGTTCCTTGATCTGGCCCCTGGATCCAATTTCTGTACCAAAGCACTGAAAAACTGAGCTCAGGTTAAGGGGGCAGGGATGAGGACATGCACACGAGGATAGGAGACAGATCTGAAAACAGACCCATGATGAGGTGGACCCTCTTTTTCTTGCATTCACCCCTTACTTACTACTATTACTACGACTAAATTTTATTTATATAGTCTCCCCCCTGCCCCCCGCCACCTTGCACTGCACTTGAAGTGCTTTACAGAATATAAAACAATATACAAGTATAAAACAATTCAAAACAGTAATAAAATACTTAAGTAGTGGATCCTAAAATCACCTAGAAAATAAATATGTTTTCTGGTGGTTTTTGAAGGTAAGGAGGGAGAAACTGAGCTAAAAATTCAGAGACAGCAAGTTCCACACCAAGGGGCCCACCACAGCAAAAGCTCGCTCACCCGCCGACTTAAGGTACGATGGGGGAATCCCCAAACAGCGGGTGGTTCTTGAGTGCATATACCCATCAGTGTGAGATTACTGACAAAGGTCTTGAATATAACCAGGGCCTAAACCAGGGGTTCCCATCGAACCTTTTCCCTCCCGGGGGCCACTTTGAAAATTAGTACAAGCTCCGAGGGCCACAGAGAAGTTGGGGTGGGGGTGAATATGGGGTGCACTCAAGAAAAGGAGGGTCCAGATTATGCATCTATGCCATGGATCTGTCCCCTATCCTTGTGGGCATGCCCTCATCTCTGCTCACTAACCTGAGATCAGCTTTTCAGTGCTTGGACGTAGGAACCAGATCTAGGGACCAGATCCAGGAACTGGAAAGGGGCCACATTAAAACTTGCCAGGGGCCACATTTGGCCCCCGGGCCTGAGGTTCCCCACCCCTGGCCTAAATCATTCAGGGCCCTAAAACCCAGCAGTGCGATCTTAAACTCAATCCGTTGCTGCAGAGGCAGCCAATGCAGAGAATGTAGGGCGGATGTAATATGATCATGGCTGCCTGAACCAGTAAGCAACCGTGCTGCCTCATTCTGAACAAGCTGCAAGTGACGGATAAGCACTGCCAGTAGCCTGTAAATGAGGGAATTACAAAAATCAAGCCTTGTAGTCACCAGGGCATGGATCACTGTGGCAAGGTCAGTCTGGGATAAATAAGGGTGTAACTTATGCAAATTGTGTAATTGAAAAAAACATTTCTGAACCATAGCTGACACGGGGGTTTTCATGCACAGAGCGTGGTCAAAAATGACACCCAAGTTCTTTACCTGGCCCACTACCTCCACTAGGACCCCATCCACATTCAGGGACCTTGTGGGAAGGAAGGGAAGAAATCAGATCAAGGATCTATGCCAGGGATCCATCCACTCTCCTTGAATGCCTGCCCTCATCTCAACATCCTTCCCCTGCGCTCACGCTTTCGGGGCTTGAGGGTTGGGACTGGATTCACAGGCCAGGTCCGGGAACCAGAAAGGGACCAAATAAATAAATAAATAATAGCCACAGGCTTGATTTGGCCTGTGGGCCAGACGTTCCTGGCCACTGCCTTAAAAGCTGTTATTGCTGGTACTGCTGTTCGAAAATCACCCCCCCAGCAAAGCCAAAATAAGACAGAGCCAGATGCTGACAGCATCAAGGGCAGGAAAGTATGGGCTAGAAAGAGCCAAGGGAAGGGTGCAGGCCCCAATTGAAGAGGTGAGCTCCACTGTTGATAAATTCTGGTTGTGACTCTAAAGACAGGAAAGGGAGGGAAGTAATGAGGAGTAAGTAAGAGAATGGAAGACAAAGGTAGGCTAAGATACTCTGGAGGGAAATTGATAGGTTGGGATATCATAAGGGAACTGAGGCGGGCAAAAAAAAGGGAAGTTTCAAAATGTTCCTCCCATCACAGGTAACAAATAAGAGCAATGTACAAACCTACTAATGCATGCACTTAGTAGGATACATTACTTGATAAACAACAGAGTGGGGGCTAAAGAGAGCCGACCAGTTTGGGAATATGTGGCCACTCTAGAGGAGCTTCAGTACCTCTAGCTCCCCAATCTGCTTGTCAGGAGGCCGCGGCAGCAGCAAGAGTTATGTCGTGTTTCTTTTAAGACAATCAAAAAAACCCATTCAGTTAACATTGTCTTGAAAAGCAAGGCAGCACCATATGTTGTGCCTGGTGAGAGCTATTATCATAATGCATCAGTCAGGTAATGTATAATTGCTCGGCTCAGAAATGGCACTAAGTCACACAACACTGACACCAGCAAATTTTCCACAGTTAGTGCTCCGCATTCATTTTCCACCAGGTGAAAAATATATATTTATATTGCAGCCTTTCCTCTGAACCAATTAGGTGTTTATTCTCTTGTAGGAGTGTTTACACATCAGCTGCTTTACAAAAAGGCAGACAATAGGCTTTATTAGCAAAGGGGTTTTATGGTCATATCGCTCAGCAAATCCTCATTAGATTGGAATTTACTTCCATCCCACCCAGTCATGGGGGAGGGTCGCCCTTTAATAAATGACTTGCTTCCGAAATATGAGTCATGCAACTGAGAATTTAAAGCATAAACAACTTAGCCTGGCTCTATACGCAACTTCTCAGGCCCTTGTTTCTCTACTGCAGTACTCCTTATTGCAGTGGAGTCTGTTTAAATTGGATTTCTCTGCCCATGTAAAAAAAGTTTGACATCAGAAATTCTACTTAAGCAAACCTTAAGAAAATGGACATGAAGATGGAGAAAATTGATGCTCAGATTAAGCTAGCAGCAGGATTCTCTGTCTTCAGTCCCCTTCCCTTCCCTCAGAAGCAGAGAGTCAGAGTAGACCAGGGCTGGTCTTACCACAGGGTAAGCTGGGGTGACCATCCCAGGCCCTGCTTTTTCCAGAGGCTCCATAGTGGCTTCTGATTTCACCAGAGCAGGGTGTGGGGCTCAAATATGACCACCTTTAAAAACATAAGTAGTGCCATACTGAGTCAGACCAATGGTCCATCAAGCCCAGCATCCTGTCCTCTGACAGTGGCCAATCTCGATCACATGGGAGAAGAACCAACAGTCACAATGGGCAATCCATTCCCCATTGTTCACTCCAAGCTCCCGACAGTAAGAAGTTCATCCCGTAAGCTAAATGGTTAATAACCATTAATGAACCTACTCTCCAAGAACTTATCCAGGCCCTTTTTAAATCCAGCTATACTACTGGCCCTGACAACGTCCTCTGGCAACAAATTCCATAAGTTAATTATGCGCTAAGTGAAAAAGTACTTCCTTTTATTTGTTTTAAATCTGCCGGCAACTAGTTTCATGGAGTCTCCCCTAGTTTTAGTACTATTTGAGAGGGTAAATAACCGTTCCCTATCTATTCGTTCCATACCACTCAAAATTTTATAAACCTGTATTATGTCCCCTCTCAGTCTTCTCTTCTCTAAGCTGAAGAGACCCAGCTTGTCAAGCCTCTCTTTGTAAGGAAGCCGTTCCATAGCCTTTATCATTCTCGCTGCTCTTCTCTGTACCTTTTCTAGTTCGACTATGTCTTTTTTGAGATGGGGTAACCAGAACTGCACACAATATTCCTGGTGCTGTCACACCATTATTTGTATAGAGGCATTATGACCTCCTCAATTTTATTCTCAACATGAAGATATTCCCAATGCCTGTTAGTCTTTCCCCTTACTCTTACTGCCGGCCCTCCTCTGCTGACTGCTGCCACCAAACTTTCTGTAAAGCAAGCCAAGCACACGCACCTGAGACTTCGCATTTGCTTGAATGTTTGTTTGTCTTCTCCCCTGTCTCTCCCACTGTCCCCTCTCCTTGTCTCCCCCCCCCTTTTTTTTTTGTCTTTTAGATTGTAAGCCACAGGCAGGGACCATGTCTAATTCTATGTTCTGTACAGCACCAGGTCACATGACTGGCGCTATATAAATGTTTATAATAATAATAATAATAATAATATCCCTTTGCGAATAACTCCTAACATTCTGTTTGCTTTTTTTGACTACTGCTGCACACTGGGCTGAGGATTTCAGTGTATTATCCACAATCACTCCCAGTTCCTTTTCCTGAGTGGTAACTCCTAGCCTAGTACCCAGCATTGTGTAGTTTGGGGAGTGTGTCCCAAGGGGTTTAGGCCACCAGAGGCCCCACATTTTATTTTTGTCCTGGCCCCTGCAAATTCTAAGGCCCGTCCTGGAGCAAACAGCAGAGCAGAACTGGGTGTGTATCTCTGTGTGTGTATGTTTTCAGACAAGATGCTACACCGCATGGCTGCCATGGAACCAATCACCCATTTGAAGGTGGAGCAGCCAAATACATGCTCCCGTAGCACCCACTCATGACCACACACAGAGCACATAGATCCATGGCAATGTGGCCACAGAGCCCTTGCTTGTATGAACGATGACAGCCAACTACACCAGTGAAGAGGGATACCACTCATAGGCACTGTGGGCAGCAGAAGCAACTTTGCAAGTCACAAGAACTGGCCAGGAGCACTGTTCCCCAGCACAAATGCTGGGATCATGTCACTTGGAAAGACCAGCCTGGCTCCTTACCCCTTTCCCCCATAGTCCATGGCAAGGAGAATGCACAAGGACTGCCTCTGTGGCTGTGGAAGCCACGCTGGGTGCCGCTTGTTTGTTTTCCACCCCACACACTCCACCTGAGTGGGTGCTCTGCAGCAGAGGCACGCTGTAGCCATGCCTCCCCCATCACCTTATTTGTTTAAAAACTCTGTGTGCGTGTGTGCGTGCGTGCGTGCGTGCGCGCAATCCTGTCAGTTCAGACTCTTGGGTGGGCTGGAGACAGGGAAACCTGGTTCCACTGCTTATTCCACCTGTAACCCACTTGAGACACCCAGAATCAGAATTGACAAGATTACACTCTCACACACCACACACACATATGTCCCTGGCTGCCACTGTGACTCTGCATGTCCAGACAGCTGGAGAGAACTGATGTTCCCTAATAACCATCTCCAACATGAAGATTCACGCCGATAGATAATATTCTACAATATTTCAACCACATGCTGCCAAGAAATCATTAATACATCAAAGGTTCTGATATTTTTAACTGTGTGGGAATACAGCTAAAATTCAGATGATCAGGGTTCAGAATTCTACTTATCCAGATCAAGAAACAATACATCTCCATAAACCTGGGGCTGGGGAAATCAAATTAATTCCACTTATCTAGTTCAAAGCATGGTCTTTGTGGGATAATTGTGGATGGCCTGGACAAAGGTTTATCCATATTGCAGTCATGGGCTATTCCCTCTCCACACTTTTTGAATGGATTCTGCTAGTGGTATGCATTTTGTTTGTGTTGTCTGTTTAACTCAAACAAAAAAATATTTTTTTGTTTAAGATAAACAGAAAACCTAAAGGAAATAAAAAACAACAAAACTTTATTTAGAAACTTTGTTTATGTTTTGCCTGACAGTGCCTGCAGTGAAGCTATGTCAGGCAAAACAAACAGTGTATCAATTCAAGTCAGAGGATATGGGGAAAAGGAGGGAATGGGGAGAGCATGATTGGTATCTCTGCTGGCCAATTGCGATCACTAAGACATCATACAGTACTTGACACACAAACACACACAGAATTCCTGTAATAGGACTTTATTCGGTATTGCCAGAACCTGGCATAGCCAAGCAGGGACACTGGTAGGGAGAGCCATAGGCAGCACTGCAGCTGCTTTGTCTGCTTTGTCTGATTGATGCAGTCTGATTGTCTTCAGAGCAGTGACTCATTTGACAGATTCTATTCCTCCTCTGTTTCAAAATCAGACATATATACCCCCCAAAATGCACTCATTTTTCACACCACAGCCTGCTCCTCTTCTGCCCACCCACTGCCTGCCACATTCTCTCTCTCTTATGCCCACCAGTCACTTCTCTAACATCACTTAAGCTTTAGTGCCACCGGTAAGACTGCCCGCAAACTGCTGCTGCTGCCCGCCTCAGTGAGAGAGAGGGAGACACCAGCCACCCACAGAGGGAGTCACCTAATGAATGGGACACCTAACAGTTCATAGCCACAGTTTGGGGATGGGAAAGTGTCAGAGAGCCAACTTAAAACCACTGTTTTGGCAAATTGTAGCGAGGCCAGTGAATGCCCATAGAAACGAATGGAATAATCTTGCTCACTGAAATGCATGGAAAACAAAATTTTAAACATAAATGAAATAAAAACTAAATGAAAAATGAAACAGAAAAAACATAAACTGAATGAAAACGAAAATGAAACTGTTCCTTCTTGCACATCCCTACATTCTGCTCTACAAAATGGTTGGAAATAGGATAAAGCCTTGCTCCCATTCCCTGATAACCCGTGGAATGGGACTGAAGTGTATGGAGTAATTAGGCATTAATTTCTCCCCAAATGCCCCTGGCACTGCACCCTCTTTACTGTGGGCTCTGCAGTTTGTTTAGACTAGTCCAGAGATGGGGAAACATTTCCCTTCTGGAGCTACTTTGAAAGCTAGGGTAATTTCAGATGTTACAATACCACGGTCAATCACGGTAAACCCCCTGTGGTGGCTGCGGTACCATAACTTCTATTGGGCCCAAAAGAGATTCCTGCCAGACGTTCATCCCCGGTGGGAATCTCTTTGACCACGCTTTCGGACCTCCAGCCGCCCAGAGGTTTGGAAGTGTGGTTAGCTGGACCACGGCCTGGAATTGGCGGATGGTAACGTCTATTACCGCCACCAATTCCGGGCCGTGGCCCAGACCCCAGGACAGAATCGGGTGCAGTGGCTGGATTGGCCGCTGCTCCTGTCTGTCTCACAGAGGGCAGGCAGCCAGGGGAGCATGGGACGGCGGGGCTGTGTGGCCGCATGTTGCACCATGAAGCCCCGCCCCCTCCTCTAATCCCCCTCTGGAATCAGCCACCACGTCTGTTGACCGGCCGGCCAGATTCCGGAGGGGGGTGAAGGATTGATCCCACGCCGTGCAAGCCTGCCGGCCAGCACATCTAGGATCACCCTTAGTACAAGCTCTGAGGGCTGCATAGCAGTTGCGGGGAGGGGTGCAGGAAGAGGAGTGTCCAGAGCATGGAGACCTGGTCTGGATTCACTGAAATCTGTATGAGTTTGCCACTGCTTTTAGGGCAGAAAGATCATGAGTTGTGCATAGGGGAGTAAACAGGGTGTAAGCAGGATGAGATGAATGAGGAGGATGTGCCAGTAAAATCCACTGCTGCCACTACATCCACTTCTTCCACTGCCTGAAGGTGGAAACTTGCCCCAGGTGAACTTACTAAATCTACAGCAGGCAATATTTCTTCTCATTCAGGACCAAGCACACCCAGTCCATCTTAGGGAGTTTCAGAATCATCTGACTCCAAGGCCCTTTTTACATGAGATGCTCCCACACGTGTCCACCCATAGAAGACATGGGGGAATATATTGTGTGAAAGGGAGGGTGCATGGGTGTGAGCTCCTTTGAACCATGCATTCACACGCATTCCCCACCCCCACACACGGAGCAATTGGTGAAAAGGCCAGTTGCTCCAGGCATGGGGATGCGTGGGAGATGGGTGTGCGTCCGTGTATGCCTGCATCCATGTGTTGCCCACCTGGGCAGCACTCCACCAGCTGCCCACAGATCCAGCCTGCCCAGGGAAAAGGTGAAATATAGGCCCTCTGGTGGCCCTGCCCCCTCGGTGACACCTTCTGTGGGGCTCTAGAGATGGTTGAAGAATAGTTTCAGTGGGGCTATACTGAATTAAGTGGTTTGTGGAGTACAGCCAAAGTCTTCATGGCAATATCTAGATTTTTGTGGGGTGAGAATGATGTAATGAAGTAACAGACCCATGAAGTAGTCCTGGGAGAAACATTATGAGAACAATGTGTCATTTTTGCCTTTTCTAGCAGAATGGACTGGAAGGGGCATTTAGAATGGTCAGACATTTAGCTGGAATGCTTTGTTCTCCAGCCATTTGGAGCTGCTGGATAATTCCCTGGAGACTATTGTAATTAGGGCTGAAACTTGATCCTCGTATTCTTGCCTTTCTCGACAGGAATCAGGGTTCTTGGCTCATTCTTGCAAACGAGAACTGCCTGGATTCTCACAGAGAAAAGCAAGACTCTTGTAAACGGCGTTCCCCCACACTTGGAGACCTGGGAAGGGCCTTTTGTATGCAAACTGGTTTACTCACCTGGCTGCCTCTCCGAGTCCGGGACTGCTCCAGCTTCTGGGTCTCTCCTTGCTCAGCTTCTCTGTGGGGGCAGGGAGGGGAAGCGAGGAGGAGGCTTCATTTCAAACTAGGGCTGAAACAGAACTGTGCATTCACAAAATGGCCTGGGGGGGGGACGACGTTCTGCTCATGTGCAACCCTTTTCTAAAATGGTGCTGGCAGCATTGCTGCCATTTTGGAAAAGGACAGTCGGTCTGTGCATGCGCAAATGGCCACTGTGTATGTGTAGAATGACTTCCCTTTTCCAAAATGGCGGCAACGCTTTTGGGTGGTTTTTTAAATGAGATATCTTGTGAGATTTTGTACTTGGGCTGAGATCTCAGCGAGATTGCAGTCCCAACATGAATTCTTGTGAGATATTTCATGAGAATCAAAATTAATTCTAGTTTCAGCCCTAATTAGTAATACAGTTTTAAATTAAAGCAGCCTTGGTCACCAGCATACTGCAACTTAGCTGTCTTTCCCCCCATCCCTACGTTGGGCACTGAAACCATGGAACTCAGAAACGGGGCCACTATCTTGAACAGAGTATACTTTGAACTTTGTTTAGAGACAGACACTTTTTTTCTTTGAGTCTTTAATGTGATTTTTTTGACAGAAACCAGTGGCTGGGACAGGTTGTGGAAGAAATATGGTCCTCGCTTACCTATAAATGATCTGTGCTTGTATGTTTCATCTGCTGACATCAATGAAATACTGGACAAGGCAGGGCTGAAGTATCAAGCCTATGATCTTCCCTCCAAGATGGACATAACAGACTGTTTTATCGAAGGAAGCAAAGATGGGGAATTTCTGCTGGACTTTTTAACAGAAACCTGTGATTTCACTAATACTGCCCCACTTGACCTAAAAGCCAAAATTATGGAAGAGCTCCGAAAGCCCGAGTGCAGTGAAAAGAAAGATGGCAAGTACTGGTTTAACAACAACCTGAGTGTAATAGTGGTTGAGCCATAAGGAAGCTGTGTTGGGTTTCTCAGACTGAATAAATAAATCAAATAGTTAACCAGTTCATTCTCTGAAAAAGATTTTCCAATGTTATTAATGGACAGATTTACATGGGTATTAATAAATATGGTACAAAAATGTGGAAGCAGGAATTCAATATTAATAGCTGTTACACAAATGCATATTAATACATTATTAATTATTTGCTAATATGTTCATACATAACTTGCCACATAGCGAATTGTACTCAATTATATGACAAATCTGTAATAAGGCTTCATGTACGGAGATCATTAATCAAACTCAGAAAACCAAACCACACACTTCTGATTGATGGATAAAGAGTCAATAATGACCTTGAAGAGATTTCACTATTATGATTTAAATATACTGGAGAGTACAGGTGGGAAAATATTTTTAAAAAATAAATAATTATTTTGAAAATAGAAAATATTTTTAAAAACATGTATGTTGACTATCTCTCATATAAAATCTTCAGAACTACCGATGAAATAAATACCCAAATACATAATTTGTAATTTGTTCCATTTTCTCTGATGCTATTTTAAAGTTGTTATAATGCTGCCTTCAAAATAACATGCTCTTACTTATGGTAGCCCCACTTTGTGCGAGAATCAAGTTACATCATTTGTTTCTCCTATAGCTTTTATGTTCTGGACATGAGTCGCACTCAGAGAGGGAAAAGGGCTCCTCTAGATCACCTGATCAACTAATGTTAGATAGTTAAAGCCATGGCTCACCTGGGCCCTTTTTACACAGCAGGGGCGTAGCTACGGTAGAATGGGCCCCTGGCCAAGAAATCAAGATGGGCCCCTCCCTTCTGTTTCCTTTGTCTCCCACGGGCCCGAGGTCGCTCCCTGACTCACATGCATCTGATCCATAACCAGTCCATTTGTGCCTCCATCAATTCATGCTGCCTCCCACCCATAATCAGTTGTGTCCTCATAATCAATTCACACAGCCCCCACCCAAAACCAGTTCATTTGTGGCCCCATAATCAATTCACACTTCCCCCACCTATAAACAGTTGTGCCCCATCAATTCACGCTGTCCCCACCCATAGCCAGTTCATTTGTGCCCCCATAATTAATTCATATTGCCCCACCCCATAACCAGTTCATTTGTGCCCTCATCAATTCACGCTGACCCCACCTCATGACCAGTCCATTTGTGCCCTCATAATCAATTCACGCCGCCCCACCCATAACCAGTTGTCCCCCCATCAATTCACACCGCCCCACCCATAACCAGTTGTCCCCCCATCAATTCACACTGCCCCCACCCCATAATCAGTTCATTTGTGCCCCAATCAGTTCACACTGCCCCCACCCATAAGCAGTTCAATCTGACAGCAACTGGGCCACTTGTCATGCTTCCCCTCCCCCCACCCTTTGGAGAATGAGGCTAGACCTGGAGCACGGTATGAAATTTTTTCCCATTGCAAGCTAAAGGCTAAGGGCTACTTTTCCCCTGGCTGCTGTGTAGGTGGGATAACTGGCCGCTGCTTTGGAAGGAAGGATTACTAGACAACCCTGGCTGGTGGGCGCAATAACTGGTGCATGACTCAGAACACCGCACCCAGAAGGGGGCAGAGTTCTGAGATAGCACTGGCTCCTGTCTCAGTTCCAGTCAGGAGCCAAACAAGCAGTACCCACCCACCCTTCCTGAAACACTGGGTCAACCCAGTCACCAATTTGGGGCCAGGAAGGAATTTTTATGAGAACCCAGTTTGGACCAAAGATTCCCGGTTTTCGCCTTCCTCACAGTGTTGGGTGATTTGATTTAAATTTGGCTTACCCCATTACATTAGAAAGGAGTGTTTTGCTTGATGTTACATTTTGTTGCACTCTTGCAGGGGTCCGGTACTGTTGTCATATGTTATAACAGAATTCTTATGAAGTATAAGTCATCTCCATAAGAGATGGGGAGGTGACACCTACCACAAAAGCAGGGTATGGCAAGCGGTGGGGTAGCATCCCTGGGAGGGGTGACCCATGAGGGCAGTAGGGACAGGAACAGTCACCAAGAATGGGGGATAGTAATTGAGGGTAAATGAGGTTATGTTTAACACGTTACGGTTTTTGTAATGGACCCGAATCACATTAGGTGATTACCCCACCTATCTTAATTAGAATTCAAATAAAGCATGCAGCCATTTTAACCCATCTATGGGTATTTTCAGACGTTATGAGACCACGCTCAACCACAGTCAATACCCTGTGGTGGGGAATGGCCTCGTAACGTCTGTTGGGAAACTGGAAGTTCCCCCTCAGAAGTTAGCCACGGTCAATTGCGGCGGGGAATCACATTCACCACGTGATCAGTGGGACCAGCGGGGCCGGCGCCGATCACTTGGTGAATGTGATTCTCCGTCGTGATGAAGGGGCCCATCTCGTCTGGATGGCAACCATGACCCGAAATCCCCGGCGGGATTCCGGGCTGTGGTCAATTCGGGCGGGCGCTGCAGCCGCATTGGCCACGGCACCTGCCCATCTCCCCAGAGGGCGGGCGGTGGGGGGGAGGCAGGGCTGTGCAGCCACACGTTGCGCCGTGTGGCCCCGCCCCTCCCCGATTCCCCACCAGGATCAGCCGGCACGTCTGTTGGACATGATGGGCTGATTCCAGTGGGGAATCAGAAGGGGGATTCCTGGACGGGACGAATGCCACCCCGTCTCGTCTGAAATCACCTTATGTCTGTCTTGTCTTATTCAGGATGCGTTGGCAAAACAACCTGACTTCCATGTGGCTTATAAAGTTTCCATTTGATTTACACCTAAGATGGATATAACCCCCTGTAACCTGCTATGTACATTTAGCTCTATAGACTTCCATAAGTGTTATCTAAAGCTATTGAAGCAAATCTGACTTTAAAGGCCTATTTTTAATTTTCTCAGTCTTGATAATTTCATCCAAAATCCTTCCCTGAGTAAACTCTAAATTGGGTGGGAATAAGATAACCGTGGTAGTTGATGATTAGATTATTAGGAACGTAGGTAATTCTGGGTTGCTGGGTTGCTGATGGCCATGAGGACCACATGCCTTGTTGCCTGCCTGGTGTGAAGATAGTGGACCTCACACGTCACTTCGGAGGAACCAGTTGTCATGGTACATATGGGTACCAGTAACATAGGAAAACATAGGAAGGAGGTTCTAGAGGATAAATTTAGGCTGAAGCTTGGAGTGATTATACTTCCAATGGAAGGCATTAAGTGTACCAAATTCAAAAAAGATTGGATAAAGGAATCCAATTTTATAAGCAGTTGAATTATACTATTTTGCAAAAATCTTCATATACATTCTTAGCTGTAACTCTCACATTTAATGTAGATGAAACTTGGCAACATTTTAATCCTTCCCATATTTACTATCTCTGCCAACTTTCAGAAGGATTGGATAAAGGGTCCTGGTGGTATAAGCAATTAACTTACAAATGTATGTCTGACTGTAACATCTTTGTAGTCCAGCCAATGTATGTGAAATTTGGCAGAGCTGTATATCACATTTTCATGACTACACTGCCAAATATCAGAAATATGTGATAAAAGGTCCCGCTTTTATATGCCTGCACAGCATATGCAGAGAAGGAGCCTATGCCAGGGATTCTCTTATGTGTCACTGTGGTATAAGATCGGTTTGTGATACCTATTGGCCAGCAGAAAGGTCAACCAAATATCCTCATTCTGTGCTGTTACCATCCCAAAATCTCTCCCCACTTGTTACTGGAAAGTCAGAAGTATCTGTTTAGGAAAGTGCCAATAGAGATTCTCTTATGTCCTCTGTCACAGTGCTGCAGGATGTGATTGTGAACTATGTCTCCTGATTACTGGGATGCTATCCCAAAAGTCCAAGTTATGTCCCTTCTATGCCCGCCTGAAGGTCGCCCCCTATGCCTGCCTCGAAGCCACTACCGATTGAACCTGTAAAGCTAGAAGCATGCAGTAATTGGCCAGTGAATGTGTCTGTCAGTCTGTTGGGTTGCTCCCCATCCTCCCTCCTACAGCCTCCTTCCCCCCTGCCATGCAGGGTGCCTGCCTCTGACTGGCACTGCATGTGCTGCTATTTATCTGAATAATGGTCTTCAAGGGGATGACTTCAATTGTTTATAAAATTAGGTCCCTTTATCAAATTGTCTTGTAGTTTGGCATACATGGCAGGGAAGGTATGTGATATATTCCTGTCATATGTCTTGTAAACAGGATGGAATATAAAAATGTTACAGCTGGAAATGTGTTTTCAAGTTAATGTCTTATACCATCAGGACCCTTTATCCAATCTTTCTGACAATTGGCAGGAGTGTTAAGATTGGGGAGGGATATATTATTCACAGGTTTCATGAAAAGTGGATGGAAGATAAAGAAGTTGTAGCCATGGATGTTTATGGAGCTTTTCTTAACATCACAACATTCAATTGCTTCTAAAATCAGTTTCCTTTATCTCTTCATTTCTAAAATTGGCACACTTAGTCCCCTGTCCTGGAGGTAAAATATCCCCAAGTTTCATCAGAATTGAATAAGAATCAAAAATGTTATAGCTGGAAATATGCGGTTCAGATTTTTCCCTTTATTTCAAAAACAAAATTGTTTTCATTTCTATTTTCATTATTATTTATTTGTCATTTTCGTTATTGCAATAATGATAACAAAAAAGACAATTTTCATTATATTTATTGTAATAATGAAAACAACATGCACACCGCTAGTTTTTAAACTAGGATCTGGGGGAAAGCCGAAAGGTGCTGAGGAGCACATGGTTCAGGCCAAGGCATGTCCAAAGGATGCAGTTAATTCAGGGGAATTAGAGTATCCTTACCTAAGGGATAGGAAATGAGCGATCAGGTGGAAATCTGTACAGAACAGACAAACTTAAATAATCCCAAGATAACTGAAACAGTTTCTTATAACGAGCAGAAAAAGAATAAAATGAATGCATTATGTGTCTATATACACACACTAGAAGTTTAAAAAGTAAGATGGTAGAATTAGAATGTATGGCACTAAATGAAGATCTAGTCAAAATTGGAATCTCAGAGACCTGATGAAATGAGGATAACCAATGAGACACTGGGTGATTTCAGACATTAAGGGCGAGCGGTTCACCACAGTGGATCTCCGGTGGGGGTGAATGAAACTACCACGCTGCGGGGCCAAGAAAAGCCCCAAACAGATGTGACGGGACCGGGACCACGACCGGGAATCGGGCCGACACATCACAGATCGAACCGCACACCACCAGCGCTGACACGGTCTCTGCCCCGGTCCAGGGCACATGGGAGCACCGCTGGTCCAGGATGCGCCCCTCAGGGAACCGGACAAGCCCCAGAGCCTCCGCATGCAGCCGGCAATCCTGAACGCTCACCTCATAGCCAAAGTAACGGAGACCAGAGCTTATGCTCTCATAGGCACCCGCAGGGTTGCCCAGGGTGCCAAAGAGCAGCTGCATGGCCGGGGTATGCCACAGGTCGCAGGAGAGCGGGAGCCCCGTGGATGGGCAGCCAGCCATAGTCCGGCACCACAGGGAGAATGACACAGAGCCCTGGCAGCAAAAACACCCTCCAGGGCCGGGAGGGGCACCGAGGGGTCCCGAGTACAGGGAATGCGGCCGGGAACCGCAACATTGTAGCACAGCAGAGCGAGGAATGGGGCGCGGACCCGGCCCAGCTGCACAACACAACAGCGATCTCCCTGTCCGGCTAATCGCACCTTCAAGGCCATCCTGCAGCAAACAGTGGCGGGAGGGGGGCTGGGCTGGCGGTGCAGAGGGCTGATGGAATGCAGCTGTCCTGGGAGCACGCAGAACCACGCGCCCGTGCAGGAGTGAGGCCAGGTGGCCCGCCTGCCGGTGCACCCAATTGCAGGCACCCATGCCCCGCCCCCCCGGGGAGGCCCATGGCCGGGCAGGGG
>QEPC01015142.1:1266377-1277934 GCA_003113815.1 Sphenodon punctatus | reverse complement strand
GGTCCATTTGACCACGCTTCCCGGGACCTTCCCCCGGCTAGCCCGGGAAGCGTGGTTCAAATTGACCCCATCTGCAGATTCAGCGTGGCCAACATCTGGCGCACGCTGTGCAGACGTGCAGGGGCCTTTCGCCCCGCCGCGGGGTTCACCGTGGTTCAGTGTGGTTCAGCGTGATCTCGTCACGTCTGAAATCACCCATAGTAGAACTAGAAAAGGTACAGCAAAGGGCAACAAAAATGATCAAGGGTATGGAATGACTTCTATATGAGGAGAGACTTGATAGATTAGGGCTCTTCAGCTTGGAGAAGAGATGACTGAGGCTGCTTTTAGATGAGTGGCTCTATTTACTGGCTTGAAGGAAGCGCTTCCTGAAAAGCCAAGCCAGGTGCGTTTACACACACCGCAGGTAGCCGGCCGCCATAGGAATTGCAGCTCGCGCGGTGCCTTTGAAGCTGTATTTGGAAAGCCCAGATATAGAGACTTTCCAAATACGGCTTCAAAGAGACTGGGTGAGCTGCGATTCCGATGGCAGCCGGCTACTTCCAGTGCATCTAAACGCACCCTGCGGGACTTTTCAGGAAGCGCTTCCTTCAAGTCAGTAAATAGAGCTGCTCAGCTAAAAGCAGTCTGAGAAGGGATAAGATAGAAGTTTATAAAATCCATGAGTGGTGTGGAACGAGTAAATAGGGAATAGTTATTTACCCTCTCAAATAGTACTAGAACTAGGGGACACTCCATAAGACTAACAGGTAGCAGATTTAAAACAAATAAAAGGAAGTATTTTTTTTTCACTCAATGCACAGTTAACTTGTGGAATTTGTTGCCAGAGGATGTGCTCAAGGTCAATAGTATAGTTTTAAAAAGGACAGGCTAAGTTAGCCATGTAGGCTTAGGAGATGTAATTTCTTACTGCTGGGAGGTGGGAGCGAAGAACAGGGAATGGATTGCCCAGTGGGACCTGTTGGGTACTTCTCCCCAGCAACTGAGATTGGCCACTGTCAGAGACAGAATGCTGGGCTTGATAGACCATTAGTCTGATTCATTATGGCACTATTTATGCTCTTATCTTAAATTCAGTAGGTTTTTAAAAAATGATTTTATGGTTAAATTTCATGTTAAAATTTTGCTTCCAAACTGAAAAGAGGATTGTGTTGGTTTCTTCAAGCTGTGAAGGAGATCTCCTTTCTGGATCTATTCTAAACCATCCCTGACCAGAAATGACTTATCTCTGCCTCTTAAATATACTTTGGAAGACCTAGTGTGATCTTATCCATGGAAGTCAACGGGAGCTGAGCCACTGACTTCATTGCAGTGAGGACTGCAGTTCTCATTTTTTGCGCGTTGAGTAGACCAGAAACTGGTGTCCAAGAGTTGATCAAACAACATCCTGGGTGACCCTGAGCTTGCCAGCAAATCCGCAGTGCTTGGAGGCAGAAAGCTATGGTGTAGCCATTGTTAGAGTGTTGTGATGTTATGATTTTTGAAAGGGGTGGTCGAATGAGCTCCTCCATCCTTTCTGGCATAGCCACATCCCTTTTCCTAGTACTTGAAAAAGGAGCATGGCAGAACCCACACCCTTCTACCTTGTAAATTTGCTTGCAGGCCTGACTGGGTGGTTGATTGTCCAGGCAGAGACATTTCATGCCCTGGCATATCTGACCATCTTTGGACCAAATTGTAACAAATACCTGGAATTTTCCTTAAAATGATCCACCTTCTCAGTGACAGATATCCCTAGAGCCTGCTGCAAGAACTTTCCCTCTAGACCCTACCCCATTCCAGATTAAGGAAATTGAACACCAAAGCCCTGATTAGGGCGGCATGAAATATATATTAAAAAACCTGCAAGTGTTTCCGAGGTTGCAAGTGCTGAGGCTGAGTTTTCGGCCACCACTGCTACCAAGGACTCAGAACTTTGAACTCCAGAACTCGAAAATCCTCAGAACTCATAATTGCAGAAACTCAGAAACACTCAGTGCCCGAGCCAGCACGTGACACCATGTGCAGCCATTTAATGTGCTATCCAAGCTCCAATCACGGTGCAGAGCAGCATGTCTACCCCTTTCTTCCCTCCCCCACATGCATGTCCCTATGAAACTAGTTACAACCCCCCTCCCCAAAAATATGCCTCCCCTGCTCCATGCCCCTATGCAAGGCAAGCCCCCTCCCCCAAACACACCACAATTAACCAGAAAGTATCCCCCCATACCCCAGTTGAGCACATCTTGGCAAACCCACAGCAAAAGTGCCAAACCCAAAAGTCCAGCACGCACACCACCCCCAGCATTGCCCCTATGGCCAGGCAACTCCATGCCAAAATACTTACATCTACAGCAGTGTGGGGTACACACAGTCAAAGTCACCAAAGAGACTGAAAAATGCCCAAATGGCCACTTTGCCCCTGCCACACAATAAAAAAATTCCTGTACTTGTTCGGCCCTCACCTGTCTCCTCCCATTATCCCTGTGCTACTGCCTACCAAATATGGCACTAAGTTTTGTTTCCTAGCTCTAAGAAGATCAGGGGTGGGTCACTCCAGTCACATCAGGGGTCCAAGACCTCCTGATCCTTGGCCAATGGCACAGTCGCATGCAGCTCAGAGACAAAGCGTGCAGATCTATCACTTGATCAAGGCAACTGAACTTTCCGAGTACCAGACCTGATCCTCAGAACCTCGGTGTTACTGAACCAAGGACCGTGATCCTCAGTATATTCTGAAAAAGAATGAATACCGAGTTTCAGCACTAGTCCTGATCTTGTTTTTATTAATACAGATGTAAATATTCTGGGGCAACTTAAGTCCCATTGAAATTAATATAGCTACACCAGTGTGAAACTGCTTTAAATGAGCAGAGACTCACCCAAGCTTTTAGTGCTGGGTTATCTATACTCAATTGTCTGCAGCTTGCAAACCCTCCATGTGCAGAATTCCCATTTTTTTGAGGGGTGGGGGGCATATATATTTTGGGGAGGATTATCTATTTCAGAAACTGTACATTCAGTGAAGTGCAGCTATGTGCAATTGTGTTTAGCAATTGGCACAGACTCTCTTATAGGCTATAGTTGTGAGGAAGCACTTTAAACGTGTGTCCTTCACTCCCTTATTTTATTTACAAGGAAGTGGGTCTTTTTTTAGACACAAGTCTCACCCACCGGAGCACCCGTCTGAAGATGAAGTGGGTGGGCATGCACTCCCGTGACCCAAGCACCGTCCACTCATGCCCATGCACGGAACACCAGGGAAAAATCCAGGCTGCTCTGTGCAGGGCAGGCCAATTGTGTGTGGGTAGGGGCACACACCCATTACATCCTGTTTGATTCCCCCCCACTACAGACCCCCACCCCCACCCCAATCCATGCCTATTTAAAAATGATCAGTATGGTATATGCCTATTCCTGGTTAGGGAGGAAAGTTTCTTATGGAAACTCTTTTTGTTAGAACCTATTGGCAAAACATCCACCCAATTGACTCACCCACAAATAATTGTGAGCCCTTGTCTCCAGTGCTGCATGACGCAAATTATAAGTGCCTCCTACATATCATGAGGTGTTTGTTCATAGAAAGGAGGGCACTGAGTGCCAGTCAATGAGCATTTTAGACATTGCAGGTGACTTTTGGAGGGATACAACAAGGCAATAATGTCGGGAAAGGGCAATAATGAAAAGGGAAAAAAAATTAGCTTCCAATATACCTTCTTAACCTGCAGCAATACGCCTCAAAACTGCACCACCATTCAACAAAAGTGGGCTATTGTCACATGTATGTATTTCGCTGAGTGCCCCAAGTCCATCCTATTAAATGTGTATGCATATATATATATTCTAATCTTGCTGTTAATTACAGCAGCAAATTGAACCTATGCATTTATGTCTCAAACTCTACCATCATTTTTACGGCATCACTATCGTTCACACTCACTGCTCATGATGGGCTTTTTCTAATGTCATTACACAGTAGGGCAAAGTCTTCATTTTTAATAAAAATACAAATGCTCAAATGAAATGGATTAATATCTAATTTTACATCTTCATTTGCATGATGTGCAAAATTATCTTAAGTATTTGTTATGGATGAAGCAGCTTTCTGCCAATTTAGGCTTTTTTCGTACTGGAGAATGTTAACATAAATTGTAGCATAAATCATTGCCTTGTAGAGTACCAGAAGGCGCATATAAAAACCCATATCTTTACTGCACATATTTCCCATTAACCATAATCTATTAGTAATTGAAGTTCATTACAAATTCTTGTAGACTTTATTGCTATCATGCTGCATGACATACTGAACCTGGCTTGCATAACAAGAAGTCCTTGCTGGGAAATATCCTATTAACAATGACAGTGCATTTGTCATTGTGATAATAAACCCAAGAGCTCCTGTAGATTATAAATTATTGTGGTGCCATTTGCGCCGCTGTAGTTTAAAGTTTTTGTCAGCACTTCCATTTTAAACCCCTGTTTTTCAGGGAGTTATAACTCAACCATAAAAATCTGCAGCCAGCTGAAACTTGCCTTACAAGGTCTCAGCCCAAGAAGGTATATTTTGGAAAAATAATAAATTTGAATTTTACAAGAAGCAGCCATGTATTTGAGTGTTGTTTTTCTTTGCATTTATTTAAACTCCTAATTGTTTATGTTCTAAGATATGAAGTTTTATTAGTATTTGGTCCATAACATTTCCAACGCCTTTGAAAGATTGTTACTACTGCTGTCTTCTGGGAGATCTGGGAATTGTCACTGACTGAACGGTACAGGCAAACAAACAGACCAAACATGGTTGTAGTGGGGAGGGTGGGGGTGGGAATGGATAAGACTGAGATTGGCACTGCCATATTGATAGACAGAAATGTCAAGAAGAAACAAGAGAAGGTATTCTGCCAGGAAGTGAAACCGTTATAGAAATTGTGAACAAAGACTATTCCAGAGATGACTGGAATCCTTTGAGCAATCTGTAGGAACATAAATGAATAGCTCAGAAATGCACTGACAGTCTAAGACTTTACGAGGGGTGGACAGTGCTCAACATTGTGAAAATGGGTATTTTCAGACGTTACAAGAACACGCTCAACCACAGTCAATACCCTGTGGTATTGAATGGCCTCGTAACGTCTTTTGGGGAACCGGAAGTTCCCCCCCAGATGTTTACCACAGTCAATTGCGGCAGGGAATCAGATTCACCACGCGATCGGAGGTCCTGCCTGGACCATCCACGATCGCGTGGTGAATGAGATTCCCACCCCATGATGAAGGGGACAGTAACGTCTGTCGCCTGACCACGGCCCGGAATCCGTGGCAGGATTCCGGGCCGTGGTCAATCCCGGGGGGGGCGACTGGGTGCTGAGGCCGCATGGGCCGCGGTGCCCGCCCGTTTCCTGGTGGCCGCGCAGCCCCACCCCCTCCGCAGATTCCCTGCTGGGATCGGCCACCGCGTCTGTTAGCCGGTGACGCGGTGGCCCCGGTGGGGAATCAAAGGGTTGTTTCCAATCGGCCCCGTCACGTCTGAAAATACCCAATGTTGAGTAAATTCAAAACTACAGAACAAAATTTTCAAAAGTCCTGAGTGCCTAGATGAAATGTAATGTTTCCTGTCTAAGTTAAGTAGAAACCCATAGGTTTTTTTTTTACATGGTAGCTTTCCTTTTTTTATAACTTTAGTTAGGGAGCCATGTTCACCATGTTGGGGAAAAGTCAGCAAACACAGGTCTCTGATTTTAATTTTTTATAGCTTTTAATTCTGTAGTTATTCCTAATGACATTATAATGAATAATAATCAATATTTTTCAGTCTGACACTAAACCCTGCACAAAAGGGCGCACAAGCGTTGGGCACACAATCCATGTGTAACCCCTGTGCGGGGAATGAGGTGTGCATGCTAATGATCATGCATGATCATGTGTACTCAGGTATAGGATCAGCTCCAGTAATATTAATAGGGTTACACCTTAATCCAGACTACTCTGAGCAATTCTACAGACTGGTAGGTTTGTCTAGATAATCATAATGGGCATCTGTGTCCTTAAATTCTATACATTTAGTAATTATTTTAGAATGTGAAGTCAGGAAGTCTTGAGATTTTTTTCCAAGCTGTTGGGGCATAGCTACCATAGGGACAGCAGGGACATTTGTGCCAGGGCCCAATCTGGGAGTGGGGTGGGTGGGTGGGAGGGCGCACACAAATCCTTTCCTGTTTGCGGAGCGGTCGGGCAGAGAACGAGGAGAAGTGCTGGAAGCAGAAGCGGCTGCAGTACGTGGGACGAAGCAAGCACCAGCAGCATGAGACAGGCAGCACAGGCGTGACGGCGGCTGGCTTTAGCAGCGCCACCGTCACGTACGTTTGTGCCTGCCAGATGTTAGCATGGGATGGATCCCAACTGTGGTGGTGGCTAGCCCGGACTGTGACTTGAGGAAGTCCCTGAGCCACCATCATGGTCGGGATCCCGCTATCCAACTGGGAGTAAAGCGAGCTTTCAGATTTGAAAGCCTGCTTTACTTATCCCAGACCAGAGTGGCCAGGTGGCCATGGGCCATCTCGGCCATCATTGGCCAGCATGGCCGCCTCTCAGGAAGATGAGGGGGGTCAGATCAGAGCAGGGGAGACCAGTAAGGAGTAAGTTACAGTAGTCAAAGCGAGAGATGACTAGAATGTGGACTAGGGGTTTTGCAGTGGAAAGAGTAATGCAGGGCTGGATTTTAGCAATATTATACAGAGTGAAGTGACAGGATTTGGCAACAGCCTGGATCTGAGGCGTAGAGGGAGGAGTCAAAGATGAATCCCAGGCTACGTGCCTAAGGGACAGGCTGGATGGTGACACCCTCAATGGAAATTGAGAGGAGAGTAGAAGGGTGTTTTAGGGGGGAAGACGAGGAGTTCTGTATTAAACTTGGGTTGGTGGCGAGACATCCAAACAGAGATGTCTGAGAGACAGTCAGTGATACAAGACTGGATGGAGCAGGAGAGTATAGGCGTATAGGTATAGGTGACACTACAATTGTTTCAGTTCTTCCCATTATAATCTTCATATTCTGTAGTGATTTAATAGTGTATTTTATTATCTTCATTGTAGGTTTTAGTTATTCAATTGTAGTAATTCTATACATTATTTATTATTATTATTGCTAACAAGCATTTATATAACACCAGCAATGTACCTGGCACTTTACAAAGTAATTGAATAGACACGGTCCCTGCCCTAGGGCTTACAATCTGAGAGAGGGGTGGGGTGGGGGAGTTTTTAAAATAGTTTTAAGTAAAGTAAAATCAGTAAAGTTTTCAAAATCATTTTCGGTTTGACTTGATGATTCCTGGATCAGAAAAGACTACATTCCTAGAATCATTCTGACATATTTCCTTATTTAGGGTGCTAAAAATACACCTCCCAACAACAAGGGTGGCAACTGTTTTTGTCTTCAGAAATTCATATACGATTGCAGACTTTTTCTTATCAAAATTGTGATTATTGTTCTCTGGCTTTAGGCCTTCAGGAGAGAGAGAGAGGTTGCTGTGTTGGTCCCAGACATTAGAGATGGAGACCAAGTAATTCAGGTGGTAGCTTTTATTAGACCAAATGTACTCATGGGATTATGAAAGATTTCTGGCCATACATACTTCCACAGGTATGACTCCTCACTGTCCCCATCTTGTGGGAAATTTTGAACTCACAGCAAAACCTTTCATTCAGAATTGGGACAAAAAGTCAGGGATATGGAAGTGGCTGCCAAAAAAGAAAATCCACAAATTTTCATTTGGGGCTGAGAAGGGTTGAATTGTTTGTTCTGAATAACACTATGGGTACTTTCAGACGTTACGGGGCCCTTTGGCCCCGTACCGTAACGAACGTCTTCGTTCCCCGCCGGGGTCACCCCGGCACGGCCCAACAGACGTGCCGGGGGGATCCCGGCGGGGAAAGTGGGAGGAGCCGGGGCCGCGCGGCGCAACGTGCGGCCGCACGGCCCCCCCCCCTCCCCCCACCCCGCCGCCCGCCCTCCGAGGAGACGGGCGGGCGGCGGGGCCAATGCGGCCGCCGCGTCTGGCCGATCGTGCCACGGCCCGGGATCCCGCCGGGGATCCCGGCCCGTGGCACGCGAACAGACGTTACTTTTTGTTCGCCACGGCCCGCGGTCCATTTGACCACGCTTCCCGGGACCTTCCCCCGGCTAGCCCGGGAAGCGTGGTTCAAATTGACCCCGTCTGCAGATTCAGCGTGGCCAACATCTGGCGCACGCTGTGCAGACGTGCAGGGGCCTTTCGCCCCGCTGCGGGGTTCACCGTGGTTCAGTGTGGTTCAGCGTGATCTCGTCACGTCTGAAATCACCCTATGTGTGCAACGGAAAACCTTTCAGTTTGTCCCTTCGTAGGCTGAAATGAACATTTTGTCATTCTTGAAAAGAAATTTTACTGTTACCTGTTTTCTCTCATGACTAGAGCTGAAACAAGTACCTGCAAACACCGGGTATACACGTTGAATTTCTGGGTACCTGAATTGAACCGAATATTTTGGGTACTTTTCAGTACCCAAACTATTTTTCAATCAGGTTACAGAAATACTGACAACTGGTATACCGAACTGCTAAAATACCGAGAACCAGTATACCAAAATCCTGATTTTTGTTTCCTGATTTCATCCTGGATTTTGGTATTTTGGGGGGAAATTTGGGATTTCAGCATACTGGTTGTTGGTATTTCAATTTACTGATTGTTGGCATTTTGATATTTTGAGTACTCAAACTGTATACTAGTACTACTTCAGATACATGGACCAGTAAGCCCTTTGGAGTAGGGACCAGTCTGTAACTACTGACTGTTCAGTGCCACGTACTTTGCTGGCACTATATAAATAAAATAATAATAATGATTATTAATAATAATTAATTAATCACCCATGGGTATCAAATCTGGTATCCATTTCAGTTCTACTCATGACAAAATTTTCAATCTGGAAAATAAGTTTTTTCATCAAGAATTTCCTGGGTAACTCTAGCTGAACCGTTTTTCAGTGCTTTCTCTTCAGTCGGCATTCAGTCTTCAAGTACAGCAGGTGTTTCCGTGGGTTACCTAGCACATTCTGTAGTAAATAATAATAATAATCTTTCATGTGTAGAGCATCTTTCCTCTCCAATTGTCCCAAAGTGCTTTACAATCTTTATGTGCAAAAATCACTTCACCTACCACTGAGGTGCTACCATCTCTAGGGTGAGATCAAGCAGCTGTTTAATGGCTCGCAGCACCATTACCCAACAATTTATGGCAGGAAGAAGAAGAGCTTTCTGTACACAGTTGAAACAGAGGAAATTTAGAGAAACAAAATGTAATTACTCAGAGTGGAATTCAGTCAAGATGCTGGAGCTAACACTTCTCCTCTGGAAAAACAATGACAGGAACTTTGGCAACCAAAAGTGGTCAGAAGAACCACAAAGGACAGCGCCACATATGTGCTCCCTAGCCTGATGTGGCAGAGCTTGGTTTTTTAGGGCTGAAACGAGGTTTTGAGCCCCTCGAGAATCTCAGTGAGAATGGGAGTTCTTGCCAAGACACTCTGACAAGAATCTCATGAGAATTGGTGTTCTCGCCACTATTCTTGCAAGATTCTCAAACACGCGCCCCCAGCCCCCCGCAGACTGTCTGTGCATTTACAAAATGGTTGCTGGGGCCATGCATGAGCAGAATGGCTGTGGCTGTCATTCTGTGCCTCTGCAGAGAGTTTTTTGGGTTTCGAGAATCTCGCAAGATTTTTGAGACACCTCAGAAAATGTTCTCCACCTGGGCAAAATGGCCTCTGGGGCCATGCATGCACAGAATGGCTGTGGTGACCATTTTGCACATGTGCAGGATGTTTTTTGAGGTTTTCAAGAATCTTGCAAGATTGTTGCAAAACCCTGTTGAGAATCCGAGATAGAGTCGCTGGGGTGTGTGTGCGGAAATCTCGCCCATTCTCATGAGAATGCTATTGCATTCTTGTTTCAGTCCTAACCGTCTGAAAAGTATCACATGAACATCAGTATCTGTCTATCTGCCCAACAGGCATGGGGCCAGATTTTTTATTACAGTGTGGGCCACAGTAGGGTTGGGCGAACAGATCGTGGTTCGGATTCGGCCGTTCAGTTCCGTTCGGTTCAGGCGTTTGGTTTGAGTGTTTGGGTCGTTCGCCGAGTTCAGGTTCGGCCGTTCAGTTCGGTCATTTTCAGTCAAGTTCGGCCATTCAGAAAAAGTATTGCAAGAGCCCGTGATTGTGCCAGAAACAAGAAGTTTGAGTGCGTGTGGGTGAGAGCGTGTGTGTGTGTGGCTGTTCGGTTCCTGTGCTTTGTGTTTGGTTTGGCTGGCTGTGTTTCTTTGGCATATTGTTGGTGAGTGTTGGTGTGGTGGGTAGACTGTGTTTGTGTGGCTGGTGTTGGTGATTGCTTGGTTTTTTTTTTAAAAAAAGAAGAAGGCTGCAGTGATGATTCCCCGGCAAGCGGCCAACTTTGCTCTTGAGGAGGAGGAGGAAGAGGAGAAGGAAGAAGAGGTTGCTGCCCCTAGACCTCCGGTGGTGGTGCCCGGCTTCTCGGATGAGGAACAAGCGGCGGGCTCAGGAAGTGCTGCCAGGTATGTAAACCTTTTTTAAAATTTGAGGACAAGAAAGGCTCTATCCGTTAGAGTGAGCTCACTGGCGTGTGGGTGAGTGCATGGGTGGTGGGCATCAGTCAGGCACAAACAGTGGGCATCAGTGGGTGGCAGCGGATGTCTGCCACAGAGAGAGAAGGTACTGTAGTGTGGGGGGCTCTGGCACGAGCAGCACCCCCACCCAAACATATGCCAAGCTAGCAAGGGTCTCCAATCTCCAGTTGCCATCTCATTCCCTACGCAACCCCAAATAAGGGCAGGGTCTTTCCAGCCAAGGTCACATCTCCCATTGCCATCCCTAGCACCCCAAGGAGGGCAGGGTTTGCATGTGCCAGCCAGGGCCTTTCTGGCTGCAATCCCTAGCATCCCCTAGCACCCCAAGGAGGGCAGGGTTTGCACATGCCAGCCAGGGTCTCTCCATTGCCATCCCAAGCACCCCAAGAAGGGCAGAATTTGCACGTGCCAGCCAGGGCCTTTCTAGTTGCAATCCCTAGCATCTCCTAGCACCCCAAGGAGGGCAGGATTTTCACGTGCCAGCCAGGGTCACATCTCCCATTACCGCCGCTACTAGCACCCCAAGGAGGGCAGCCAGGGCCTTTCTACTTGCAATCCCTAGTACCCCAAGGAGGGAGGACTAGAGGCATCATCATAAATGCATGATATTACTTTGGTGTTCTTAATGTGTTCCCATTTCAGAGACGAATCGGATGCCGGCCCCCAGTGCTGGTGCCAGGACAAGGAGGACCCTTAGGCGGAGGTCACCAATGACACCCCCAGACATACGGCGGACAAGGTCGGATGTCTGGAGGTTTTATGACAAGGGCAATGGAATCGCCACATGCAAGGCATGGCACGGGGACTGGAACAACAGGGAATGAATTGCCCTATGACCTGTTAGGAACAGAAGTCCCCTGCAGAGAGATATTGGCCACTCAGTCCACCCACTTGTGGAGACAGAA
>QEPC01015142.1:1240408-1265536 GCA_003113815.1 Sphenodon punctatus | reverse complement strand
AAGCCCCATTGGCTCCATGCAGCCTAGCCCGTGGCCAATCACAGACTGCGAAGCCAGTGGTCTGAGGTGAAAAGGGATGGTGATTGGGCAGGCTGGCTGCTACTCCAAGCCTCTCCACCCCTGGTGCTTGGAAGTCTGCTCCTCAGCTGACTCCCCCTCCCTGTCACGTTTTGCCTTCCAGTGACACGTTTTAGCCACCTGAATGCGATCCGAACTGACCAAACCGTTCAATCATTTCGACATTCGGAATTGAGTTCAGTTCGGTCAGTTCGTGTTCAGATTCAGGTTCTTGTTCGGTCGTCCGAACAGGCCGAGTTCGGGCCAAACTCCGAACCTCCGGACCACGTTCGCCCATCCCTAACCCACAGGTGCTGCCTTGAGAAAAGCTTGTAAGTTCTTTGCTACTACACTCATCTGTAGGGTCCATGTGGCAATTACAAAATTAGATCAACAACTAAGCTGCTCTTTCTAATGCTGGGATCAGGATTGCATACTTCCCATCTGTCCCTATTTAGGAGACACATTCCCTCTTTGGGTACTGAATCCCAATTTTCAGGGGCCAAAGTTCCTCTTTCATGAAAGACAGACAAAAAGACCAGCCTTCATGCACATGGTGATGGCAGCAGCATTTAATATCATACAAATTCTGATAATTATAATCATGTAATATTATACAAATGTTTCCTGCCACAAATACCAATACTTGAGTCAGGAGCCTGGGAAGATGTTTAGTCCCCTGGCGATGGGGTTCAGTTCTCATGTACCAAGCATCCCAAGCTCATGTGAAAAACTGGCCATTGGATATATATTGGGCATCCCTGGGAGATCAGTATCTTTGAATACATGGTGCTAATTTTGCCTGCTGAGCACCTGAGATAAATAAATAAATAAATAAATATAAATACATATTTATTTAAATTTCTTACCCCACCCTTCCCACCAAAGGCAGCTCAGGGTGGTTTCAATGGTAATGTAACACAATGGTAACATGACTCTAAACTCTTCTGAAATTTTGATTGTCTCTAACTGTGACAGACAGGCCTGTTATAGATTAAAGGAATTTAACAAAAATATTAACTAAAAATAGTTTTACTATACTTAACTGTGCCATAGACAAAACCCGATATCCAACAATCTGCTAAGGCTGGAGACAAGTTGACTTTCCATTGGCAGAAAACTGTCAGTCTGGATGGGTCGCCACATGTCAGTTCGTCAGACATAGAAGGATTTAACATCCGGTGGTTTTGTGAAGAAATGGCATGTTGGAGATGAAAGAAAGAAATAGTTCTCTGACAGGTTGGACAGTATTAGTTATCTTATAGAAACATGGCTCTTTGTGGAAGCTGCTTCCAAGTTTGGGAAAGCTAGAATACATCCCAGGGGATACAGGCCAAACGATAGGTGACGGAGCCAAAAGGTGCATGACAATCCAATTTACCACACCGTTCTGTAATTTATCTCCTGGCTAGGCTGATTAGGTTAGCTAAAAACAGGCAGACAGATCTACCGATTCGATGGATTGAATGAGACCCACAGGCCAAATCCTAATTCCATTGAAGCCAATGACAAAATCTCATTCCCTTCACTGAGACCACAATTTAGTTTTAAATTATTTATTCACTTTGAAATATGATAGTTTCCAACAGGAAAACAAAATCAGCTTCACTTGACATTAACAAGCCAGCTGATTTGCTTTGATATTTTATTCTATTCAATATCCTTTGGCATTTCCTCTTTAGTATGTATTAAATATTGAACTAGTTTAAAAATGTAAACTTAAAAAAATGTTTTGAGATCTTGAGTCATTTTAGCAAGCAAAAGTTAAATAGCTGGATAGCAAATATTTAGCATATGATACACTATCTTCCAGCTAAGAAAACAAAGGTTTTTTTGTCTGCTTCTAACAAAATCCATACTCAAAAATCCACTTTTCATACCAAATCAATGTGTCCGTACGACAAACAATCCAGTATGCAGAATGCTTCCCTCCATGCAGCAAAAAGATGTGCTACATTAACTTCTATTTCTGTCATATGACTAGCTCCTTCCTTTGGTCTCATTGCCAAATATGATGGATATCTGTTCTTTTGCATTGTTTCCTTCTCCTATCTCTTTGTGCTGCAGCTATAATCGATCATGGATTTTTCTATCAGACTTCATGTCATATTAGAATAGCGAACATGACTTGATTAGAACAAACTGCATCAGAATGCACCAAACTAAGCTGAGCAGTTGAGCTGTACTAAAGATGATTGCCTTGGACATGCTTTTGAATACAGAACCTCGCTACAACAACTGAATCTCCATAATAAGCTTTATATTTTACAGGATTTGAATAGACAAGGGCCAGTCACAAAGGCATCAGTGACATGTTGACTTTGATATTTAAAATAATGACAACTATCCTGCACAATATGCTCCTGGTTGAGGACAAAAATCACTATTTTGGACTCAAGAGAAATATGTTGCACTATTTCCACATATTTATCACATGTTTGACTTAGGCACTAAGTTTGTGCATGTGGTTGGTTTGGGTATGATATTATAAAAAGCAAATCTAGAACATCCTCTTCTGTCATGTCTGAGGCACATGGGAAGATTTTTTATTGGTAACCTCTCCAGCAATGGGACCCAAGAGATCAATTATTTAGACTGCATGGTGCTTTGGAGTAAGTTCAGTCTGCTACCCTGTGTTTGTGCAAGGCCACGCACAATGGGCACTAATGGGATAAAATAGTTATCTATCTGAAAAAAATGAGTTTAATATTTCTTATACAATAATTAATCTGAAATGAGCAATGCCCACTCTGAGCTCCGACAAGGCAAACACCAATGAAGACATTGAAGGTGGTCATTAGAAATTCAAAGATCCTCATTGTCATCCGGTGAGAATGCATGTATGAGTAAATGTGTAGGGTGTGCATGTTTTTTTTGCTATTACAATAACAATAATTAAAATGGTCATTTTTGTTATTGCTTTAAAACGACAACCGAGGATAATGATAATGAAAACGACAATGTTGTTATTGTTGCTGTTATTATTAGTGTGGTGGCAGCTGGGTTTTGGAGGGGAAATGTGGAGTGGGGAGGAGGAAGCAGACATTTCAGAGCACTAAACAGGGTTGAACTCTTGAACTATGCCTATGTTGGGAGGGGGCGAGCAGTTCAGCAGTATCTGATTGATGTATCGCTGGCCAATGAGCATCACAAGCAGGCCCCACCAGTCTCATGGCACTTTGTGATTGCTTAATGCCTGCTGCCTCCCACAACCAATCAGGGGGGCTCTGCGGGAGGGCACTGCAACCCTTTATAATGGGAGGGGCAGGCGTTTTCTCTCTGTTCTGTGAAAGTTCTGCTTGTCAGGTTGTGTTTATTAGGGGTGGGACTTGGGGCAAAAAAATGGATACCGGTGCTACCGGTTTGCAAAAAATCGGTTTACCGGATTAAATCCAGTATACCAGTAGTGTTTTTTCCCCATTGATTTCAATGGGGAACTGTCCCCATTGAAATCAATGAAACCCCCCCCAATACCTCCCCCCTCCCAGGATGTGCAGGTGGAAGGGGGGGACCCTCCCCCCCCATTCTGCCCAGCCTGGATTTTTTTAATTTATTTTTTTTACCCAAAGTCCCTGCGGGCTCTGGGCCACTGCCACACTGACGGCGGTGACCTGGAGCCCCCACCAGTAGGTACTAGGGGGATCCCTGGGGTGGGGGGTGGTTTAACACCACCCACCCCAGGGATCTCCCTACCCCCCCACCCAGGGATTGCCTTACTTGCCCTCCGGGTGGCGGCGGCAGCAGCAGCAGCACGGCGCGTGTCCAGTTTCGGTGCTTGGGCTTCAACGCTTCACTAGGCCTTCTGGGGAACTTCTGGGTTTCCCCGGAAGGTCTAGTGAAGTGCTGAAGCCACTGCCAGTGCTGAACCCGGACTCGTGCCATGCTGCTGTTGCCGCCGCCACCGCCCGGAAGGAAAATAAGGCGATCCCTGGGGTGGGGGGTGTTAAACCACCCCTCACCCCAGGGATCGCCCTAGTACCTGCTGGTGCGGGCTCTGGGTTGCCACTGCCGGAATGGCGGCGGCCCGGAGCCTGCACTAGCAGGGACTTCAGGTAAAAAAATAAAATAAAAACAATCCAGGCTGGGCAGGGTGGGTGGGGGGAGGGAAAGTGGGTTTTTGTTGTTGTTTCTTTTTTACATTGTGGCCATTCATTTCAAATGGCCACAATGTAAAAAAATCCAGCACTGGGAACCGGTACCGGTACCCCAGATTATCGGGTTAATTCGATACCACCGGTACAGCAAAATACCGGCAGTATCGGATATTGGGGGAACCGAAATTCCCACCCCTAGTGTTTATAGAACTGTGGTGCTTTCACACAAAAATTCTCCCTAGCCCTCATTGTATTACCAATACCTTCCCTTCCTTATACCCTACATGTTACCTTCTCCCTTTCCCAGTCCTTCTTCCCCTTGTACATTATATAGAGATAGGTAGTATAGATTAGATATAGATATATATTATAGACATATATAGATAGACATAGATAGATATATAATATACACAGTCATAACCCTATAGTTAAGGTGGTAGCAAACTCTCATTGAACAGCGCCTATGCTGTTCCTAATCCCAAAACTTCCAGTTGGTGACCATTCTAGCTTTCCTCCAGCAGCACTGGATTTGAAATCCAACACTGGATTTGAAATCCAGTTCTGTGATTTCAAACAATGAAATCCATCAAGGGGCGGGGTGGTGACTGAAGGTGTGGGGGGGTCCCCTTCACTCACCTGCCTCTGCCTGCTAGTAGTGCTGCAGCAGCAGCGGGATACCAGGACACCAATTGGACTGGGAGATAAAGCTGGGAGCTAAAGCTCCCCCTCAGAAAGACAGTTCCTTCCAGCCCCTTCTAGGAATATAAGAAAATTCACTGTGGGGCTGGAAGGGTGGGTGTTATGAGAATGTTTGGAGCCATCTCAAAGAACCTTGTTTACAAGGCAGCAACTTTTGGTTCTTTGAATGGCTCCTCACAAACTGTTTTTACACGACTCCACCAGGTGGTGTGTCCGTGGGTGCGCCAGTGCATGGACAGGTCATCCACACGGCCACAGACGCATTCCCACTCACCCCACACACATCCGCACCCAGGGAGCAACTGCTATTTTCCCCAGTTGCTCTGTGTGTAGGGACAAGATGGGGGGGGGTGTGAGTGGGGATGCGTGTTAGGAAGGCGCGCGCACCCCTACTCACTGCGGGCACGCACGTCACGCCATTCACACAGGCTGATAGAATAGAAAAAACATCCCTGTAGAATTTTACCCATACTTCAGGAGCGAGGGAAATTGGGAACTTTCCCTTTTCCCCATAGTGGAGGAACGGATATAATCCCCAAAAGCCCCTATATCCTTTTGTTTCACCACTGATAATAGTTTTAACCATTGTTGCTTTTGGTAATCCTGTTTTTTGGGGGGCCAGGGTGATCCGATAGTGTCTCTTCTGTTTGATAAACGCTAGGTGCACTTCTGGAGATGATTTTTGTCTCAGAGATCTAGCTTTCGGCCTTAATGAAGATCTCAAAACATGACACCCCTTGTCAAACTACTGGGACACATGCCAGTTACGCTGATAGGCTCCTCTACGAACCTTGATAAAAGTGGCCAAACAATTTGTCAGATTGTCATAACGAGTGGCCAGATCCATACAACCCTGGCGTGAAATAAATAAGGTTTGAATATCCTGAGTCTCACTACTTGTTAACCGTTGTATGTAAGTTGTTTTAACTGTTTCAGACCATTTTACTTGCACGAAATGGTGGGCAATATCAAGATTTGTTTCTGTCCTAGTTTGACCCATCACAGGGCCCTCAAGGCCCACAGGTATAAACATATTTATTACCAATGGGAAATGTTTAGACTCTATTCTAGGTGTTATGCTAAAAAACTGGACAGTCTCCAAGGAATCTGCTGAGATAAGCAAAAAATCCATAGCACTGGATCCTAAAGCCACGTGTGAGGTAAATTCACCTTGCAGATCACCTTCTACTTGGCCATTTAAAATAAGCAAATTAAATAAATTGATCACTTCTTTCATTTTTTCTGCTCCTGCACTAACAACCCTATCCTTTACAGTTCTACTGGGATGCTTTGTAAGGGGTGCAAATTCATCCAGAGCAGGGGTTATTTGGATTTCCGTAGGATTCCCAGTTCTTGTATTGAAATCACCCCCAATTATAATCATAGCCCTCCCAAATTCCTCAACAGCTTGATTCAACAGGTCAGACCACTGCTTCCATAATGCGTGGGAGTAATATAATGATGAGGTTGGAGGAATGTACACAATTCCAATTAAAATTTCAAAGCCAGAAGGAAATAAACAATAATATATAACTAAATGAGCCCTACAAGAACCTATCAGTCTAACCTTGACACCCAGGGCTGACCGAACCAACAGGGCCAAACCCCCATTTGGTCTCCCTTGCTTGTCCGAAGGAGACGCATGTAAACAAAAAGAGTCATAGGTAGGAATGACTATATCTACTAGAGCCCATGTTTCTTGCAACAAAATAAAATCAAATTTCTTTAAAAAGTTCAAAAAATCTATATCATGCTTGTGGACTTGCCAGCCTGAGATGTTCCACCTTACGCAGGAGAAATCTCCTGGGCCAATCACCACATGACATTGATTTATTCGGGATCGAGTGGAAATTTGGGAAACTGCTGTAACCTGAAAACCCATGTCATGTGCTCGGGGGAATATTGGAGAGATAACCAGTGAACAACTAGCTGATAGATCTTTACCTGACCTAGATTTCCCTTGTTTAACCCTAGGGAAGCAGTTTTAGTTGGAATTAATAAAATAAATAAAATGTATTAATGGCACTAGCTCTCACCTTGGCCAAAGACAATATTACAAACACATATAACAAACATATATGGAACCAACAAGAGCAGCAAACGGAGAGAACTAAGCAGATCATCGTCGGTTCAATAATGATGATTTATCTGGGCATTTCCCAGGATTAACATCCATCTCAATAATTACAGAGTTAAGCTTTTAATATCTCAAGTCCCGATAACAAGGGGTAGTACATAGCCTGTAAGGATCAGATCGCAGGTCCCCAACCAGCAGCCGTAGGCCTGAACTTGTGTCTAAGCCAACCTTCAGTCTCTTACAAGGCTGAGTCTTTTATACTCTTCACATATCGCAATAATATAGCACAATAATTTAATTACAGTGTAACTTACAAAAGCTAACATCCGTCCGACAGAGTCCCCTCTCTCAGCTTCATAGCCAAGAACATAAAGGACGTCACTGCATGCATTACTGACTCCTCCTGAGTGGCAAGCAGAAATTTCAATTTGCTTACAACTAACCCATCTTTTCCTATACAATATAGTGGTACTAGCCAAGCTTTCTTAATCTCAGAATACATCGGGCAAAACAATAATACATGTTTAAGATCCTCGATCTCCGATTCCCCACAGTAACACAATCGCTGTTCTCGTGGGATATTATTATATCTCCCCGAGACCACAGCTGAGGGAAAGAGTTGAAAACGCAGAAGAGAAAAACTCCTTCTGGAGGTTTGATCATCTTGCTTATCCAGATAACACTCAAAGCCATGTTGTGATTTTATATAGTTTTAGTTGGAGATATAGAGGAATTACCTTTATCTAATGAGGGCAATACTACTAACCCATCATCATCTCCAGAGTCCATATTGTATAGGGATCCCCTAGGTGGTGTACCAATGGTCAGTTGAGACACAGAGGAAAGGTCGGACCTAGAAGATTGAAAAAATACCTTATTTTCTGTCCTTTGGGTTACTACTAATTGTGCTGACTTGTTTTTAGTTTTTAAATCTCCTAATTTCCCTAATAGGTGCTCTAAATTCAGGAGCATCTCATTTTGGCCTATTAAAGGAGCAGTTAATAATCAGCCTGTTGTACTTGTTTGAGATAAATTCCCTACTATCTGGGCCCCAGGAAGATCAACTTCCATAGATCTTTCTTTAGTAAGGGCTATCAAATTTGCAGATGTTGGCAGGGCTGGTGTTACAACAGAATGCGGGGGCTCCTTCGTCCTCAAGAGAGGTACTTGTTCCACATCTACTATTGGAACTAACTTCTGATCTCCTGGATGTGGAACAAAATCACATTGCTACATTTAGCTTCGAGGGATACATAAAGTACCTGAATCAGGATGATATAATCGATATATATATATATATATAGATCAACTATTTAGGAGCCCCTCTCTTTCCAAAATCTTCGCTATAAAGGCAGATTTAAAGGTGACATTTATCACCCAACGATGCCTTGAATTCAGGAGATGATCTACAGCCCTAATATCATGGCTAGTAATAGGTGTACTAAGAAGTACCCTCAGGTGCTCAGCCACATCCAATCTTGTATTCCAATAGGGTAAATTCCCTTTGGGTAATAGGAGAATAGTAAAGATCATACTAGCTGGAGCTACCCTGAATGTCTCTCCATCTTTTAGAGATGTTATATTGGGGGGGGGGGGGGGGAATAACCTTTGAATGAGAATCAACTTGACAAAAATCTTTTTCTGGGGGAATGGGCACTGCACATTTCACCCGAGAACCACTCTTAAGGGGTTTTTCCTGGTCCCCTCTTAAGATACCCCCCTCTCGGAGCAGATGTGGCCCAAAAAGCAGATCTACCTTCTCATTCAGCTGGTTCAAATGTGTAAACACAAAACACATTGTTTTCGTAGTAAGAGCTACATGATCAGTTAGAAAATTTAGCATGCTTTCTCCTGCAACCATAGCTTCCCCTCCCTCCCCTAGAGTAGCCTGTTTCAGGGGGTAAAAACAACCCTCCACAGGGGATGAGTGAACAGTAGCTGCTGCAGGAGTACCACTTGGCAAATCAGCCAAAGCTGTAAACCAATTTCTAACAGTTATATCTGAATAAGGAACTAATTCCTTTTCAGCTGTAGTCTGAACAGATACATTACTTGTGAAGTATTTATCAATCTTCCTCTGCTTCAGCGTCTTAGCTGGAGATGACGGGCTAGGCTGCTTCTCAGCTTTTGTCCTTGTACGAGGGGCCCGCCATGCTGAAACGTGAAGGAAAATATGTCCCCCAGAAAAACTCGTGCAAAATTCAGTCAGGAGTAGCTAAGATGCAACAGGACAGCACGCCCCATGCCCTGCCTACGCCTAAGACCGTACGCACAAGGGCGTGCCCTTCCATGCACAGCCCTTAGGCATGCTGCCTGGAGGGCGACTGTGAGCTTTTAAGGTCCTGCACAGACCCAGCACAGGTAACTCCACCCCACTGTGTCCCTCCGACCAGGTGTTACCGCTCTCTTTACTCCCCACTCACACTGCTCCTGCATGCCACTCAACACTGTTAAAGAGGAACTGGACACATACTTTATGCCATGCCGCAATATCATTTTTGAAGGGCAAGGTTCCACTCATGCAAGCAGGAGAAAGGAGAGTCAGTCTCTGACTTCATCACAGCACCCTATAGCCTATTGCAACACTGCAGGTATGGGGAGATGAATGAAGAACCTATTAGAGACAGGCTAGTTGTAGAACTGAGAGGCAGCCAGGTATCTGGAAAACTCCGAAGAGACTAAGATCTTACATGAGAAATGGCAAAGAACACTGCCCTTCAAAGTCAGTATGTGAAGGAGCAACAGACCCTTCTCAGGAATAATTTTGGAACCCGAGAGGTTCCGGATAGCTCTTGGAGAGTTACCCTTTTTGTTTTCGTTGCCTATAGTCTTCCAGGAATCCAATTGAATTATATTATTTTCCAAAAATGTTCATATACATTCTTAGCTGTAACTTCTTTGCCTCACATTTAGTGTAGATTATGGCTACATTATGTTATGTCCCAGTTATGTCCCTCCTATGCCCACCTGAGGGCCGCTCCCTATGCCCGCCTCAAAGCCACTACTGATTGGTCCTGTAAAGCTGGAAACATGCAGTAATTGGTCAGTGAATGTGTCCGTCTGTCTTTTGGGTTGCTCCACAACCTCCCTCCTACAGGCCTGTCTCCCCCTGCCATGCCAGGTGCCTGCCTCTGACTGGCACTGCATGTACTGCTATTTACCTGAATAATGGTCTTCAAGGGGACAACTTCAATTGCTTATAAAATTGGGTCCTTTTATCAAATTGTCCTGTAGTTTGGCAGAGATGACAGGGAAGGTATGTGATATATTTCTGCCAAATGTCTTGTAAACAGGATGGAATATAAAAATGTTACAGCAGGAAATGTGTTTTCAGATGAATGTCTTATACCATCAGTGCCCTTTATCCAATCTTTCTGAACATTGAAAGGAGTGTTAAGGTTGTGGAGGGACATAATATTCACAGGTTTCTTGCAAATAGGATGGAAAATATAGAAGTTGTAGCCATGAATGTGTATGGAACTTTTCTTAAAATCACAACATTCAATTGCTTCTAAAATCAGTTCCCTTTATCTAATCTTTTTGAAAATTGATACACTTAATGCCCTCCATTGGGGGTACAACCCCCCCCCAAGTCTCATCAGAATTGAATGAGAATTTTAAAAAAGTGTAGCCGGAAATATGGGGTTTGTTTTCCCTTTATTTCAAAAGCAATGTCATTTTCATTTCTATTTTCTTTATTATTATTAGTTTTCGTTTTTGTAGTAACAATAATGAAAACAACAATTTTTGTTATCGTTATTGTAACAACAAAAATGACATGCACACCCCTATAATGGGGTCCGTTGTATCCTGGGCATGGCAACACATCTGGGGAAGTATCTACAACACAGGATCACAAACTGAGACATCTGCACTCACATGAGGGAGCCACTACTACCTTCCACACTTCCAGACTGTCCTTGGCAAAAAGTTGAGACTGACCTCTTCTATCTAGATAACACAACATATCTCCTGGTAATTGACTATTTCTTAAGGTTTATTGAGGTTGTAAAGTTGCTCAATATCACATAAAGCGCCATTGTGGAAAAAATTAAACTTTATTTTGCTCACTTTGAGATCCCGGAAGAGCTTGTCTCTGATAATGGGCCACAGTTTTCTTAGGAGATCTTTAAAAGATTTGCAGAAACCTATGGTTTCCATCACACCACCTTGAGTCCCCTTTTCCCTCAGAGCAATGGTGAAGCTGAACGTGCAGTGAAAGCTGTCAAGGAGCTCCTCTCAAAATCCCTGGATCCTCATTTTTACAATTGATCGACAATTGTAAAATTGTTGATCAATTGTAAATGAGTCCAGCCTGGCAGAACTCCTGATGGGGATGAGGATATGATTCAAAGTTCCAACACTTCCTTCCAATCTAGACCCTCGCTGGCCAGACCTTCGGAGACTGCGAGGAAAAGAAGAACTCTACAAAATCCACCAGAACAACAACTTTGACAAATGTCACAGAGCCAAATTCCCAGAAACACTGAACCCAGGTCAGTGTGTTTGGGTGAGAGAATCTCAAGAAAAGGGCATAGTGCAGGGGAATGCTGGTACCCCTCAATCTTGCCTCATTAGTGTCCCAGCAGGAGTCATTTGCCAAAACCAGGCTCACATGGTTGAGTCATCCAGTAACCTCCCAAGTCTCTCAGACACAGGTCCTGACTCAGAAACCAGCAGCCCTGCACATAACATTGATGGGGAAACCCCAGCAAGTTCCCCAGACCCTTCTCCTGTCAGGAAGTCCCCAACCAGAGAAAGACATCCACCTCCTTTCCTGAAAGACTACGAGAGGTTCTGAGAATCCCGAAAGAATCCTACATAGCCTTCCTTAAACAGTGCTTTGTTTATAATGATATGTTATTTGTTAATTTCGGTTTTATTCATTAGTTTTAATATTGGGGTTGATTCCCACGACTGTTAATAAAAGGTTGTATAAATGAGCATTACCCTCCCCCACAGAGAGGGGGATGTAGTGGCAGTTGAGGAGGGAGAACCGCTAGTGGGCATTGGACATGGGGGGCTTAAGGAGTACAAGCAGGAAATAAAGATTCATTCAGACTTTCACTTTCCACTCAGTGTCCAGGCTCTCTATGAACTCCAGATACGATGGAAGATTTTTTAACCGATGGGTTCCAGGTTTAGTTCCAAAAAAAATGAGCCAAAAAGAGGGACTCTTCTCTCTGCATAATAATTATACCCAAAGCCCGAGTGGCTGGAGGAGAATTTTTTGTTTTTATTAACTGTAAGCTGACTCAGATTTTATCAACATATTTGGTTTATCCCCAGCTATAAGGATGGATGGTTGAAGAACTCTCGGAATTACAGCTTTTAAGAAAACAAAATCAGAGCAGACTTGAGCTTGTTGATCAGAAGCCAAAACATTTCCATGGGAAATTATTAATATGACTGGGATCTTTTCAGAAACGAAGCAAACATACCGCCGCTTAGAAGAACAATGTGCAAATCTCTCCCGCTGGGCTCTTGTAATATTTCCAGCTCCTCAACACGATGTGGCCGGGATTAGGTAATTTCAAGAAAGGGAGGAAAAATGGCAGAGTACGTCAACTTAAAGGAATGAAGCTTGGAACCTAAAGCAAAAGGAGCACTATCTGCAGCAGTGAGAGGCTGAAATAAGCCAGGGGAACAACGATTTATTCTCCCCTTACACAAAGGAGTAGAACATAAACATCTATTGTATTCTAGAGCAAAACTTGTGCCAGGTTCACCAAGATGCCACTGGCTCACCAAACTCCCTCAAACTTCACTTAATTTTCCATTTTCTCACAGAAATAGTTCTACAATCCAATATTAAACTAGTTCCTCTTGCCAGACTCCCTTCATGTTAACATACCAGACCTTTGCCTCAGGTCTGTCCTGCCTAGCCCCTTCTGTGTCTGGGGAACCTATTACTGCACCCTGTTCTCAAGACTTCCCTGATGCCCTGCACTCTTTATCCAAGTCATGGGTTTTGTGCAGTCTGGGGTCAGCTACCTTACTTCAACTCCGCCTGCCCACAATCAGCTCCCACAATCTGTTCCTTTCAGCTGGAGTGAATTGGCCAGGAGCAGGGCAGCTGAGCACATTAACCCATTCAGGGCCGGCTCAGCTGGCCATAGCCCTAGCCTCGCTTTAACCATTCATTATCATTTTTGTTTCATTATCTCACCTGCAGCATGTCTGTTCCCAAAGGCTCCAGCCTTCTGTCTAACACTCTTGTTTTGTACAACCCCATTTACAAAAGTGTTCAGGAACAGATTCTCAATGCTCCTCACCCAAGAATCCAGGATCAGATTTTCAGATGAGCTGAGTTAGTTGCCTTTTGAGGTATTGAAAATAATGACCATGTGTTCAAAAGGAGCTCAGCCTGCTGGTTAAATGGAACACTGAGTTCTTTGAAAAATCTAACTCCAAGTGTGAATTTGGAGGTCTTTTGAAAATCTAAAATTGATAAACCTAAAATTGATAAAATTGACAGGCTACGCAATAGAGGCACTTTGTCAAGGGATGAAGATAGTATTTACTAGCGGTGGGACTTCCGGATCTTCCGGTATCCTATACTGCCCGGTATTTGGTGTACCGGCAGTATCGGATTAAATCCGGTAATCCAGGTAATTTACCGGATTCCCCCCGTACCAGATTTTTTACATTGTGGCCATTCAAATGAATGGCCGCAATGTAAAAAAAACACACAACACCCCCCCCCACTTTACCTCCCCAGTCCAGGCTGCATGGGTGGAAGGGGGGACACCCCTCACCCACCCTTCCCAGCCTGGCTTAAAAAAAATAAAATTCCCCCGAAGTCCCTGCTAGTGCGGGCTCTGGGTCGCCGCACTAGGCTCGGTTGTACTAGGGTGATCCCTGGGGTGGGGGGTGGTTTAACATACCCCCCACCCCAGGGATCACCTACCTCCCCACCCAGGCATCGCCTACCTTGCGCTTGCGGCAGCGGTCTGACTCCGGCGGCTTCAGTGCTGGCTGTGGCTGCCGGCTTCAGTGCTACTAGGCCTTCCGGTGAACTTCCGGGTTTCCCCGGAAGGCCTAGTAGTGCTGAAGCTTGCAGCCACAGCCAGCGCTGAAGCTGCTGGAGTCGGACCGCCGCCACCCGGAGCGCAAGGTAGGCGATCCCCCTGGGGTGGTGTGTGTGTTAAACCACCCCTCACCCCAAGGATCACCCTAGTACCTGCTGGTGCGGGCTCTGGGTCACCGGCGGCAGTCCGGAGCCCACACTAGTAGGGACTTAGGGTTAAAAAAAAAAATTTTTAATCCAGGGAGGGTGGGGGGTGCCCCCCCTTCCACCCGCACAGTCTGGGAGGGGGAGGGGGCAGGTTTTTTGTTTTTTTTCCCATTGATTTCAATGGGGACAGTCCCCCATTGAAATCAATGGAACAAATTCGGTACCGGTAAACCGGTACAAATCCGGCAATCCGTTTTTTTGGAATCCGGTAACCGGTAAATCCGGTAGCCAGTATTTGACCTCATGTTCCACCCCTAGTATTTACGCAAATGGGAATTCCTGGCAGTACCTGTTCTAGGGCTGAAACTTGATCTCATTTTTTTCTTGGTTCTCATTGAGAATTGAGCTTCTCTGTGAGAATCAAGAAGAAAATGAGAATTGAGAAAATTCTCAATCAACAATTTCTCATCAACATTTAAAAAAATTTTTTTTTAAAAAAAAAACACCAAAAAACCAAACAAACTTTGCATGCGCAAAATGGCCACTGGGACCATTCTGCACATGCACAGCCCTTTTCAAAAATGGTGCCAGCAGCATCACTGCCATTTTGGAAAAGGGCAGCTGTTCTGTGCATGTGTGGTGGCCATTTTGCACGTGCACCAAACTGCCCTTTTTGGGAAAGGCTACACATGTGCACAACAGCCCAGTGTCCATTTGCATATGCAGGGGTTTTTTTAAGTGAGATTCTCGCAAGAATCTCGAACCATAGCAAAGTCCTAGTGAGATCTCGCTAATGGTTCTCAGTATTCACAGGTTTTTTGAGAGAATCAAACGGATTCTCATTTCAGCCCTACCCTGTTCCTGTCTTGGTTGAATTGGGAACTGAGCAGTAGGGATGTGTTAACAGAACGTGGTTCAGCTGTTCGGACATTCGGTCATTTGGTTCGAAACCCAAGTTCGGGTTTGGTTGTTTGGTTTGGCGAGTTCGGTTTGGCCAAACTCGTCCGAACATCCAAAAATAGCGCTATTGATACCGATACAAAAACAGATTTTTTTTCCTGGTATCGGTATCATTTGGCCCTGAAACCACTCCTGGTCTCCACCCCTAGTGCCAAGAAGTCTGCTCCTCAGCTGTCTCCCCATTCCAGACACATTTTTCCCACCCAGTCATGTTTTTCCCACCCCCAAACTCATCAGAACTTTTCCAAACTGTTCGGCCATTTGAATGTTCAGTTTGGAGGTTCGGTTCAGTCGTCCGAACAGGCCGAGTTCGGCCCGAACTCCGAACATCCAAACCACATTCGCACATCCCTACTGAGCAGTAGTGTCAGCTTCCAGATAGATTTCCCATTTACTGCTAAAGTTTACCAGTTTACCAGGTTTCCATTTCCCATCAATTTCAGTTCCCAATTTAATAATGTAATTTCTGAATACAGTGGGGCCAATCCCATATACAGTGTGTGTGTGCATGCATGCAGATCCCTGTGCGGGAGTCACGCACACCCCCATTATTGGGGGATTGTGCCATGTGGATCCACGTGGGACCCGCTCACCCAGCACACGGAGGGGAGTATGGGATTGTAGCTACTGTCTGTGGGTTGGGATTATTTGGCTTATCCTCAGTGCTGTTACTCTTGTTTAAACACTGGGTCAGGCTGGCAGATAGATGCCCCAGTTCCTCTCATGTGGGAATCCCTAATCTCCACCACTCTTCTCTGCTTGAAAATGGTGTCCTGATTCTTCTGGGGTTCCTTCCATTGCCTCCTTCCTCTGTCCATTTTGTTTTTGCCTCACCTTTTGGTCCTTCTATGCTCTAATACTAGGGCTGAAATTAGATTTCACCAAAATGGGAAATCTCATTGAAATCCTGGTTCCCTTATACCATCTTGGTTAATCGAGAACCTCTCAGTACTAAGTAATGTCTCGCCTGACATTCTGTTTCTCGATTTACTGTGTTTCCACTTACTGGGATCCCATTTACTGCTTTGCCATCCATTTCGATTCCAAAGAGGTAATACCAACACAATACAGCATTTCTTGCATTCCATTTTCCCTGCACTTCCTTGTCACTCCTTGGCTGCTATACAGATTCCTTTACTAATCTGCAATCCAGTTGCAGATTGGTCAGAGCAAAGGGAACTACACAGAAGAAGGATGAACTTAAACTGGAACCAATGCAATGATGAGCTACCAGGATGCTCATAGAAATGGATGACTTACCTTATGAAATGAGACTAAAAGAAGTTGGCTTATCCAACCTATTAAAAAGACTGAGGGGAGATAGGATTACATTGTACATCTGTATCAGGGGAGTTAACACAATAGAAGGGGAAAATTTGTTCAAACTAAAGGCGAGAGTGGGTAGAAGAACTAATGGATACAAGCTAGTTATAAATAAGTTTAGACTGGAAATTGTAAGAAGGTTTTTAAACAATCAGAGCAGTGAACTATTGTAATAAGTTTCCAGGGGCAGTTGTTGTGGGAGCAAAGAATCTGAACAGCTTTAAAACGGAGTTCAATAAACTTAAACTTATGACACACAACTTGTGAGGTGTTTTTTATTTGATACTATAGGAGTATCAAGAATACATGTTCACCCCCAAGAACACAAACTTGGGGTTTCCTTTCCCCCCCTTCCTGAAGCATCAAAGTTGTCTGCAGTTGGAGGTGGGACTATTGGGGCATTCTGAAGACTGGATACTCTGTATATCAGGTGCCTGGCTGGTGGGGCCTCCACACATGCTCAGGGTCTAACTAAACACCCTTTTGGGGATCGGGAAGGAATTTTCCCTCTGGGCAGATTGGCAGCTGAAGGTTTTTTGCCTTCCCCTGCATTGTGAGTGTGACTCGCCTGTTTGGGATATCCAGATCTTTCTTTTTCTAAAATTGTTCTCTGTTATTTCAGGCATTGATGTGCTTTGGTTGGTCTCAGTCTCTACTTGAAGCTATTGGTGCATTTTTCTGTGCAGATAGTTCATAGTTGGGTGTGGTAGGTCCTGAAGTGGTGCAGGGGGCGGAACTAGATAACCCCTGGGTTCTCTTCCAGTTTGTAACTCTATGACTCTGAGAACAACCATTCTGATTGGAGACACCAGAGGGGAGGTTTTAGGGGCACTGGCAAGAGCTTAGGGGGTGAATTATTCACAAAGGGAATGACTCAGAAATGTGGGAACAACAAACCCAGAAATAAAATGGTACCCTCAGCAAAGCAGGGTTGGCCTTACCGCGGGGTGGCTAGGGGCAGCTGCCCTGGGTCCCATGCTTGGGGGCCCCCCGCATTAGTGATGCACATCCAATCACTAATGCGGGGGGCCCCCAAGCATGGGACCCAGGCAGCTGCCCCTAGCCACCCCGCGATAAGGCCAACCCTGCTTTGCTGAGGGTACCATTTTATTTCTGGGTTTGTTGTTTCCACATTTCTGAGTCATTCCCTTTGTGAATAATTCACCCCTAAACTCTTGCCAGTGCCCCTAAAACCTCCCCTCTGGTATATATATAATCCAATGTGCATCACTAATGCGGGGGGCCCCCAAGCATGGGACCCAGGGCAGCCGTCCCTAGCCACCCCTAGCCATATATATATTTGTGAGGGCCAGGGGGCAGCATGGCACGTGGGGCCCCGTTCACTGCCCTGGCTGGCTGGCCTGCCTGTGGGGCCTCCTCGGAGTTCGCTTCAATGGGGGGGGAGATCTCACCCACCCCCATCCGACCACAATGCCTGCCTACCTGCTCTTCCTCCCAGTCAGGTGGCCTTCAGGGCCCATGCGACCTGCCTGGCCCCGCCTCCTCTCCCTCTGCACAGGAAGTTGCATAAAAAGCAACTGGCGTTGCACAGGGAGAGAGAGTGTGCAGAGCAGGCGAGCAGCGTGGAGCATCAGAGAAGGCCAGCAGCAGGTGGCAGACTTGGCGGCAGCAGAAGTCAGGGACCAGAGCGGTTGAGCAGAGCTGGGAGGCAAGCAGCAGTAGGCGGCAGCGCAGAGTCGGCAGGGCAGATCTGGGAACAACAGCGCAGGAGCAGTGGTGTTGGCCCATTAGGACCTGGGCAGAGGCTGGAGCCTGAGGCGGCATGGGAGCAGCAGAGTTGGTAGTTGAACTTGGTGATGAGAGGGAGGCAGTGGTGTGGGACCCGGGCTGGAGAGGAGAGATGGCGGCGTGGGACCCAGAGGTAGCGGCGTGGGACCTGGAGATGGCAGCGGCAGCATGGGACAGCCTGGAATCTGGAGCGGAGCGAGGCAGCGGGAGGCAGGACTTGGGAGCAGCGGTGGCTGAGTGGAGCAGCTGCAGCAGCGAAGAGAGGATAAAGCTGGAGGTGGAGGGACCCATTTTCTGGTAAGACAAAGTCTGTCTGAGTAGAAGAACCTTGGGGGTGTGGGTGCGAGGCCCGGCAGGGGTGGAGGGGCCTGGGGGAAGGTGCAAGGCCTGGCAGGGCTTGTGGGGAGTGGGGAGGGCCTGTGGGGCCCCGCATTTTGTCTTCACCCTGGGTCCCACAATTTGTAAGGCTAGGCAAATGGTACGTGGTACACAGTAAATGGTAAGTGGAAAGTCGGTAAATCAGTAAAATATTTCATGGTAAGGATTGAGAAATCGCATTGATATTGGGAAATGGTCAAGAAATCAATTGTGGTTCCCGAGGGTGAAATTTCACTGCTTATTTCAGCCCTAAATACCTAAATTCTCAGATACATACTGGACTTCTATAATGTCCCTCTGGGCTCAAGAGGTCTGTGCTGAGCTAAACACAGGAAAACTCAATGGCGCAAGCCCTCCTCAAACCAAAATCAACATGTTTCTCCTAACTCTGTATAAGCTTCCTTGCCAGGACTCAGTGCAACGACTGCCATGGATTAAGGCAGACAGATTTATCCACACATAATTAAGGAAAAACACATCCAGGAGAGGGTAAAATAGAGCTGTAACAAACGAGGAGATACAGATGCCACGGCTTACTGTTCAAATGGCTCATTGATGTGCAAGGTCGTTCATCATACATCATTTTAGATTTCCAGTCCAACTAGCATAAAAAACCATATCAAACTAAGCACGGTCTTTTCAGATCCCATCTGTACATCACAACCCTTCCAATCCTCACTAATTACCCCTGCACGCATTATTGTGCTAGCTACAGCATTCCTCAAAACCATAGCTGTAGTGATGTCGTGTTCTAAAGGTTGGACCTGTTCACAAATAAAATAACTTGCCGTAACAAGAGTCAAGGTCTCACTATTAACAAGCTATATAAAAACTCAGAAGTTACTATTAGATAAATATGTTGCTTGGTCACATCCATCCTTATTCTACAGGAATCTGAAAACAGTTTCAGAAAACTGTTAATGCAGGTTGTCTTATTTTTAGGTAAAAATTAATAGCACTGTATTTGTAGAGATTGCCAGATCTCATGAACTTATTGCAAGTCTTGGGATTTTAGGTTCTTAGTTTAAAAATTATGAGGATCTCAACTTTCACTTATAAAGAAATGCAAGTTTCTAGCTCTCATTGTGGCAGAGAAAAGTGTAAAATCACTGTGCCTAAGGTAAATGGAAACTGAGCTCTTTTTTTCCCTTTGAGCTCTTTTAAAAATCTAATTCCAACTGTGAGTGCAGAGGTCTTCTAAGAATCCCTAGGTCCCAGAGGTTAGGAAAGAATCCCTCAGTCCTGCTAGCCAAATGACAAAGAAGAGTTGAATAAAGAAAACTACTTTGCTACAGTTTCATTTCTGTTTTGTTTCTGTTTCATTGTTTCCCCTATTAATGTCTGAACAAATAAGATCACATATAGGCAGCCAATTTTTTAAAAAAATAATACTACATTTATAACTAATTGTTTGTTTGTTTTTAAACCTTCATAATTTTAAAGTCAGCCATATGATTGTGGAGGAACCTGAATCATGACTGAACATTTGAGGTTCACATAAGAACATAATTAGTGCCATACTGGGTCAGACCAATGGTCCTTCAAGCCTGGCATCCTACCTCTGACATTGGCCAAACTCTGTCTCTTGGGAGAAATACCGAACAGGTCATAATGGACAATGCGTTCCCTTTTGTTCCAGCCTCCAACAGTAAGAGGTTATGTCGCCAAAACGTATTTGGCTAATAGCCATCAATGGACCTATCTTCCAAGAACTTATCCAATCTCTTTTTAAAACTAGTTACACTACCAGCCTTGACCACTTCCTCTGACAGTAAATTCCACAAGTTAATAGGAGACGAGAACAAGATTTATTTAATTTATTTAAATGTATGTTCTGCACCTGCCCTATCCCAAGGGCTCAAGGTGGGTAGAAGTATATATAAAAACAACATTGAAAATAGATGAAAGTAAATAAAAATGTATTAAAAATCCATTAAAAAAAGAAAATGTCCCCAAACCTCCACTCTCCGCACCCACCAAAAGCCTGCCTAAATGAAAAGGTCTTACAAATCTCAGGTCTGGGGTCTGATGAACCTCCAGAGGGAGGAAGTTCCATGCATGTAGAGTAGTCACTGAGGAGAATGTTTCTGTGTGCCAAATGGACTTGATATACTGATAGAATTTGCAAAAGGGCTCTCCTGGCACGAGGCAAGGCTGGGGCACGGAGAGACAGTGGGTGTTTTTAGACAGATGGCTGCACCAGCCTCAGGTGGCCCGCCTGTCTAAAAGTGGCCTTCCAGATGTGGAACGTCGTCCATTTCAGTTTCTGATTGGAATGGACTAAATGCGCATGCTCACCCAAATTGCTTTGTTTCTACCATTTTAAATTTAGAACTGAGGGAGGAATAGCCTATAAAGTGACACGTAACACATTCAACAACTTCTGTGTTTTAGACTGTACGGTCTTGGTTTTGCTAATGGAGATTCTCACATATGACCCAGCTGCCAAAAGCAATTTGGCCATTCTGTTCAATGCTGTGTATGTTTTAAAACGTATTAAGATTTTAGTGCAGACCAGAGTAAGCAAAGGGGCATGAGATTTGAGGGGATGAAAATTCTGTTGGTTCATTGGTTGCGGTTCCCCTTTTAGCTTTTGTGAACACTTTTAAGCTGCCCTCTTTGCTAAGAAAATCCATATATGTGAAAAAGCAGAGAACAGATGAAAATAGAGCTAATAATGTAGTAATTCAGAAGCTACCCAAGGCAGGCATTTCAAATGGCCAATGTCAAAGAAAGGCAGTGAAGGGAATTGAACTGGAATAGTCTGGAATATACAAGGGGCATAATCATTGCCCTTTCAAATCATCTGTAAAACACGAGAGTGAGATGTCGTACCGCACACCTCTATTGAGTCTGTGTACTATTTATACCCACGTCACCTTCCCCAAAGTTCATGTTTAACTTTGGTGTGGTGCTATTTACCACTTCATCTTTTGGATGGCATATGTCCAGGACTCAGCACTGAAATCGCTGAGTGGAGGGAAGAGGAGGTGGGAAGGTTTATAACAGACAGCTCTGGAGACCTCCAGACCTGTCTGGGTATGAAATAGCAAGCTGACGTCACCTCCGGGGAATGGCTCAACACAACTGGGCTATTCAAGATGCAAAAGGAAGCATGATTGGGGATGAGTAAATTATAGTTGTCTCGGTAAGTTTCAGATGCTTAAAAGCTGCTGAGGAACTTGATGTAGGATGATAAAGCAAATTCCCCAAGCTGGACAGGCTTTCAAAAGGGAAGGGCTGAGCAAGTAGTTGTCTCGGCCTTTTATATGGAGATTATTGTGCCTGACCTGAGCTCAGCTGCAGCCGCACCATTACAAGTGTATATTGTCTATGCCAATCTCTGTACTAGAGAGAGCAAACATGGGCAAAGTTGACTTAGAGATTGTAGAGCAGTTTGCTAAACAGCCTCAAAGTTCTTATCCTGGGGAGATCAAATAACACAGCTTCACTGACTCCTTTTACTGCAATCCTGAATCCACTGAAGCCAAAGGCAAAAATCCCATTTATTTTATTGGGCAAGGATTGGCCCCTCAGGACTTTTTCTCACAAGCATACTTGAAATGGAGTAGTTATTCTAGAGGACAAGCAACTCCCTCCATCCACCCTGTCCCATCATCTCCCTGATTGGGAACTTGCAGGGAGCTGCCAGCAGGGGGAGCTGGAATAACATGAGACAGAGGTGTTAATTCTAACCGCGTTCACACCTGATGTTCAGTGCATGTTTTGGCTCCAGAAAAAAATCCAGAAGCCAAAACATGTGTGGGACTCATTGGGTGTGAACACTCCTGCCCCTGCCTCCCCTCCACCTCTATGCATGGCTTTGCCAGCGATCACCTGTAAATCTGCTCTGCAATCGTCTGGGTGACCGCCGGCAAAGGTGGGGGTGGGAGGTGGGCGGTTCGCACCCGAAGAGCCCAGCACATGTTTTACCTTCTGGATTCTTTCCCGGAGCCAAAACATGCATGGAACATCAGGTGTTACTGTTACTCAGTACTGGTTCAGAGGCTGCAGTTAGTGCTCATCCTCCTTACGGGGACAAGCCGGCGGGAGCATACCACTCCTGTGTTCCGCACTGACTGCCTATAGTGTACCAAGCCAGATTCAAGGTTTTGATCTTGGCCTGTAAAGCCCTACATGGTCTTGGTCCCTCATATCTCAGGGACTGTCTCACCTTCCATGCTCCAGAGTGGCCCCTTCAGTCTGCTGGGGGTGCCTTCTTGGAGGTCCCCTGTGTAAAGTGGGTGACGATGGCTGCAGTTTTCTCTAAAATGGGTACAACCCCCCTCTGCTACAACCCATTCCCTAAAATGGGTACAACCAAGGGCCAACAAACTTGGACCCAGAGGGCTTGAAAGGACATCCCCCAGACGTGGCCAAGGGCTGGCAAATGTGGGGGAAAGGGCTGAGAGCATAGCCCCCCATTATGAGCAAGAGGGGGGCTTGTAAGACAGAGTAAAGATCGGGCCCAGTCACCATGGAACCCAGCAGAAAGTAGGTTGCTCATGTGAAATACCAGCCTGAACCTGGGGAAGAGAGGAAAAAGGGAAATGCCTAGAGTAAAGTACGGGGCCATTAAGAGGCATTCTTCCTATTCAGTAGAGCACCGATGACTGGAACTTGGAGCAGCAACCCCCACTCAGGAATAAAGAAATTCTGGGGTTCCCTTTGTGTCCCAGGAAGCCGATCGTTAGTTCTCTCCTCCTCTCCTTAACTACCCTCCAGCCACTGTTGTTTACTCTTTCCCCCTATGTCAAAGATATCTTATGCATCTTGGATGGCCCTTTTTGTGATGGAAGTGGAAGTTGGATTTCTCCCCTCGTTAACTCATTGTGTACCCCAAACAACCCATCGTAGCCTCTCCAAATCCTTTGTTCAGTACCCTATAACTGCCCCTGGTTTTCCCATCAACCTCGGAGAAACCTTGGACCCCAGATACATGCAGGTCTCCCTGCACGTTACTTGGCTAATGGATCCCCCAGACTTTGGCCTCCCCTCCTTTTGGATCCCAACATTGCTGGATCCTGGGCTGCTGATCCTGCTCAATCAGCTAGGAGAGGTAAACTATAGGTCCAGTCTCTTGCTTTTTCTTCCCCTCTTCAGAGCCTAACCCCCCCCTGCTCTTCAGTGTACTTTCACTTTCCCAGCTGCAGTCTGTGTTTTCTTTGTAGCCTTTGTTTGTACCCCTGTACCCCTGGGAATCCCGGCTTATGGCCATTAAGTTCAGTCCCCCCTGAAGTTAAGGAATGGTAGATATTGGGTGGCTCTGTCCCCAGTAGCTATGAGGGGGAGGGGGTTCCTGTTAACACAAGCTTACTTTCCCTTCCCTCACATTTGTTTGCGTTTTTCCCTTTATGTTCCATCAGCCAGACCTGGGCTGTGTTTTAGTATTAGCCTGTATGTGTTTCTGTACCTTATTTGAGTCCTTTTTCTTTTATTGTATAAACCAATAAACCTGTTGTTTTTGGACACCTGTCGCCTTCTCTCTCTTTCTATGTGGGGAGGATACATAAACTGCCTGTAGCGCGTACTGTTCTCAGCTTGATCCTTTGAACACGTGGAGACCCCAGTTTAAGTCTTTAAGCCAATTCCCCCCCAAGCTTAAGGAACGGTGATTATTGGGGTACATCGCCCCGAGAGGTCACGAGTGGGAGGGAGGTCTCCTGTTAACAGATTGGTGGAGAATGTGGGCAAGCACGTGGTAATCTACGCAGGATTGTCCACGGAGGCATACGTAGCTACAGTCAGCCAAAACCCCCATATTTCTATCTCTTTCCTGTGTCATTTTTTGTCTCCTTTCTCTTCTCCTGGACCTGTGGATTTATGCATCAGGGTCTGGGTTGTTGGGAAGGAATTGTTGGGGTTGTCAGTTGTTGAGAATTGTAACAGATCTCCAAACTGTAAGAGGCAGTTTGGGGAGCCCTTGTATGATAACCAGAGACCAGTGGGTCCCATCTGTGGGGAGGCGGATGGTCTTGAATTTGTAAATCTTGGGACTGTATGAGGCAGTTCAGGGATTTGTGTTTGGTCCTAAACTTGTAGAGACAAGTTTGGGGCAGCTTGGAAATAGACTTGGGATTGCTAAAGGCAGTCCAGGGTCTTGGATTAATAACTTGTAAACTTGTTGTGTGGTTTGTATGTGTTGTCTCACACCTGTGGGTAAGCGGGTGGTCTGGAATAGGAAGTTTAGAGACTGGTTGTGTATGTGTTGTCTCACACCTGTGGGTAAGCGGGTGGTCTGGAGTAGGAAGTTTAGAGACTTGTGAGAATAGGGACCTGTGTGTGTGTTTTGGATCTGTAAAAGGTAGTTCAGGGATCTGTGTGTGCGCTTTGGGACTGTGAATCTGTGTGTGCAGTTGTATACATGTTGAATTTCTGGGCTCAAGGGGAGGCGCAGCCTCAGCCCTGGGATTTTTGGGGTCTGGAATCAGCTGCACCAAGTATGGGTGTGTGGATTTCAGGGTTGCATGGGCAGCCTTGGGATACTTTGGTCTGGAAATCCTTGTGTGGGTTCCAAATAGAGTAAAGTGTTGCTGGCGGGGGACTGCTTCGGCAGTTAGGAAAATGTATCGCTGGAATGTAGAAGTGATACAGGGCCCTACTGGGAGTTATAC
>QEPC01015142.1:1178974-1233900 GCA_003113815.1 Sphenodon punctatus | reverse complement strand
TCCCCCCTGAAGTTAAGGAACGGTAGATATTGGGTGGCTCTGTCCCCAGTAGCTACGAGGGGGAGGGGGTTCCTGTTAACACAAGCTTACTTTCCCTTCCCTCGCATTTGTTTGCATTTTTCCCTTCATGTTCCATCAGCCAGATCTGGGCTGTGTTTTAGTATTAGCCTGTATGTGTTTCTGTACTTTATTTGGGTCCTTTTTCTTTTATTGTATAAACCAATAAACCTGTTGTTTTTGGATACCTGTCTCCTTCTCTCTCTTTCTATGTGGGGAGGATACATAAACTGCCTGTAGCACGTACTGTCCTCAGCTTGATCCTTTGAACACATGGAGACCCCAGTTTAAGTCTTTAAGCCAATTCCCCCCCCAAAGTTTAAGGAACGGTGATTATTGGGGTACATCACCCCGAGAGGTCACAAGTGGGAGGGGGTCTCCTGTTAAGAAAGTGGGGGGCCACAATGGAGAGGGCATTCTCCCTGGTCGGGCAGCGATTATGGAACTCCCTCCCGGAGGAAGCCCGTCTGGCTCCAAGTCTGTTGGCCTTCGCGCGGCCTGCAAGATTTGGCTGTTCTCCTGGGCCTTTAGAGGAGGGGAGGGGGGGGATGGGATTTTAGATGTTTACATTTTAAAAAAAAATCATTTTTTGTATTGTATTTGTATTTTTGTGTTGTAAGCCACCCCGGGATGCCATGGACATAAGGGGGTGGCTAAGACATGCAAATAAAATAAAGAAATAAATAAATAACTCATGTAATGAAGGAGGTGCTGAAGACTTGCTAGTATGACAGAGGACTGCATGGAAGGATACACAACAGAGGAAGTAGTCCACATAAGTATGCCTCCTGCCGCTGGAATAAGGGGGAGTCTCTTTCCCTCACTTTAACCCCACTTGTTTGGAGGCATATGTCCCCTCTCTTCTTTATTTTCCATTTAACCACCATGCTTGTGGGAATTCAGAAGAGGTGAAGGCAAGTTAGGAGGTAGCAGGAGAAGGAGAGGCACTAGCAAGAACAAATTTAGAGCACTATCCTGATGCTGGTTGTTACTTGTGCTAGCCCTTTGCACGGATGCAAAACCCTCTCAGGTCTCAGGTACAATGAAGGGGTTCAGCACCAAACAAACAGTGACAGGGACATTCCCATTAGGGATGGGCAAACGCGGTTCAGAAGTTCAGAGTTCGGCCCAAAGTCGGCCTGTTCGGACAACCGAACATGAATCCGAACACAAACTGAACGAACCGAACTAAATACCAAATGTCGAAATGACTGAACAGTTCAGTCATTTTGGATCGCATTCGGGTGAGTTCGGGTGGCAAAAAAAAGGTTCACTGGAAGGCCAAACGTGACAGGGAGGGGTAGTCACTGAGGAGCAGACTTCCAGGCACCAGGGGTGGAGAGGCTTGCAAGAAACGAAACTATCTTCCTCCCCCCTTCCCAACAACTTCTGAGCTAGTCACTGTTCCTGAACAGCAGGCATTTCAGAAGACTCCGTCTCCCAGCATTTCCCAGCTCCCCAATCCATTGCAATCCTCCTCCCATTTCGCCCATCCAACCCATCTACCCCCATATTCTCATTCATTTAGCTTAGCTTAGATAGATTTAGTGGTTATTTTTTGTTTTTACCCCTCCGTGTTCAATCTTCCTTCCTCCCTCCCCCCTCCATTGAATCCTTTCCTCTCCCATATATTCTATCCCAGATTCCCTTCCCTTCCCCTGTTTTTTCATTTAGAGTACGATTATTAGATTGGTTTAAGTTTCATTTCAGTTTTGTACTGAAATGAAACTTAAACCTTAAACTGAAACCTTGTGTTGTTTGTGATTCCCCCCCATCCCATATAGATGTAGATATAGATATAGTAGACAGTTTTAGGAGTTAGCTTAGTGATAGAGACAGCGTTAGTGATTTAGTTTTAGTATTTGTAGGAGTAGGCCTGTGTACTTATTAGATAATCCATTAGTTCATAGCATTTAGAATAGTTAATAGCAGTTAGTGTAGATAGATAGATATAATATTAGATAAAAAATAATAATTAAAAAACCCATATAAAAACAAAAAAAACAAATAAAAAACCCCACATAAAACCAAATTAAAAACCATATAAAAACCAAACCACCACATTTCCCGAACCGAACGGCCGAACCAAACAGCCGAACCCGGCAAACTAACCGAACGGACAAACTGAACGGATGAACCGAACCGAACGCAGCCGAACCTGAACCGCGATCTGTTCGCCTATCCCTAATCCCCATAGAATCCCCAGCAGTTATTTCTAGGTTGCTCCAAGAGCCTTTCAACGGCTTACAACTGCAAGTTAGATCTACGTCCAATGGGAAGGATGTGTCCATCCAATGGGAAGGATGTGTCCATCCAGAAAAATAATATAGGATGACTATTTTTTATTTATTTAAAATTTATATCCTGCCCCTCCTGCCCACAGGGCAGCCTGGGGCGGTGAACAACAATCAATAAAATAAAACAAAAAAAATTAAAACAATTGTAAAATACAATATGTGGGGAAACTACCACCCCTACCCCTCACCAAAAGCCTGACTGAACAGCCAGGTCTTACATACACACCGAAATAGCAGGCGAGTTGGAGCCAACCGAGCCTCCTCTGGGAGAGAATTCTACAGCACAGGGGCAGCCACAGACAAAGATCTAACATCGGTGGCCACCCGCCTGCCCGGGGAACCTCCAAAACGGCTCCCATGGACAATCTCAAGGGTTGCACGGGCACATGGGGAGTGAGGTGGTCCCGCAGATAAGCAGGGCCCAGGCCTTGAAGGGGTTTAAAGGTTAAAACCAGCACCTTGAACCTGGCCCGGTGATTTAAAGGCAGCCAGTGCAGAGCCCGGAGCACTGGTGTCATGTGCTCCCTGTGACCCACACCCCTAAGGAGACAGGCCACAGCATTCTGCACCAGCTTCAGCCTCCAGACCACCTTCTCGGGCAGCCCCATGTAGAGTGCGTTGCAGTAATACAGCCTCGAGGTGATGAAGGCATGGATGACAGTGGCGAGGTCGGAGTCTGAGAGATACAGCCGAAGTTGCCGGACCAGATGTAAATGCCGAAATGCACTCCCCGCCACGGCCACAACCTGAGATTCCAGGCTGAGCCGTGAATCGAGGGGCACACCCAGACTCCTCACTTGAGAGACCATGGGAGGGTGAACCCCCGCAACAAGAGGAGATTCAACCACCCGCAGGTTCCCTAAGCCCACGCCCACTAACTTCACCTCCGTCTTGTCAGGATTCAATTGCAGATGGCTCGACCTCATCCAAGCCCCCACAGCTGACAGGCACTGGAAAAATAAGGAGACTGCATGGCCTGGGTCGATGGAAAAGGAGAGGTAGAGCTGAGTGTCATCAGCATACTGATGACACTGCATGCCCTGAAACCCCCTCACGATCTCCCCTAACGACTGCATATAGATGTTAAACAAGAGGGGGGACAGAATGGCACCTTGAGGGACTCCACGCATGAGGTCCCTGGGGGGAAGACGTACACTCCCCCAAGACCACCCGGTGAGTTCTCCCAGCCAGGAATGAATGAAACCAGTCCAAGACCATCCTCCCAATCCTGGCACAGTCCCGCAGGCGAGTCACCAACACCTCATGATCGACTGTGTCAAATGCAGTCGAAAGGTCTAGCAGGACCAGTAAGGTCTGACGACCCTGGTCCAATGCCAAACAGAGATCGTCAAACCAAGGCCACCAATGCCATGTCTGTACCATACCCAGGCCGAAACCCAGACTGGGAGGAATCAAGGAAATGAGTGCGGTCCAGATGTTCCTGGCGGTGCCGTACCACAGTCCTAAAAAGGGAAGCTTAGAGACCGGCTGATAACTGGCAGGAGCATCAGCATCAAGAGATGGTTTCTTGAGCAGGGGCCTAACCACAAGCCCCTTTAGGTAGTCAGACACCCTGCCCTCCTGAAGGGAGGCACTAACCACCGCAGCCAGCAATGGCCGTAACATCTCCTGACTGGCGTTCACCAGCCAGGACGGGCATGGATCTTGCTCACAAGTAGTGGCATGAACAGATCCCAACAAGGACCCCACATCGGCAGGCTCCACCATCTGAAACTGATCCCACAAAACAGGACGGAGCATCCATAGTCCCAAGATGATCCTCTGCAATAACTGCGGCACCAAAATTGTGGTGGATGTGAGCGATCTTATCTACAAAGTACTCTATAAACCGATCACAGCAGTCACTGGATTGCTCCAGGTCCAAGTGGAGGCAGGCAGGACTGACCAAGCCTTTCGCCACCTGGAAAAACTCCGCTGGATGTGACTTTGCAGATGCAATAAGGGCAGCAAAAAACTGCTTCTTTTCTGCCTGCACCGCCACAGCATAGGCCTTTAAACTTCTGTTATGCTGTGATCAATAATGCTGGCCGTGTGTCCGGCGCCACCATCGTTCTAACTGCCTGCTCTCCCGCTTCAAACACCACAGTCCCTCAGTAAACCAAGGAGACCTGCGGGAGACTTCGGAGGGCAGCGGACACCTGGGAGCCACTCTGTCAATGGTCTCAGCCAACAAGGTGTTCCAGAAGGCCACGAGATCATCAACAGAGCGGGTGTCAAGGTCCAGGGGAAACTCCTCCAGAGAATTCCAGAACTGATCCGGTTCCATAAGTCTCCGGGGGTGGACTGACCTAATAGGTCCTGCACCCTGCTAACATGTGCCAGGATGCATGCCTTAAGGAGGTAATGGTCATACCATGACAAAGGCTCTACCCCCCTGACTTCTAACTGACCCCCCGCCTCAAGGCCGGTGCAGAAAACCAAATCCAGTGTTCGGAAATTCGGTTCAGTTCGGAAATTCGGTTTGGAAGTTCGGTTCAGTTGACCGAACTATTCGAGTTCGGTCTGAACTCTGAACTTACCCCATTGAACTAAATGGAATATTATCTTTTAAGGATGGGCAAACAGAGCCGAGTTTGGAAATTCGGTTTGGTTCAAAAATTCAGTTCGGTTCGGAAGTTCGATATGGTTGACCAAACTGGTCGAGTTTGGTCCGAATTCCGAACTTCCGAACCATGTTCACCCATCCCTACTCCTCATGTGTGGGGCCACAGATGATTTGGGACAGGCCCATGGTTGTCATGGAGGCCATGATGAACTCATGCCTTGCTCCTCTAAGATCGGTGTCAGTGTGGATATTAAAGTCCCCCAGGACCACTAATCTAGGGGTCTGGAGGATCACATCTGACAACAACAGATTAGCAAGAGCATGTAGGGATGCCGCTGGGCAGTTTGGTGCACGGTACACCAGCAGCACCCCTAATCTGTCCCCAGCCAAATTCAATACAAGATGGAGGCACTCAACACCTGGTGGAGCCTGCACTGGATATCTCCTAAAAGACAATGCATCCTTGATAACAATGGCTACACTGCCCCCCCGTCCCTCCAGCCGAGGCTGATGCTGCATAGAGAACCCAGCTGGAACAATATCAGCCAGAATAAGGCCAGATTCATTTTCCAGCCAGGTCTCTGTAATACACACGAGGTCGGCGTCCCACTCCGGGATTAACTCCCGGATGGTAGATGACTTATTGACAACTGACCTCGCGTTCAGCAGCACCAGACCAAGGCCTGGTGTCTCCTGGGCCTCAACCCACAACCTACCCGCAATCGGGGGTTGAGAGGGGAATGGGCACAAGGCACCGCTCCCTGCTCACTGATGGAACACACCTCCCCATTGGACCATATCTCCCCCGACCCGTAACAACCCCGATAGCTGTGGAACCCCTCCCCTCGTCAGAGAACCAGTATGTTGCTGGAAAAGCCCCATATGTTGCCCATCCAAGGAGTACTAAGTACTGGACTGAGTACCGGGCCAATTCCTTGGATACTTGGTATTCGGTAAAACTGAGTTGTATACCAATACTCAGTAAAACCAATTAATTTCAAATACCGAGTTTCAGCACTAGTTTTTACTAGTCCCTTTAATGATCCCCCGGTGTCCCACACTGCTGGGGTCCAACCAGGGCCTCTGCCACTGGCCATGCTCAAGCCCTGGTCCTCAGGTGAGTCTCCTGGTACGGTGGCTTGGGTCTTGCAGCTTCTTCCTCTCTGCTCTGCCAATGCATGTCCGTTTCACTTCAGGGCTGGTCTATTTCAGGTGGACACTTCTACTAATGCAGCCACTTCTAGGTCGGGCTGTGCATCTTTCCAGCAGTGGCCCCCTGACCAGTGTCTGGGCCCACCTACCACCCTGCAGGTGAGCTTTCCTCTCACCTGCATCCCAACTGCTCTTCCTCACTCACTCACAGCTTCTCTTTGACCCCAGGTGAACTCTTCCCTCTTCCCCTGTTCTAAACTTTTTAAGGACCCACTAACAGCACACCCCCACTGGTCTTAAAGAGGCTGCCCTCAAAGCCCCTGTGCAGGGCACACAGCTGTGACGCTGCCACACCCAACATTTTAAAAGTTTTGTTCAGAAGGGCTCAGACTGTTCATTTTCAGTAATGAAAATGCTGTGTGGAAAATGAGGCTAAGCCGCGCTTCAAATATATTGACTAGGCGGTTTATCTCTGTTTCTCTTTCTCTCAGATTTCTCAGGTGGATTCCATTCAGCCTCTGGGGTGCTTAAGACTTGAGGGGGGAGGGGGTGGGAGAGGAAAGATCCTAATTTCTTAATCACATGTTGAAGAATGATTTTGATTTCCCTCAATATTTCCTCTTGCCTCTGGGGAAATATACTCTAGACCTGTTTTTGGCATCTGTCTTCCCTAATCCCTCGTGTACACCAAGGCAGAGAATTTATTTAATGCTTTAGAACGGCCCACTTCTTAAAGGCCTGCTTTGTTCTTTCAAACCTGGAGGGAGACTATGGGAGAGGGTCCCCAGCCCAAGGGATGGATCTAAGAAAGTGCAGGCTAAGTGATGGCACAAGGCCCGTGATGTTGGGGGATGGGGCATTCAGGGCTCCACAATACAGAGGGGGGGGGGGCATTAATAAATTTGAAATGGCAGGATGAGTGTGAGAAGCATTGGCATAAAATATAGGCCCATAGAGATTCAAATGCAGGGGGACTCAGCCTATGCAGGGCCCATGGGATTCAGGAGGGGGCATCTCAACACTTGGGGCTCATGATTAAATTAGAAATAGCATGTGTGTAACGTAGAGAGTCCCTGAGCCAGCAAACTATGATATCTGAAGAGGATGTTTTGTTTACTTGAACATCAAAAGTTAATTAGCGTGACATTTTCCATTTTCTAATGGGGAAGTCAGTGTGTGCTCATCAAACATCCCTTTGTTAGGAGGAGGCCCACACCACCATTGTACATACCTCCCAACATTTCCAGCAGGGATGGGCATTATGAATTCAGATTAATCCATAACTGCCCGTAAGGGGCTGTTATGGATTAATCCATACTGAGCTAGCTGCACCATGCCACTTAGATTTTAAACTAAACTGTATCTAAAACTGTGTATGTTTAAAACAGTTACCGGACTGTTCTGCACATGCGTGGCCTTTTCTAAAATGGTGGCAGCAGCATCACCACCATTTTGGAAAGGGGCAGCCAGTCTCCACATGTGCAGTGGCCATTTTGCACATGCACAGACTGGCTGCCCTTTTCCAAAATAGCGGTGATGCGGCCAATGTCATTTTTCTGAATTGAATTTATTTATTTGCAGCCGTAGCCAAAATGCATAACACACAGAAAAACAACAACAACAACGAGTCAACAAATAACTCGTGCAATCCACCATACCACTGCACCAATCCATACTAATGTGTCCTTCACCCAAATTTTTACAACAACAGAAAAAAGGGTAATTGGTTAAAACAATACCACATGATACAAATATATATAGCACAAATACCCTTAAAAGGGAAGAACTCGAAATTGCACAAAACATTCACGTTGCCTGATTACATCCACCAAAAAAGAAGCGACAGCCTTAGTTAAAGTAGGTTCTACATTGGCCAGAGCCAGACATAACAAGTGGTGCTTAGTCCTACCTGGATATTTCTGGAGGAAAGGAGCCAGATGGGTGCCACTGTCATTTTGAAAAAGAGCATGCATGTGCAGAACGATCCAATGGCCATTTTGCGCATGCAGAAAGTTGTGGTTTTTTTTTTAATTTTTAAAATATTTTTTAATTTTGTAATTGGTTTAAATACAGATCTGTAATACAGATTTGTAATTAAGTCCAGAAATTAAGGATCCAGATCTGTAACAGATCTGAATCAATAAATAACTCTGAATGCTCACCCCTAATTTCCTGGAGCCAGAAAGACAATCCCTGCCGTAGCCAATAAACTCAGCCCCTCCACACTTGGAAATGCACGCGCGTGCGCACCCCCACCCCACCCCCGCCAACATTCCAAGTGAATAAAGAGGGACAGAAGTCTCCTGCTTCTCATTCCACTTAGAACGTCTTTAAACATAACGTTAAAGTGTGTCTCAAACTGTGTTGGAATGTTGACATGATACTGGTTCCACCCTGTGTTCAAACACGCCCCATGTTTAGACATGCACCCAGTTATGGAGGCAATGGATGTTCCCCTCCCTACCTTTCCTCAGAATGCAGGTGCAGCCTCTGACAGATGGGATTTCTAAGCAGCTGTGAAAACACTTTCTTCTGTGCTTTGTCTTGCAGAGTGGGTGCTAATGTCCCTTGCAGAGGTTGCCGCTGGGCGGGAAATGCAAACAGCATTACAGCCAGAGGAGTGTTTTCATAGTAAACAAATGAAAAACTGAGTTTACAACTCCCTTTCAACTGGCACCTTTATTTATGTTGTTCCCCCAGGGGGAAGTAATGCTTGTGCTTCATGAGGATAGAGATGGGCAGGAAGGAGATGGCCAGAGCAGACCTGAGTCCCCTCCAGAAAACACAGTATTCTATTGATCTGGTAACTGGAAGTTGAAGAGCAAACATCTTTAAACTTAACACTGCCAATGTGTTCGTTGGAACACATGAGTTGAGATAGCAATGCAATTGTGCTGACATCCTGGGTTTACTGGGAGCCCAACACGTGGACAAAAAAATGTTCAGATCATTAGGTTGCTTACATGCAATGCTCAAACACATGCTGGGGTCATTTGTCACCTGATCAACGTGTTTAAAGATGCCCTTAGTTTCTTGCCATTCCATCTTCTCCACTGAAGTGTTTTTTCTGGAAGGCAACCAGGGAAGAAGTCCCTGAGACTTAAATATTGGTCCTTTTGTTTCTCTCTCATGGAAGAAGGACTTTGACATATGAAAGAAAAGCAGTGGGATTCAGCACCCAAATTGTTTAAGGTTAATCATAATTTATAGCCCACCCCCTCTGCCCAATGGCAACTCATGGCAGTTGACAACAAAGAATAAAAACACAATATAAAAATACAATAAAAACTATTAAAATATACAGACAATCGGGCTTGAATAAGCCAATACTCCACCACACACCAAAAAGAAAACCAACCACCCGCTACCCATCCCCCTTGCCAAATGCCTGGTGAAATAGCCAGGTCTTACATTGTCTATGGAGGGAGGGAAGATCCAGAGAGGCGTGCTTCTGTCAGGGTGTGTGGAAGTTCCACAGTCAAGGTGCAGCCACCGAGAACACCCTCTCAAACATCACCCCTCGGGATACACGGGGGGACTGCCAAGAAGGCGACCCTGGCCAGCCGCAAGGGCTGATCCAAGACATGAGGCGGTCCCTCAAGTACGTGGGGCTCAGGCTATATAGGGCTTTAAAGGTCTGTGACAACTTACGGTGATCGTGGGGAGAGTATTGTCAGGATCAGGGCCCAATATACCTAGTCATGCAAGAATTAGCTCAAATAGCATGGGAATTAGCTCCAGTGCAATTTTTTAATTATGATTCACACCAGCAACTAACTCTATGCCAGGTATGCAGCCCCTCCAACCCCTTGGCTATCTAGCCCCAGCCAAATCAGATCTCAGTTCACTGACTAGCAAACAACAAGCATTCTTTCCTTTCCTTTGGGGCAACTTCCCAGCCTCCTCTCTGTCAGTATCAGCAGTGGGCGTTCCTCTGCTTCCAGGCAGCTTCTCCTTCAGGAACCCCAAGCAGCCACAACAGAGCTTCTTCCTTGTCTGAGTCTCAAGGCAGACTGAGGCTTAAGTGCCTCAGCTCCCTTATGTAGCTGGGTAGCCACGCCCAGCTACTTCCTCTTCCAGTTATTCAGTAACCAGCTGAGTTCTATTAGCCTTTTACCATTAGTTAGTGACTGGTTGACCACTTTCAGGCTTTCTTAAAGGGCCAGCAGCCCTACTAGGCTTCACTCTGTTACAAGGTCATAACCACCTCCTTGAATTGGACCCGGAAGACTATGGGTGGGCTGCCACATTCTGCACCAGCTTCAGTCTCTCGGTCATCACCAGGGGTAGCCCCACGTAGAGTGCATTGCAGTAGTCCAGTCTCGAAGTGATGAATGCATGGATGACGGTGGCCAGATTGGAGCCAGAGATGTAAGGCTAAAGTCAATGAACCAGATGTAACTTACAAAATGCTCTGCTCACCACAGTCACCACCTGGGCACCAGGCGGAGCTGTGAGTTGAGGAGCACAACCAGACTTTGAACCTGAGGGACCAAGGAGGGACACACCCCATCAGGGCCGGCCTTAGAAATTGCGGGGCCCAGGGTTAACACAAAATGCGGGGGCCCCTCAGCTTCACACACTTTCCACAGCCCGCCCACTTTCCCATGGTTCCTCCCACTTTCCTGTGGCCCCTCCCATTTACCAAGGCCCCGCCCACTTCCCTTTGACAATTGAGAATTGTCATATAAGTTATTTTTAACTTGTCAGTACAATGTGCTCCAAAGAACATTTAAATTTGGTTTAGATGAAAGGGAGCCCAGGACACAGATATGGTACACAACGGAAAGGGACAGATTATCCATGGCCTGAACCCTTCTTCTCTTGAACATATTCCTATTATACTTCAAACGTAGATCCAGCTGATCAAATATATATCAAACAACCCCCACATGGCCACAGCACCCCCCATGAAAGCAGGGATGAGGAACTGAACCTCAGACCCAGAGCGGCCAAACACAGCTCTCAGTAAGATTTTGTCAGTGTGACCCCTTTCCAGTTATTGGATTTGGAGATCGCAAGCACCAAAGCACTGAAAATCCAGTTAAACAATCATATCAAACAAGAAACGCCGCCCCCCCCATGATCACATCCCCCTGCAGCCCCTTCCCAAACCATCCCCCAGATGACCCCACTCTACTCCCAAAGCCCCACAGACGCGTGTAGCAGCATAAATGAGCTCATATCAGGAAAGAAGGGGAAGAGGTATTGGCCGGGTGGCCCTTACCTCAGCTGCTGCTGGGCCTGGGTCTTCTGGGAGCCGGGCTGGAGGTCAGTTCGAGGCTGGCAGGCTTAGGTTGCTAAACAGGAGGGGACAGCAGGAACATTCTGCTGGGTTCCTCCTTGGCCAGGGTGGTAGCTCCCTTTTCCCCTCCAGGAGTTGTTGGGGGATGGGGGAGTGGGGGCAGTCATCGAAGGGAGAGAGGGGACAGCCATGGGAGGGGGCGAGGGAGCAACCCCCTGTTGTGCACACACACTCACCCTTCTCTCTCTTACACACACCTCTCTCACATTCATACTCTCATACACATTCTTTCGCTCTATCTCACACATGCTCTCCCCTCTCTCACACACACCCATTCAAACTCATACACATGCTCTCACCACTCTTTTACTCACACTCCCATTCAAACACACACACGCTTTCACACCTCTATTTTTCACTCACACACCCATTCATACTCACACACATGCTCTCACTTTTCTCTCTTTCACACACCCATTCAAACTCACACACACTTTCACCTCTCTCTCTCTCTCTCTCTCTCTCTCTCTCTCTCTCTCACACACACACACACACACACACACACACATTGAAAGTCCCACACACCCATTTAAACAAACTCTCACAGACACACACTCATTTAAACAAACACACACACTGACTGTCTTGGCCAGACTGACCTGGCTTACCTGCCCGTGCACTGCACTGCTTCCTCTGTGTCCCGTTTCCAATGCCACCAGAGACTCAACTCTGTTGCCATTCCCTTCTCCGGATCCCACATTGCTGCCACCAGCTGCTGCCCTGTCCGGCTCCTCGTCCGCCCAACTCCACTCCACCACTGATGCAACTTCCTACATCCTCTGCCAGCTGGAAAGTTTTCCCGCCAGGAAGTTGCATAAAGCAACTTCCTGTGAGGGGAGGGGGGATGTCAGGGAGCGAGGAGGATAAGCCAGGTGAGGAATGGCTGGGGTCAACCACGTGGGGCCCTGCCAGAGGCGGGGAGGGAAGACTCAGGAGCAGCATTGTGGGTGAGTCAAGTGGTGGCAGTGGGACCCTGCGCGTGACGGGCATGCATGCCACCCCTTGATACAACTAGCAGTGTGAGCTGGGCCCAACCCCCCCCAAATTAATTGTTTAAAAAAACAACAGCCCAATCGTGATGGGGGGGAAGTCCAAGGGGCGGGGCCTGGGGCAACCGCCCCTAGTCGCCTCACAGTAAGGCCAGCCCTGGGGATTCAGCTCCAGACGGCTGGTCCTCATCCAATCCCCCACTGCAGTCAGACACCGGGTAAACACCGAGACTGCAGGGCCTGAGTCAGATTTATTTTATTTTATTTATATAAAAGTTTAATACCCTGCCCCTCCTGCCGAAGCAGCTCGGGGCGGCTCACAATAGCAAAAATAATAATAAATAACAATATAAAAACAATCTTGAACATTAAAAACAAATATTGACAGGAAGAAGATAAAAACATACACCCACCCTAATGCCTGTCTCTTATACACATCTAGATGTGTATAAGAGACAGGTCCCACTCCCTTTACCCATCTCCCACACCAAAGACGTGGTGGAACAGCCAGGTTTTGCATGTTTGTCAAAAAGAGGGGAGGTCCGGGACCGCTGGGCCTCTGCCAGGAAGAAGAGGTAAAAATGAGAGGTAAAAATGAGATGAAAATGAGAGAGAAAGCTGCGTGTCATCCGCATACTGATGGGACCCAACTTCAAACCCTCTCACGATCTTACCCAAAGGCTGCATGTACATGTTGAACAGGAAAGGGGACAGAATCGATCCCTGTGGAACTCCACACATGAGGCCCCGGGAGGAAGGTGTAACATCCCCCAGTACCACACATTGAATTCTTCCGGTGAGGAACCATTCAAGAACAATTCCACCCAACCCAGCATGGTCCCGCAGGCGGGTCACCACCAGCATCTCATGGTCAACCATGTCAAAAGCTGCTGACAGTTCTAACAAAACCAACTGAGTGTACCAATCTCGGCCCAACTCCCAGTGCAGATCATCGACCAAGGTCACAATGCAGTCTCAGTGCATGATGGTACAATGAAAGCCGGACTGCAAGGGATCAAGGAAACTGATGCGGTCCAGATGCCCCTGTAGCTGTTGGGCCCCACCTGTTCAATAACTTTCCCTAAAAGGGGAAGGTTAGAGACTGGCCAATAACTGGCAAGGGAGTCAATGTCAAAAGATGCCTTCTTGAGCAAAGGTTGCACCCCAGCCTCCTGTGGTCCCACCCCAGCCTCCTGTGGTCCCACCCCAGAACCCATCCTGGGACTCTGCCCTTCACAAGGGAGGTGCTGACCACCCCCGCCAGCAATGGCCCCAACGTCTCCTGGTCGGCTTTTACCAGCCAGAATGGGCAGGGATCCAATTCACAAGTTGTGGCCCTCACAGCCCCCAGCATCTCCACTGCATCAGCAGGTGATACCTGCTGAAACATATCCCACAAAACTGGACCAGATGGGTCTGAGGGTGAACCATACAAATAGGTTCCACGCCCTGCTGGGGGCAGACGTACACTGGGAGACTGGCCTGTAGGTGATTATGGTCTGTCCAAGACAAGGGCACAGATGACACCTCCTCCACTAACAGACTCCCTGCCTCAAGGCCAGTGCAAAGCACCAAAACCAGAGTATCCCCCTCCCCCCCCGTCATGAGTTGGGCCAGATACCACCTGAAACAGGTCCATAGTTGCCATGGCAGTCATGAATGCTTGCTCCGTCCCTCAACACTGGAGTTGGTGTGAATATTCAAATCCACTAAGACCAACAGCCTCGGGGATCGCAATAACACCTCTGACACCAGATTGCTTGGAGTAAGTAGAGATTCTGCCATACAGGAAGGTTCACGGTATACAAGAACCACCCCCAATCTGTCTCCTTGAGCCAAATCAACCACAAGATAAAGGCCCTCTATTCCAGATGGGGTTTGCACTGGATATCTCTGCATGGACCAAGTATCCCTAAAATCAATGGCTACACCCCCACCCTGTCCCTCCAGTCATGGTTGATGCTGCACGGAGTACCCAGCCGGAACAAGGTCAGCCAAGATAGGCACTGACTCAGTGTCCATTCGAGTCTTCATGATGCAGGTCGGCCGCCTGGTCCAGGATCAAGTCCCAGACTGTAAAGGACTTATTTATGACTGACCTGGCATTTAAAAGCAGCAAAACACGATCAAGGGCCCTTCCAATCTCAGCCACCTCAATATCTGCCCTGGGAGTGATGAGTACAGGCACTAAACACCTTGGACCCTCCTAGATCGTATATGCCCCCCAGAGGAACCATAGTTCCCCAGGCCCATCACAACCCCTATAGCTTTGCCCCCTGACCATGACCAGCCCCTCCCCCCTCTCTGTGGCTGAATTGCCAGGCAGGTGAGGGAGATCCAACCCCTCCCCTCACAAACCCCTTTCACAGGAGAGTGTATTCTTTTCCCCCCTTACTGTGGAAAGCCCCCCTACCTCACAAGGGAGCAGGAGCCCTTTATCCCATTCCCCACCCCCTGATTTCACCAGGGCAAAATTTAATACCCACCCCCCCCAAGCAAAACACTCCAAAATCCAATCAACCTTGGGACCTCATGTGTGGAGTCCTGCAAGGTTCTATTTTGTCCCCTCTCCTGTTCAACATGTACATGCAGTCTTTGGGTGCGAGGTCATCAGAGGCTCTGGTGTGCGGTGTCATCAGTATGACACCCAACTTTACTTCTCATTTTCAGCTGACCCAGGCCCGGTGGTCTCAGTGCTTACCTGGTGTTTGGCAGGTGTAGGGGAGTGGATGAGGGTGTAAGCCGTCTGAAGCTGAATCCTGACAAAATGGAGGTGATGCTGGTGGGGTGGTGGGGTGGTGGTGGCACCCATCATTGATGGGATGTGCCCTCTGTTGGTCCCTCAGGTTCGTAGTCTGGGGCTGTTCCTTGTTTTGCATCTCCGCCTGGATGTCCAGGTGGCGGAGAGGAGCACATTTTGCCAGGTGGTGCGACGGCTTTGGCCATATGTTTCAGACTCCGACCTATCATCCATCACCTCAAGACTGGACTACTACAACACGCTCTATGTGGGGTTACCCATGGTGATGGTTTGGAGACTGCAGCTGATGGAGAACATGGCAGCCCACCTCCTTATCATGATGGGTCACCACAAGCACATTACACCAGTACTCTGTTCTTTCCACTGGCTGCCTATAGTCTTCTGGGCCCAATTCAAGGTGTTGCTTTTGACCTATAAAGCCCTATATGGCCTGAGCCCTGCCTACCTGCAGGACTGCCTCAACCCTCAGGTCCTGGATTGGCCCCTGCGGTTGGCTGGGGGGACCTTCCTCGAGGTCCCCCAAGTATCTCGTGTGGTGACCACAGAGAGGGCATTCTTGGTGGCTGCACCAAGGCTGTGGAACTCCCTTCTGACGGAGGTCCGCTTGGCCCCAGACATTCCTTTTTTCTGAAGACAATGCAAGACCTAGCTGTTCCACCTGGCTTTTGGTGAGTGAGATGGGTGGAGGGCTGGGATGGGAGGGAGGGAAGGGTTTTAGCTCCATTTTGGGTCTATTTTATTGTTGAGTGTTGTTTGTACTCTGCTTTTTATTCATGTTTATATTTTTACTTATGTATTTTTATGGTTTTAATGTTGTGAGGTGCCCCGAGTTGCTTTAGCAGGAGGGTGCGGTTGATAAATTAAATGAAATAAATAAATAAATTGTTCCTTATAGGTACGGACTGTTGGGAGGTATGATTTTGTCCTGGGCTCCAACTTACTTAGACCAGCACGTTTTCCAGAACTGTTTCTTCTTCTTCTTCTTCTTCTTCTTCTTCTTCTTCTTCTTCAGGTGAGAATGTCAGTTAAAATCATTCTGTCTCAACATTGTTGTGGCTTTTTAAACTTCCTAATCTCATGAGTAGTGATTGTGGATAATACACTGGAATCCTCAACCCAGTGTGCTGCAATGGTCTAAAAAGCAAATAGAATGTTAGGAATAATTCACAAGGGAATAGAGAATAAAACTGAGGATGTCATAGTGCCTCTATACAAATCAATGGTGCAACCGCACCTTGAATATTGTGTGCAGTTCAGGTTGCCCCATCTCAAAAAAGACATAGCGGAACTAGAAAAGGTACAGAGAAGGACAAGAAAAATGATCCAGGGTATGGAACAGCACCCGTATGAGAGGTTGATAGGTTGGGGCTCTTCAGCTTGGAAAAGAGACGGCTGAGAGGAGATATGATAGAGGTCTATAAAATCATGAGTGGTGTGGAACTTGTAAACAGGGAACGGTTATTTACCCTCTCAACTAGTACTAAAACTAGGGGACACTCCATGAAACTCACAGGTGGCAGAGTAAAAACAGACAAAATAAAGTATTTTTTCACTCAGCGTACAATTAAATTGTGGAATTTACTGCCAGGGGAGGTGGTCAAGGCCAGCAGTATAGCTGAGTTTAAAAGAGGTTTGGACAAGTTTCTGGAAGATAGTTCCATTAGCAGCTATTAGCCAGATAGGATTGGGGAACAAAACCCTTTGCTGTCGGGAGCCTGGGGATGACCCACAGGGAATGGAAAGCATGGTGACCTGTTGGGTGCTTCTCCCAGGCCCCCGCGACTGGCCACTGTCGGAGGCAGGATGCTGGGCTCGATGGACCACTGGTCTGACCCAGTATGGCACTTCTTATGTTCTTATGAGTGAAAGGAGTCCTTTTGTAACTCAGCCTCTGTGTGGGTCTCTATACCTGCAAGCAGCCTACCAGGACAACACACTCCCCAGCTGGCTTTCCAGATTTCTGCCACACCCTGCTGGCATCACTCAGGCCACATTAGTTGCCTCAGTTAACCCATTCTGGGGCATCCCTCACTGCCTGAACCAGCAGGGCAGCATGCCCTTAAAGACTTATCCAGCCCTCTCTCTGGGCCTATTCTTCAAGCATTTATAGAGCTCCATTGCAAGGCCCCAATTTTGCAAATCCTTGCCTATAAGAACATAAGAAAATAAGAAGTGCCATACTGGGTCAGACCAATGATCCATCTAGCCCAGCATCCTGTCTCCGACAGTGACCAATCATGGTGGTTTGGGAGACGCCGTGCAGCATGTGTATTTTTCAATGCTATTTAAAAGGGCAAAATAGGTTTTTAAACATTTGCTTTAAACCTCAGATTTGATTTGTGACAAGGGAGGATGATGTTTCCACGTCTCCCTCCTGTGTTATACAGACCTAAAGACTCTTACACCAAACAGTATTGCTCCTTCTCTCTTTACTGCAGGCCTTAGGGTGGTCTCATGCTGGATCAGCTGCAATCCAATTTTGGTCTCCCTAATACTTCTCATATAATATTTATAACAGCCCACATTGGGCCAAGGGCTACTCTTCCTGACAGATGCCATGAGCTCTCTCTGTGTTTCCATTTTATTGTCTGCCGGCGTCTGTCAGAGAGGGTAAGGAGTCTCCTAGCTATATTTTAAAGACACAGGCGTGCTTTCAGTACCTGTCTATTCATTAGGCACTGAGAAAGTGACTGCTAATGAGATGCTCGTCTATCCAACAACTGCAAGAAATGTGATAGTCATGGGCCTGATAAGATTTCACAGTTCATAATTCCTCATTCTCTTTATGATGCAGTTAAGATTTTATTTTTTTACCCATTTTCTGACTTAAGAGTATGTGAGGGGTTGAGCAGTCTTACCTCAGGGATGCTGAAGTTAGGAGGTGATGGTAGGGGAAGATAAAATTACTTGAGATGGGAGCAGTGAAGTCACAGGCCAAAATAAGAAGACGAATCCTCTGCCTGATCCTCCACTCACCTGCCTCCATTTAGAGCCACCAATGCCATAGCTGGAGCTGCTGCAGCTATACCAAAGGTGCCAGGAGAGAGCTGAAACTGATAGCTAATTTTGTACCCGTGGCTAACACCCAAAACTTCAGGTAGCATTTCAGGAGCTTGATCCATATCCGGTTACCCAAATGAGTATCCAAATAGCTGAAATACCGAGTATTGCCATTCGTGAGTTACCAACCCATTCCAACTTACCGTTTCACTGTTTTAGCGTGTTTCTGAGTGCACCAAGCCATTTTCCTGTCTCAGTAAGTGGCACAAAATGAAAACCTGGTAATGGAAAACTGGAAATTCCGTAACAGTATTTTGGCAATTCAGGTAACTCATTGGGCATTAAATGGATACTGTTTAATGCCCGATCTGCCCAACATGGGTTGGGTACCGCAATGTCAATGGATTTCAGCTCTATCATGAGGGAAGGCACCATTATGCAGTGAGCATTTGACCTTTCCCAGAAGCTAGGATAAAATGGTGGCAGCTCTGCACACATATCTGGCTGGCAGTGACTGAAATGGCAGCAGGGAGTGGAGTGGTACTGGGAGTAGAGTCTCCTGCCAAAGTTCATCCACTTCTGAGAGCGGCTGCTGCCATAGGGAACTGAAGTTAAGGAGGGGGCATCTCTTTCATTCCAAATTCAGATAGGTTGTGTTTCTCCCCTGCGTCCAAAGAGCTCTGTAAGACTGTAAATTGGTGCACAACCATTGCAGCAAGTATTTCCCCTCTCATTTGGCTACAGCAAAGCACCGGACAGCACCCTGCAGGGAACAATCCTGAGTAGAGAGATGAACTAGAATGACCTTTCCCACGTCTAACTTCTTTGATTCCAATAGCCTCCTACTTTCAAAGCCCTTTGGTAGGAATATAGTCCTGGAATGGTAATCCAGTTTGTGTGGTAGGGGTGCGCATTTCATATTCATAATTATAATTATAACTTTGTCAACCAATTTGCCCATTTTGTTATTGTAGTTACATAATTATGCATATGAATTTAATAATTCCAAAATAACAAAAGTTTGAAATTTTGGAATTATTTTAATAATAAAATTAATTATTTTATTTCCTGACTGTGGGACACACACTATAGGCTATAACTGTTTTGTTTTGTGTCTGATTTTAATTACATTTAGAGAGGATGTACCACATACAGAAGGAAACATTCTTGTCAAATTTGGAAGGATTAGGTGCAGAGTACAGATTTTATTAGCAATATGGTTTTTAATCCATTTATAGCTGTAACTTCCTTTCTACCAATCCAATCTGGACGCAATTTATGTATAGTATACCACTATCACAAGGAATTATCTGTGTCATGTTTCAGAAAGATTGGATGACTGTTCCTGATTCTATAAACAATCTATATTTTGTGGTTTGTGCACACGTTTCCAGCTGTAGAAACTTTGTTGTCCACCCAATATGGATGAAAATTGGACTCAGTATACTTCTCATGGAAGGGATCATCCCTGCTATAGTTCAGAAAGATTGGGAAAGGGATCAAATTTTATAAGCAATTAAAGGTTTGTGATTTTAATGGAAGTCATGCAATTACAAGTCCTGAAAATTTTGGGACAAAAATTTAATTTTTAGGATATAAGAGGGACTTCAGGCAGCAAGGCAGAGGGAAGGGGGAGGCAGCCCAGTAATTAAGAGACATGATTGACACATCCAGGCTGGCCAACTGGCATCCCAAACACACCCTGCTCTGCAGCATTGTGGCAGAGGACATAAGAGAACCTCTTATTGGCTCTTTCCTAAGCAGATGCTTCCAACTTCCTAGTAAGAATCAGGGGGCCCTGGGACCTTGGGGTGGGCACAGCAGAGAATGAGGATACATGCTTGACATTTCTGCTGGTCAGTTGGCATCAGGAACCCATCACGTACCACTGTGACAAACATGAGAGACTCTCTGCTATAGGCTTATTCTCTGAAGACGCTTCCCAAGCTTCCAACTTGGTAGCACCCAATAACTGCAATAAGGGAAGCTTTGGGGTGGGCACTGGGGAGCAAATATAAGCGTCTGCCAAGCTGCACAGCCCCTACCATAGCTAGATCTTGTGTGGCTTGTAGGTTGGCTTAGTGTTCTCTGTGTGTGACTGACTGTGCTGTGATCTTCAGCCTCACTTCCAGTGCTCAAAAAAGCAGAATTCTGCCCCTACTCTCCTCACGTATGCTCCCACAGATTTTGGGATACCAATGACTGAAGCTGTGCCAGTACCTCTGGCACCTGCTCCTCCTCTACTTTGTCCACCTCCTCCTGTCTTCTTCACTTTTTGTACAAATGATCCAAAAAGCAGATGTCTTCATCTAGTAAAACCTGTATAGTTTAAACAGAAGCAACACTTGTAAGTGATTTAAGGAAATTAACAAAATCTGGTAAAATAACAAAACTGATATTATTTATACAACTTGGGCCCTTTAACCAACCCTTCTGAAATTTGCTAGGGATGATCCCTTGGATTAGGGGAATACCCTCTCAAGAGTTCATCCAAATTGGCTGGAAAACAAAGATGCTACACCTGGAAATGTGTGTACAAACCATGAAATGATTAAATTGCTAATAAAATCAGGACCCTTCATCCAATCTTCCTGAAAGTTGGCAGGGATTATACCTTTCAGAATTGGTACAATGAGTAAAAATGTCACCCAAATTGTATAATGTATACATAAACTACAAAACTGCATGTGCTTGCAAAATCAATACCCTTTATCCAATTATTATGACATTTGGGGGGGATGATTCCCTGGATGAGGGGTACAATCTTCCCAAATGCCAATCAAATTAAATAATAAATGAAGCAGTTTCATCCAGAAGTCAATTTCCCATAGAAATCAATGGGGTGGGGGGGAAATGAAGTTCAGTAACGATAACAAATTTATATATAACAAAATTAAGAAATAGAAAGATATATAATAAAGAAATTATTAATTCAGTAATGGGTCCCTGGTGCACACCCCTAGAAAGCCATTTGGCGTCCGGACCTGAGGTTCTCCAACCCTATTTTAGTTCCTCAGCACCTGCAATTCATTCACTACATCTATTTCAAAGATATGGTATCATAGCATAGTTTTATTGAGAGGGTCAGGAATGGAGCCTCTCAAGGGGCCAAATGCTTCTGTCAATGACTGTGCTGAAGCAGGGATCATTCTTTAATAGGTACATAATACTCAGCTTAACTAAGTACACATTTGATAAGTATTAATAATAGTTATTGCCTGAGTAATACCAAAACCAAACCACTGGCATTACCTAAAGGTAGGGTGGCCATCCCTTCCCTTTAAAAGAGAATGCTTATGAAAAATGCCTGGTGCCGGGCTGCACTGGAACCTATTATTTATTATTATTATTATTATTATTATTATTAGCATTAGCATTAGCATTAGCATTATTATTAGCATTTATATAGCGCCAGTGATGTACCTGGCGCTTTACAACAAATAAGATAGACACGGTCCCTGCCCGAGAGCTTACAATCTAAAGACTTGGGGAGGGGAGACAGGGAAGGGGGAATAGAGGGAGAGACAAGGGATGTGACATTCATGAGGATGCGAGAACTCAGGTACACGTTCTTGGCTTGGTTACAATAAATTGGGAGTTTGCAGATAACAGGTAGGGGATAATCTTGGGTGGGGATGATTAGCAGGAGTTAGGAAGGGCAGAGCGGAAGAGGTGGGTTTTGAGGAGGGACTTGAAGGTATGAAGGGAGGAGACAAGGCGGATGTGGGCAGGGAGGGAGTTACAGGCATGCGGGGCAGCAAGAGAGAAGGGACGAAGGCGGTGGGGGGAGCAGGGGAGGCATGGGAGGGTGAGGGAGGGGATGGAAGAGGAGCGGAGTGGTCGAGCAGGAGTTTGGAGGGAGATCAGGGCAGAAAGGAAGGGGGAGCGAGGTTGTGAAGGGCTTTGTAAGTGAGGAGAAGGAGCTTGTGCAGAATATGCTCAGGAAGGGGGAGCCAGTGGAGAGAGGAGAGGCTGTACATGGTCAAAGCGACGGGCTAGGTGGATGATCCTGGCAGAAGAGTTTTGAACAGAGATGAGGGAAGAAAGGTGAGAGCAGGGAAGTCCAGTAAGGAGGAGGTTACAGTAGTCGAGGCGTGAGATGACTAGGGCGTGGATGAGAGTTTTGGCAGAGGAGACAGACAGAAAAGGACAGATCTTAGCAATGTTGTGGAGGGAGAAGCAGCAGGATTTGGCAACAGAGTCAATGTAGGGTTTGCAGGTAAGGTGCGAGTCGAAAATGAAGGATGAATGGAGGCCCCGTCAATGGCAATTGACAGGGATGAGGGAGAGGAAGGATTCGGAGGGAAGATAAGGAGTTCAGGTTTCCAATGCAGCCCTGCAACATGTATTTTTATACGCACCCTCTTTTAAAGGGGAGGTATGGCCACCCTACCTAAAGGTGACAGTGAGAGCCTAATTCTCCAGCCTCAACCCCCTACAGAGATCTCTTCTGGTCCTTTCTTAAGCTTATGACAAAGCAAATAGAAGGCAAACAGGGCAGGAAGTTCATTCAGCTAAGCTCTAGATTGACTTCATCCAACTTAATGCTTTTTAATCACTCTTTGAACAAAAGATTTAGTTCTTCTAATCCTCCTTTTGCTCAATTTGCTGTTCCTCATTTCTGTGGAATCTAGTATTTGTTTAATTTCCTGTCATTTTTTTTTTTCCAAATGGGTTTGCATAAGAAGGAAATTGCTGCTAACTCTGGGCAAATGAATTTGACGGACTGCAGACTTTACCATGTCAGTCTCCCATCGGACAGTTTCTTCTCAGAGAGCAGCATCCAAAACATATTTCTCAGTGAATCAACTTGCATTCTCTTGCTGTGCTCTTGTTGTTTTTATTGCACTGAAGCACCATTACTGGGCATTTATCTAACAAAAAGCATATGATAATTAAAGCCAGTTTGAATGGAAATGCTGGCGGCCAGCCCTACTGTCTCAAAATCATCAAGCAAAAATCCCTTTCAATTATCCTTTAAATATGCACAATAAATGTGCATTTTGCAATAAAGCGCCATCCAAGCTTATCCCAATCCACAGTCTGTGCAGGAAGTTTGGGCTTTTGGGCTGCTGTGCTGGATTGCAAAGAAATCTCTCTTGAAATGAGCAGTGCAAGAGTAGACTCTCAGAACTCTAAGACCTTATGGTAAAATGTGTGTTATACTCCAGGCCATTGTGCTTTTATATAATCACTGCAGTTAATTCTTCCTGTAATGGATTCCTGTAAGCTCTGTAAATGCTTTCTGGATGAGATCTAGGTTTGAGGAAAACCTAGTGCTCATAAGGTAGAATATTTTGGGAAGGTCACTTCCAGAGGCACCTGTAACCCAGCTGGGAACAGGGAGGGGAGCTGCTAGCCAGTTTGGAGAAATGGTTATCACAGTCTTTGCTGGATTCAGAGAAGCATACCTCCCAGTTTAAGTGAGTCCATCCCACTTTTGTGAGAAAATCACACAGTCCCACCTAAAGTAGGCAAAGTCCTTCTTTTGGAGGCAGTGACTGCCAGAGTGCCCATGCCCAGCTGCTGCCAAAGCCCCCATGCACATACTCCACCAGAGTGCCAGCCAGGGCCCCCACAGTGCTGGGTGGGAGACTGGGCCAGGGCCAGTGTTCCTGCTGGAGCCAGCCCTTCCCACCACTGGACTGTGTGTGCGAGGGAGCCACAGGACTGGGGGGGCATTTGAGTACCACTGTGCAAGCATGTACGTTTGTGCATCAGGGATTGGGAATTGAGGGAAAGATGTTGGGAGGTAAGGAGGAGAGGAACTATGTGGAAGATGTAGGACACCAGGGAAGCTCCAAAAGTCTTTCTCTGGATAGTGCACAGGAGAGGTGAAACAGGGAGCTGCAAGATGCAGGCTTCCTTGGAGTGACTGGGGGCAGAGAAGGTCATAACCAGGGCTCACTGCAGGGTTCGGTTAGGTGAAGGAAGCTCAGACCATGGCCATGACTAGGCCTGAGAAGGACTTTGCAGGGGGAAGAAGGAATCGATGCTTTATCTTGAAAATAAAGTGATGATAAAGAAACCTGAACATTTGTGAAGGTTTGTGGAAAGCAGGGAGCCTGAGTCTGTAAAGAGCTCTGGCCAGTCAGTGAGGCCTAGTTACACCACTCTAGTTGGTTTTTAAAGTGCTTACACTTAAACATGGGTTTTCCTTAAATCTTGCATAATGGTTAAGAGGTCTATGACACTAGGAAGGACGTTTGTAGACAGAATAACCTGCTGTAACAGTGAGGATAGGTAAGGAGCTTCTTTATGAATAAGGAGTCTATCTACAACATCTTTGGAAATATTCAGATTGAAATAACATCCTCAATAGTGTGGCCTTATTAGCTTCTTAAACTCAACTGAGTGAATTGAAACTGATTTAAAGTGAAGATCTAGGTGGCATTCAGACGTTCAATTTGTGTCCAAATTTTACAAAATTCAAATGTATCTTGCATGTCTGAAGTCCCTAATTCTCAATATCGCACCTAAGTAATTTGCAGTTCATAACTAGTTAAACCTACCTTTATGCTGTCCGATTGAAATAAATCCACACTGTACAGCAGTGTGAAAGCGACACTGTATTAGGTATTAACTGGTGCAAAATATTTCCTGCATGTGAAGGCAGCAGTGCTTCCAAGTACACTGTTTTACTCCTGCCCCTACGGGAAGCAGCAGCAGCAGCAGGGACACCGGACTGGGAGATAACGCTGTTTGTTTACAAACAACTCCTCCCCATGTGATCACGCTCATGAGGAGGAGTTATTTGTAAACAAACAGCGTTATCTCCCGATCTATCGGTGTCCCCGCTGCTGGTGCTGCTGGAGCACTACTTGGAGACAGAGGCAGGTGAGGGATGGGGTCCGGAGCCAAGGAGGGGAGGTAGAAGAACTTATTGCCAGAGAAGCTGGCTGCAGCCTGCTGCCCAGCCATGTTGTAATTTCCTGTAATTGAACCGCACTGAACAGGCGGGTAAGCGCGTGCTCCAAGAAGGTCTGAATGCATTATTTCGCTGTAGGAAACAACGGTAGGGCATGCATGTGAATGGAACTGGCATTGTTAACAGCAAACTAGAGAAAAATGCTGCACGTGTGAATGAGCCCCTAATCTAATAAACCCAAAGGAGACAATTTGGCAAAATACTGTCCCTTTAAAGATACTCAGCACTTATGTGTAGGAGACCTCCTCCCACTTGCCTCAAAATAAATGACAAAGCTACTTGAGTTGTAGGTCCTTGGCCTCAAATAATCCAGAATTGTTGACCTTAAAGGCATATTGCAAAAGTCATCATTTGCTCAAGCTGTTCACTATTATAAATAATTATTGATACAGTGCTTTCAGTGTTCAAAATGCTTTACAACTCCTATCTAATTCTCCTTCATAACAGCTGTATTATCCCCATTTTACATATGAGGAATGGAGGTTGAGAGACTGACTTGTCCAAAGCCACCCAAAGTGAGTTCAGGACTAAAATGGGATTTGAATCCTGGTTTCCAGGTCTAAGTCCAGCACCCTAGCCGCTCGGTTACACTGGCTCTCAGAAAGACTTTTTTAGGTAACTGTTTACGAGGAAACAATTCTCACATGAAGTGACCCCCGCAGTTGAATGGACTGAAGACAGAGTTTAGCAACTGACTTTTTAGGGTAGACAGGATTTGTTGCTTTAAAATAAAAATAAAAAATACCAACAGTGCCCAGAATAGTAACAGGATACTTTTAAAGACCTTTATAAATCAAAACCAATGAATAAATCATTTAAAAATGACAGCCTGGGGGATTTGGGTAAATCCAAAAGGACAAACCTAGCTATTGTAGACACTATTGTAGCAGTCACTAGAGAACCAGCAGGTAAAATTGTTTTCTTGATGGACCAGAAGCAAGAAAGCCTATGTATTAATTTTATTTTAGTTACAGTGTTTGTAACCACTATGACAAGACCAGGGATTGATCTATATAAGCACTGTTTTCATACTCCAAGCCCTTGTGAGATATCCGTACACTGCTTGTATATTAGCTCCTGGTTTTATTTCAATCTTATCCTATCTGTCACCTGCCATTCACATCTGTGCTTAATGTTGTAGACAGCAGTACTTCTGGCTTTTGTCTGCTTCTTTTAATTTCTCTTGTCTGCTGAACAAAGTTGCATGTTCTCCAATATCCCCTTGCCCAATCATCTGCTCCCTTTCTCTCCCTTCAAAAACAAATCTTTCCTCCTAGGTGTAGGAGCGCAGCTGTGTTGAACTCGGAAGGATTAGCTCACAAGTGTGTTTGGGAACATTTGGTTTGGTTTTTATCTGACTGTATTGGAACCCCTGAGATTCATTTTAACATCCAGGTTCAGATGTTCCCAAAACCTCAAAGCAAGAAAACCTTAATTGAAATCATTGAATTTCATCTGGCTCCATGTCAAATCTGCAAGAACCTGTGAACTGCACATGATAGAAGGATAAGACCATAAAATAGCCCATCTTTTACTTAAATGGGGATCATGAAGTTTTAATGGGAAAGCAAACCTTTTGACGAAACTTGAGCTCTTTGGAGTTTGTCATAAGTCAGCTGGGCCTCATGCTTCATCACAAATATTTTTGCACTTTGCTTTGTTCCCATTCCATTCTGATTTGCAGGCATGTCACATTTAGAATGCACAGAAGGAAAAGGAGGGTCTTGGTTCTCATCTGGAAAACCTTGGTGTAAATCTGGAGTGAATCTATTGTAGACTGTTATGCTAGTGTCAGCTTAGAGTAAGGCTTTTTAGCTTTTGGGCTTTTGAAAAGCCGCGTTGGTCTTTTTATTTCCTTACATTTCCTTACATTTCTTAGCCACCCCCTCATGCCAATGGCATCTCGAGGCGGCTTACAAGTAAAATATACAACAATAAAATTCAATTTAAAACATACTAGAACAACAATCGCACCTTACACATTTTTTCTTCTGAAACCCAAAATCCCCCCCCCCCAAGAAAACTATCCCATCCCCCCTCCCCCCCGAAGGCCTGGGTGAACAGCCAGGTTTTGCAGGCTTGGAGGAAAGCCAATAAAGGACTTTTTTTTTTTGCATTTAAGGATGTAATTTTAAGATCAGAATTATATTGTCAGACTTTTAATACTCAGCACTGTCTTTTTTCATCAGCAAAACTTGCTCTGGTATACCAGATATCTGTGCTGCTATTACAGCTATTGGTTAAGAAATATAGTGGTTTCCTATTGCCTTCTGATAGAGACATGGGATTTGCTACAATGGCTCGGACTGGTGGTCAATCTGCTCGAGCATCTCATCTCTGGCAGTAGCTAACAGCAGCTGCCTCAAAGAAAGATGTAAGAAATTCTGTGCTAGGAAGTTATAGAATAATTTTCCTACAGGGAAATTTTTTTTAATGACTCTAACTAGTTCGAGGCTGGCTTATGTCTGATCTTCTATCCCTTTCAATGCATCTAATTTCTGAGTTAAAAGGCTTCCACGGAGGTGAGAGAGGATAGTTCTGCACTATGCCATTCAATCACTGACATCTCCTAAGGCTCCAGGGAATGTACTGTTTCTTGCCAAATTGGTAGGGATGGGCAAACGTGGTTCGGATGTTCGGAGTTCGGACTGAACTTGACCTCTTTGGACGTCCGAACTGAACGTCTGAACCGAACTCTCGAACGACTGAATAGTTCGGTCGTGTTCAGACGTGTTCGGATGAGTTTGGAGGCAGGGAAAACGTCTTCCCAGGGCCGAAAATCAGGTTTCGATTTCGCTTCGGTTTCGATTTCACTATTTTTGAATGTTCGGCCAAGTTCAGCCAAACCGAACTCAGCTGAACCGAACCATCGAACCCGAACGACTGAACATCCGAACATCCGAACCAGAGTCCCTGGAGAGCTGGATTTGAAACCCTGCTGCCATGTCAGATTGTGACAATACTGGGCTAAGATGGACCATTGGTCTGACTCAGTTAGGCAGCTCTTTAAGTAAAACCATTTCCTATAGCCCACAAATCAACTATAAGAATCAACAGTGGGGAGATCTCTCTTGCCCCTAATTATCTAGGTGCTCTAGTGATTTTGTTGATCAGGTTGTGTGGAGAGAGCAAAATGAGCAGAAATGTTGCCATTTTAGAAACACAATGAGATCTGGCTCATGGAGGACCTACAGAAATTCAGATGGATGCCCATGCCACCGTTCTGTACAGGGCCTCAACTTTTCTGGATCCAGCACTCATCCTGGGTAGAGCTGAAACAAGTAATAAATGTATTGTCGGTGCATCCAAAATGAAACAAGGACAACCATGTTGGGTTTGAAAGGCCACACTCTTTATTCGAATCGGAATTAGGCATGGTGGGGGTAATTGCCCTCAGGCAATTCAGGTCCAGTGCCAACTTCTATAATTGGGTACGTAACAACCCCAACTAAGGGGAGGCTTGAATGTACCCTCCAAAACCCCCCTTTAACTACCTAACTCCCCTCTGGCATTGGCTAACGGCTGCCTTCAGAGGGGACGAAGTCCTTCCGGACCCGAGCCAAGGACTTAAGTTACCGCCAGCTTGGGAACCGCTCATATCCCTTCCTGCCATTGCCAGTTACTCACCTTGGGAGGTTAACCCTGTTGCTGGCCGCGCCCAGCCTATGCCCCAGGTGTTCCCCCCACATCTCTTAGGGAGATGCCTTTTTTACTACTTATTCTTACCAACTTGCTACAGCACTGGACCCCTGCAAGAGTGCGACAAAATATAACAATAACTACTTCCGTCCCTCAATCCTGACTACCTGGGATTGATCAGCCACAACAACGAAACACTACGAGGAAGGTGAAAAATGAGAAAAACTATTTGACCAATTATGTTTTCACTAAAAATTCGTTCCTGGCCCCTCTAAGGCAACCGGATAAAACCCGTAGTATCTCTGGGAGGGAGGGTTGGGGGCTTTCCAACTTGCTGCGGTGCTCAGAATGCCGCTGAGCAAGACAGCGGGCGGGAAGGCTCCCCACAAGGGGCGGGGCCTCCATGCTCGTTCATCATTGGCCGGCCCTGTTACCGGGCAGACTATGTCTGGGCCGTTGAGAGATCCTCACCGCGGCCCGGCCTGCATCACCAGCGCTCCCCCTCCAGCGGCGCTGCAAGCGCCCTGGAGGGAACAGAATGCAGCCTCGTCTTTCCCCCCCCCCTTGCTTCATTTCGCTAATGGAGCATGACAAATGCCCCTGGTGGCCACCTAATAAGGCGGTCCAAGGGCTCTTAGCCATGGATGATATCTGCATTCTGGATAGTTTGGCAGTTATCTGGCCACCAACTGATTACTGAAATGGCTAACCAACAAATTAAATAACCAGATGCTACCATGATGTTTAGCTGGTTAGCCGTATTCTAGGGATGGGACTCTGGGAAAAATTTTGATATCAGCAAATTTCAGTTTTGGTTCTCATGAATTTTGGTTCTTTTTCAGTTTCAGTACTATCGGATATTTTGCATTGATTTTTGTACTGGATTTTTAACATTGCTTTTTTTCTATGGGGGACAAACCGCAATGTTAAAAAACCAAAACTGAAAAAACCCAGAAATTTTGGATTAATCCAAAATGGCCATTTTCAGGTACTTTTGGTTAAATCCAAAACCGAAATTCCCATCGCTAATGGCTACCCTGTTGCTGCTAGGGATGTGCGAACAGAACGGGGTTCTGATGTTTGGCCGTTCAGTCATTCGGTTTGAAAACCGAGTTCAGGTTTGGTCGTTCGGTTTGGAAACCGAGTTCGGGTTCAGTCATTTGGTTAAGTTTGGTCGAATGTTCAGCAGAGTTTGGATGCGCCGTGAGGCTTGGGGCACTCGAGGGGTGCCCATGGTGGCATGGCAGGCTGTCAGAGACCCAGAAGCAGCAGCAGCAGAGACTGAGAAGGCTTGGCACTTGGAACCCCAGGTTGCCTGGGCAGACAGGCTCAGCGCTTGGCCCCTGGGGGTGCCCATGGTGGCATTGTATGTCATCAGAGACCCAGTGGCAGCAACAGAATCAGAGACTGGGAAGGCTTGGTACCCCAGGTTGCCTGGGCATTGCAGGCTTGGCTCGTATTCAAGAGAACTAAAGAAGCTCTACTGCAGTGCCAATTGGTCAAGTCTTGCCTGGCGGTGAATCATGTGGACACTCAGTAGCAGACATTGGATTTCCCGGCAGCAGAACCCTTGGCCCAGACAGCATAGGCGGCATTGGCAGCAGCAGCGGACATTGGATTACCCGGGTACAGAACCCGTGGAACAGCAGATACGGCAGCAGCAGGATTTGCCTGTGCACAGCACCCATGGAGACAGGATGGTAGGATTTGCAAGGGAAGAGCTCCCATACAGCAGCAGCAGGATTGCTTGGGCAGAGGACCCATGGACCAGAAACAGCAGCAGTGGGATTACCAGGCCAGTGGTATGAGAGGCAGGCAGGCTGGGGCAGGGTTTGAGCTCTGCCTACAGGGTGGGCAGAGAGGCAGCATGGAATAATCAGAAGGCAGACAGACTGAGGCAGGCTTTGAGCTTTGCACACAGGGTGGGCGGACAGGCAGTGTGGCATGTGCAGGGAGACTGAGGCAGGCTTTGAGCTTTGCAACCTGGGTGGGCAGACAGGCAGCGTGGCATGAGAGGCAGTAGGGAAGGCAGGACACTCAGATAGGCTTGCAAAGACTAGCTGACTGCCAGTCAGATAGGCTGGCAAAGACGTTTTCGTTATTGTTGATATCGATACCGATACCAATTTCAAAGATTTTATTTTCATTATCGGTATCAGTATCGTTTGCAGTTCTGTAGAAACAGAGTTAGTGCACTCTGAATTGTTCATTGTCAAATTATGATAATAAATGAAAGTTTAATAATGAAAAAAATGTAAAAGTTTAGTTATTGATAAAAATGAATAAAAGTATGTATGGTAAGGAATTAAGTATATATATATATTACACTTATGCTTTGATTGAACTCACCTGCGCCCTTGGAGAGTCGGGAGGCAGCCCTGCAGGGATAAAAGGAGAGCTGTAAGCCTACGGCAGAGTGGGGAACAGAGGACTCTTTCAGAGCGGGCAGCTGGCTTGACTTTGATTGAACTCACCTGTGCCCTTGGAGAGTAGGGAGGCAGCCCTGCGGGGATAAAAGGAGAGCTGCGCCAAAGGGTGCACAACCCTTAGGAGCGTCCCTTTGGAGTGATCCAGGAGCAAGGGAGGGCTCTGGTTGTCTTAGTATAATATGCTCCATGGAGCGCTCTCGGACAGATGCAGCCCTGATCTCCCCACCAGAGGCTAAGCAATTCAAGCAGCGGAAAATAGACTCCTTTCTTGTAGATATACTGGAGACAGCTAACAAATTCACCACACAAGTAGCTGATATTTTCATCTCTAACAGGTTTTCTGTGTTAGCAGATTTGCAAGAGGAGAATATTTTGGAAGAGAGCCTGGTGAACTTTGAGCCGCCTATTCCTAATTCCCCTCGATCTACCTATGAGCAGTCGTTACTCAAGGAGTATTCCCGGCAGATAGATTTGGTGAACCACTCATCTTTTTTAGCTGAACATATTTTGTTGACCGCACGGACCATACACGTATTATTTGATCAAATAAATGGTCTTGCTATGAAGCTGGAAAGAGGTATGGCAGGGTCAACTATGCAAAGTAACCTCAGACTAACTGAGGGGGGGGAGTGCTGAGTTGAACCATAATATGGCTAATATTAAATTCCCAGGAAGTTTAGGCACTGGACTTGATAAGTCAATTATGGTAGACTCAGAGTATTTGAACTTGTCTGACATATTGGTGGATGGGAAAGGAAGTTTTATTCCTCTTCCTTGTAATATTGTTTTTACTGTCTTACCACTCTCATCAGGCTTGTTGCCTTTTTGGAACTCCCCAGTAGACATTGCAGAACACCTAAGGCTACTTCTGAATCTACCAATAACCAGGATAAACATTGTCTTAGTTAGCCATCTTTGCCAATCAAGCAAACGTTGGATCCTGAATGTAGAATTCAATACTAGTAACTGGGTGTCTCATATGTTTGCCTGTGAACCAATGTTAAATGCACGAGCGGTCTATGTCTCAAAAGTATATAATAGTATGAATCCAGGATACAAGTATACTAAGAATAATAACCCTAAAGGGGGTATATTAGCCCTACTCGAAGGACCTTCTGTGTCAATTAGGCTCGTGTTTGATGGGTAAGGAGGCTAATGGGGCTGTTTGTTCCCCAACAGAAGTTCCAGTACCTATGGAAGGGAATCTAATTGATTTAAAGGAGAGGGAGATGATGACTGAACCTACAGAGCAGGGCAGAATATCATCTAGCCCTGTGGATACAGCCCTAGTCCCTAGGGAGCATAATCAACTTACTCTATGTTCAGCTCAGAAGGAACTACTAAATCGCATGGAGGGGCTCTATGACCAATTGGGGAAATTTGCAGTAGATCCAGGGCTAACGGATCTGGTAAACGGCCCTGGAATAGATAAAAGAAATGGTTACTCCATATGAGATAACCCCTCCCCTATAGCTAATTCTATACTTGCAGATCCCTCCAAGGGAAAGGTAGATGTCTTAACCCTTCGAGGAAAATATGCAAATGATGTCCCTCTGGCTCTGGAGGGCGTTGCTGTGGCCCCCTCTGCAGATTATCTCAGTAACCCAGTGTCACCCTGCCTGAAGCATAATGGATTCAGGGTAGCGGGTGCTGATACTGCAGAGGGTAGTCAGCAAGAGGGAGTCTGTGGGCGCGATCCAACTGACCCGACTTTAACAAATTATACAACTAACTATATGTCAACCATAGTTCAGGACATTCCCTGTGCCCGGAAATATAATCGCGTCGACTGAATAGCTGTTCGTTCTTTGGAATCTAACAGGGAAGGGAGCTCCCCTAGTGTAAAACTTACAAGCTTGGATAAGAAGTAGGACCTAGGATGCGATGACCAGGGAGCCTTGACAGTGATTGAAGTTCATCCTAGGCCAATAGAGACTAATGTGGCATGTGTAACTCAGGAACGGATTTTGACTGAGATGGTCGATAGTATGGTTTGACAGATGCCAGGGGGACTTTGGCCGATACTAAGATCTCGGTTTCCTCCCGGAATGTAGGACGTTTTTATTCTTTAGAGGAAGTAGCGGTTTCACCCGAAGCTTGCTTTAAAATAGCGTCTTGGAACATTGTAGGACTACAATCTAAACTCCTCGATAGGGATTGGATTGAATATATAGGTCAATTCGATCTTATCTGCCTGCAAGAAACTTGGCTCCCTCCAAATAAAACCCCCGCAAGCAATTTATCTAACTTGGGGAAGTTTGTAGTTGAGTTACATGGGGGCCAAAAGATGAAAGAAAAGGGGCGGGTTTCAGGGGGCTTGGCATTTTTGATCTCTCCCTCACAGTACCGGTCCTTTCAACTGCTGTGTTCATCGAGGCCAGAATACCAAGCAGGAGTACTAACTTTGGCTATTTCTGTTCAGTATATCATTGTTAATGTCTATTTCCTGCAACTTCTTTCTCCTTACTATAATGAAGATGCCTGGGCCTCACTGGAGGAGCAAGCTAGTATTTGGGAAGAGTAGTTCCCTAATGCGTAGTATATATTTCTGGGGGATTGGAACTCAAGGATTGGGAATGCTAACACTGAGGAACCCTGTGTGTGTGTGGGGGGGGAGGCGTACTTTCCTACCCAGATTCCTGGGCGGAATTCTTGTGATGAGATACTTAATGAATCAGGTCGATGCCTCCTGGAGTTTACCCAAAAGTTCGGCCTAATTCCGCTTAATGGTAGACTTCAAGGGGATTTGGAAGGTGAGTTTACCTACGACGGCCCTTTTGGCCAGAGTGTGGTTGATTATATCTTTATAGATCCTGCTATATGGGCTAATTTCTATAGATTTAAACTCCATGTAAGACCTGAAAGTGATCATAGATTATTGGAAGCACAGATTATTGTACATCAATCTATTTCATGCCCCCCCTCTTTAATAAATTGTTCGCCCTCTAGAGAGAGAGTCAAGAAGTGGGATGTAGTAACTTTATTCTGTAAGATGCAGGACTTATGTTATGCAGGTTCCTTGTGAGAGTTGGGGGATACAATTTTGACAGGATCCTGATCCCAAAGAGAACTTAACCAAATTTGCAATGATTATGGATTTTCTAAAAGAAAACTTATTTGCTGTTCCCTGGAAAGCTTATTTGAAGAAAGGTAGCTACTGGTTCAATAAGGAGTGTAGAGAAGCCAAATGTTCTGTTGCTAAGAAATGCTGGGTTATGGTTCAAACCGGTTTAGCACTTTCTAATTTTGGGGAGTCTCAGCAATTATAAAAACAAATTATTCAGACTAAAAGGCTCCATTACTATAAAACAAAATGGGCCGAGTTAGCAGTTTTCATCCACCAGGGTGACTCTAAAAAGTTCTGGAAAGTCTTGAACCACCTAATACTCCCTCCTCGGAGTGGAGGATCAGTCTTGGTTTCTGACCCTATCTGGGAGAAATTTTTTGGTGATCTGTATGAGGCTGAGGCTAGGGTTGCCTTTTCCTCAAGTGATCAGGACTCTGATATGACCCCGTTTCTACACCCTGAAACCCCACCATTGGATCGTGACCTCCAGGAGGCTATGGTGGAGAAGCTGATCATGGCCCTGAAAGGTAGCAAGGCACCCGGCCCGGATTGCTTGACAGCTGAAGTTTTACAAGCTGCCCCGCAATGGTGAGCTAGGATCATATGTAAGGTATACAAGGATATTTTGTATGGAGGACAGCTTTCCCACTCCTGGAACACGAGCTGGATACTCCCTATCTATAAGAAAGGGAAGCGATGGGACCCTGAGAGCTATAGGCCAATAAGCCTTCTCCCAGTAATGGGTAAGCTCTTTTCATCTATTATTCTCCAGCGACTCCAGGAATGGGCAGATATAGAAGGAATCATTCCGAAAGAACAATATGGTTTTAGAGCCAACAGGTCCACTATTTATTATTATTATTATTATTATTATTATTATTATTATTATTAACATTTATATAGCGCCCTCAAGATTAGGAAAGGGAAACTTTTTATAGCCTTTATGGATTTCACCAAGGCATTTGATTCTGTCCCTAGGGGGAGACTATGGCTAAAATTGAGAGTGTGGGGTATAAATGAAGACCTTCTGACTATTTTGGTGGCAATTCAAAGTAACAACACTGCCAGAGTGAGGGGTAGTCTTCACAGTAGTGCCAGTGCCCCAATTGCTATCAATAGAGGGGTGCACCAGGGGTGCGTGCTGGTTCCTTTACTTTTTAATTTATATGTGGCAGATTTGATAGCATCTATTTAGGAAAGCAATAGACATCCCCCTAAGATTTTTGATTATCAACTTCATGCTCTCCAGTACGCGGACGACTTTGTACTATTTTCCCAAACTGAGAAAGGGTTGAAATCTTCCATTGTTGGTTTGATTAAGTATTGTCTCCAAAATGGGCTCCAACTAAATGGAGGCAAATTCAAGATATTTATCGTGGGGGGGAAATCCCGTATATGCCAATGGTGCGTCTCAGATACTTGTATGGAGGTCATTAATATGTTTACTTATCTGGGGATTTCCTTTACAGTTAGGGGCACCTGGGCTCAACATCTTAAAACTAGAGCCCATATATCCAGGAATACTGTCAGGGCACTGTTGAGAGCTTTCAATACTTCTCACAGTGTCTCTATTTATTTTCTACCATATTAAGGGTTTTTCAGTCCAAGATTCTACCTATGCTCACTTTTGGGAATGAGCTAATTCCATCTCCTGATTATATAGTTCTGGAACAAATCCAGAACTATTTTCTACGAAGGATCCTTAAGTTGGGACTAAATATCCCGGGGGCGGTGGTTCGTGCCGAAACTAATATGCCTGCTGTAGAGCACTACGGTAGGATGGCACTGCTCCGTTTTTGGATTAGGGTTACTATATCCTCTTCTGGATCTCTGCACTCACTGTGCCTAGCAGAGGAACTTTCCCATATGGGTGTTAGAGAATATCCATGGCCTAAGTACTTGTCATTAGTTCTAAATAAGCTTGGATTTTCCTCTCGGTACTTCCATGGCAAGGCTGTTATTGCCATGAAAAAAGAAATGGAACTGAGGTCTAAAGATTTGGCTAATCAGGAAGATCTTGTAGCTCTTAGGATGTGGAAGGTGGCCCCTAACTTGGGTGTCTGCAAAGTCAGTTTTAATAGGGAACTCTACCTAGATTTATTAAGTAATTGGCACTTGAGAAGGCAGTATACTCTCCTTCGCTTCCAACAGATTCAGACTGCAGTCTTGGAAGGCAGGTTCTTAAAGATCCCCTATGGAGACAGTAGATGTCTGTGCTCTATGTATGCAATAGAAACAGTTGAGCACTTTCTCTTACATTGCTCATACTACAAACGTCTACGGGAAATTTGCTTGGCCCCCCTATTGGCTGAGAAAGCTGTAGGAGTAATAGAACCCCTCATCTTCTTGAGCAGCTTAACATCATCTGATGATTTGAAGACTGTTGCAATTTTTCTATCTTTGGCTGCAAAGAGGTGGGAATTTATTCATGCGTGGTCAAAACAAAAGCCGGGACTATTTTTGGACTAAAGGTATTTGATCCGGGTGGTCCCTTTGCATGCTTGAATAATTAATATCACCTGATGGTTTGAAGGCTGTTCTAACATCTTTATTTTTTCCTACAAAGAGGTGGGAATCTACCCATTCCCAGTTAAACCTAAAGCCGGGAGTTTTCCTTGGATTAAAGACATTTGTGATTCCTCTCAATATACAATTTTTTGAGGGAATGCGTTAAAACATATTGGTTTTATATTTATATTTATATTTATATTTATATTTATATTTAATTGACTGTAAGGTCCTTTTATCTTTTATCTTTATTTCATTTGTATTTTTGGTATTTATCTTTTGTATTGCTTTGTTAGGCTTGTTGTTATTTGTTGGCCATGGCGGAAGCTGGTGCCTTGAATAAATTGAATTGAATTGAATATTACATTTATGTTGATGTGGATAAAATATTAAATATTCCTCAAATTTTGAAATAATTTCCATGTTTTGGGGCATTTATGTCTTGTTGCAATGTATGGAGTTGAATGTTTTTTTAAATTGTAATTGTAATTTTTACGTTTTGGGGAGTTTAAGCTAGAGTCAAAATGATTTTGTGATGTTTTTGAAGACGAAAGTTTTTAGTTGTAAAAACTTGTGCATTTAACATTTTTTAAAACGGTAAAAAAAAATCTTTTGGTAAATCTAACTAAGCTAACTCCTACATCTATCTATCTATCTATCTATCTATCTATCTATCTATACACAGGGATGAGGGGTGGACACAGACAGCTCACAACAAACAACACAGGGAGGGGTACAAAACTGAAATGAAACCTAAATCTGTACCTTCGGACTTAAAACAAATTGCACTCGCCAGGTCTTGGGGGTACATATGACCCCTATGGGAAAAGCTTATTATAGGTGGGGGTCTATTTTATCCCCAAAACATAGTCTGTGTCCCACACCTTCAAACTAAGCCCTGAGAGCACGCACAGAAACACATGAAAGAGTCTGTTTTACGGAGATTGTTTTCACTCCCCAAATTCACCCCAAATGCAAATTCTCTCCTGCAAATTACTGGCTCTGCCTTATAGTCAAGCTTTTCTAAGGACAGTGGAGTACACTCAGCACCTTTATAGCCTGCTATTTGCATTTCTTTTGTTGTTGCCTAGGATGCTTCAGGACTTGTTTGCATTTCTTTGTTTACCTAGGATTCTTGTCTCCACAAACTGACCTCAGAAGGGAAACTTAAACCTAGGCTGAAGAAATGAAATCTAACATTCCCTGATTTCTTGTCTCCACAAACTGACCCCAGAAGGGAAACTTAAACCTAGGCTGAAGAAACCTAACATTACCTGAACAAATTAGAAATGACACAGAAAAGGTTTGTGTAAAACCAAATAGGAAAACTCCATTGACACCTTGTGTGAATTTGCATCCTGGCACTTTTTTGGTCATTGGAGACAAACGATAAGAGATATCTGGATGAACTTTGAGTATGTTATGGCCAGAGGTACCAGTGACAATGTGCTGCAAGATCAGTTGTAGACCCAATACTTAGCATATTCACATGGTTTTTTTCAACCACGATACAAAGGCACAAAATAATAACAGTGAAGGGATTAATTTTCATTACTGCTGCCAGTCTGAAGTGGCCTTGAGTTCCATGTCACCTTGCTATCTGAATGGTCCTTGAAAAGTGTTTTTTTTGTTTATTTTAAGCTGGGGTCGCTTTGAAATCTGACCCCAATAGGAAAACTCTATGGAAACCTGGGATCCATTTGAAAAATGCCACTTTTTTGTTTATAGGAGACAAACAGTAAGAGGTATTAGGCTGAAATTTTAGTATGTTATATCGAGAGGTGCTTGTGACAATGTCTTAAAAGCTCAAACTTGAATTGCTACTAATTAACATATTTTAATGTTTTTTGTGCTTGGTGGGGTTGGTTTGACCCCAAGATCGCAGGTAAAGGTTTTAATCCTACTCTAAATGAATCCAAAAACAGGGGAAGGGAATCAGGGATGGAATACATATAGGGAGAAGGGAAGGATTCAATGGAGGGTAGGGAGCAAGAACACAGGGAGGGTTAAAAAATAAAAATAACACCTAAATCTATCTAATCAAATCTAAATAAATGAAACTAGGGAGGTAAATGTGTGGGATGGGTGAAATAGGAGGAGGATGGCAATGGATTAGGAATAGGAAGGAACACAAACTGCTGGGAGAGGGAGACTTCTGAAAACACCTGCTGTTAGGAACAGTGGCTAGCTCAGAAGGTGTTGGAAGGTGTTGGAAGGGGGGAGGGCAATGAGTTTTATTTCTTGCTGCGCCCTCCTTACCACAAGCCCCATTGGCTCTGTGCAGCCTAGCCCCCCCTCCCCCTCCCCAATATCCAATCACAGACTGCGAAGCCAGTGGTCTAAGGAGAAAAGGGATGGTGAATTGACAGGCTGGCTGCTACTCCAAGCCTCTCCACCCCTGGTACCTGGAAGTCTGCTCCTCAGCTGCCCTCCCCCTCCCTGGGCCTTCCAGTCACGTTTTTCCCACCTGAACTCATCCGAACTCACCAGAACTATACTTAACTGTTATGTCTTTTTTGAGTTCGGATCAAGTTTGGTCAGTTCGGGTTCGAGTTCGGGTTCGGATTTGGTCATTTGGTTCGGTCATCCAAATAGACTGATTTCAGTCCAAACTCCGAACATCCGAACCACTTTTGTACATCCCTAGTTGCTGCATTACTTTGTAACTGAACGTTACCATTACTGGTCTGAAACCATGTTTGGAAGGGCAGCAGGAGGAAAACAGTACAGTAAAAGGAATTATGGGTGAACGACAAATGGCCATGAATAAAGGATTCAATTCAATTCAATTCATAAATGACTGACTGTGGTATTATGTGGTAATGAGATAAATCGGTAAAATGCTTCACTGTTTCATCTGTTGAATGATAAACAGATACCGCTTGGCAATCAGTCCTTTCCAGATCAGATTGGAGACCACTGGTCTGGCCCAATTACCAAATATCAGTGGGTAACCATGTCAACTCTAGTTCTGGTCCCATCAAACATTCTTTGAATTCCTTCATTGTCTCTCCATTTTTCAAACTATGCTCACCAGCTCCAATTCCTGTTTTGGATTGGAACTGATCTCTTCAAGACAGAGGCTTTGTAGCTCAAATGTAGTGCCCAGACCCCTCTCTTCATGCAGGGTACATAAAACTAAGATTTTTAAAAAAGTTCTTGTGTAGATCTGAGATGCCCCATAGAGCTGCATTTAAGTTAATTTAGCTTCTAAAAAAAGAAAAATTAAATGCCCTTTATCCTCCATATAATTGGCAAAACTAAAAGTATATCAGATCTTTCATTACTTCCACCTTCAGTCTAAATGTATTCAATTAGGTTTCACTATTAAGATCTTACGAGCTATCGAATACAGTTGGCATATTTACTTTCTAAGTTGATTATAAATGTTGATGCACTTAAGTATAAGTGCAAATTAATCTGGGGAATTCCATGAAATTTTATCTCTTAATTAAGCAATTTCAATGAAACTGCTTAAACAAAATGACTACTTATAGCCTCCTGCTGGGTAAGGTTGGGGAAAAGGCGATCAGATCTCCAGTACTGCATAAAATATATGCAAATGCCTCTCCTCTTCGGTTTTTTTTTTTTACTGATGAGAAACAAAGAATGTACCCTTAAACCATGTGAAGGAGACAAAGCCAGGCAACTAGATTCAAATTATATCTAGAATTTCTTTGGAAAACTGGAACATACTTTCCCCTAAATAACAGACACGGAGCCCCGAGCATTTTATATGTTCAAAAATTAAAACCTACAACTGGCATACATCTGGCAGTGATCCTGTACACTAAATCCATTTGGTTGGCCAGATGGCCTGAGACTTGCAGCTTTTTAATCTCACACACAAAGCAATTTAGGCTGGGAGGGGAAAAAAAATACAACATAATACAGCATAGTGACAAACACACTCTCTTTCTTGGTTTTATGTGGACAAAACAAATGTTGTTTTCCCACCTGGCTATCCAAAACCACCATATTCTGCCACTTACCCCGCCTCACTTTTCTTTCTAACCAGCGAAAGTTGAGGTTATTTATCTGAGAACCTGCATTCCATAGACAGGAAAATTGCATTATGTTCAATGACTCCTCTCCGTGAACGAGATACGAGAGTGTTAATTTTAATGTGCATCTGCATACAGCTCCATGTGCTGGTCTGGGGATAGGGGGTGTACAGAGGGGCCCCTAACACATGAGGTCTATCAATAAACTTGAAATGACATCATGAGCGTGAGCAGCGCTGGTGTAAAACATAGGGCCACTTGGCCTGAAATATGGAGTGTCCCAGCCAATGAAGGGTTCAAGTCAACTCAGGAGAGCCTGCCCCCCCCCTCCCAACACATGGAGGTCATCAGTAAACTAGATTACCACTGGTTCAAAACAGCCATGAAAATGGAATGATGGTTGAAATTTCAAATGGAATGCCAATCAGTTGAAATGCTCATTGACCATTTATTTAGATTTTTAAAAATCCCACCCTATCCCTTAGGCACAAGGTGGCTTATGATTCTTTAACGTATTAACTGCAACATTAACTAACTTTACTCTTAATCCTCACAACAATCCTGTGAGGTAGATTAGGCTGAGAGATCTGTGACTGGTCCATGGTCATGCAGTGAGTTCATAGCTAAGGTGAGACTTGAACTGGGGGCCTCCTCCTGCTGCCAGTACTGCACACTTAACCACTACACTGGCTCTCATTTTGTGCGTGCAAATACATCCAGCTGTTTTGCGCATGCACAAAATTGCAGTGGCCATAATGCATGTGCGCAGGCAGCAGCTGCCATAATGGTACTGCCATTTTGTGTATGGGTGCCACTGCTTTGTGCATGAGCAAAATGGCTATTTTTTCTGATCATTGTGGTGAATGAAGATCAGAACATGCAAAGATAAGAACATAAAAGTACTGTATTGGGTCAGACCAGTGGTCCATCAAGCCTAGCATCCTTTCTCCGACAATGGCCATACTTGGTCACTTGGAAGAAGTACCCAATAAGTCACACTGGAGCAATCCATTCCCTGCTGTTCACTCCTTGTTCCCAACAGTCAGAGGTTACACATCCCCCCAACCTACTTGGCTAATAGCCATTAACAGATTATTGTTTGTTATGGTTTTCATTTGGACTGATCAAACCAATTGGATCCATAAAAAAATGGAATCGGGTGGAAAATGGACTTTCACCCCTAAACTAGATATAACAACATATGGGCCCACAAGGGCTGCAAAGCAGAGATCTCTGCCCCCTGTAGGGGATATTATGTTTACTTCAGCATAACAAATTAGTTATGGTAACACTTTCCATTTTTTTAATAGGAAATATTTGTTTTCCATTATTATTTTTTTAGTTGTTGGGACGGATCCCAAACCCGCAATGGAGGTCCATGCAGTTTTCATGTGACTGCATGCAAGATCCACAAGGCTTGAAATTGGCCCCACTCTGTTCCTCCACAAACATCACGATGGCCCTTTTTAAATGGGCCGCAACGCGGGGGTGTGTGTGTCGGTGTGCACGGTGGTCTGTGTGTGGTGGGTTGGGGGCAGGGTGTAGATGGGTGCACACCCATCTCCACCCACTTTCATCCATCTCACGCACAGAACAACCACCATTTTTGCCGGTTGCTGTGTGGGGAATGGGGTGGAGGTGGGTGTGCATGCGTCTGTGCCGCGCACACCCGCCGTGGGATTTACATGAGACTCACCCACACATGAGCACCCAGATTTCATGTGTGGCAGCCGCCTGTATAAAAAGGGCCTGTTAGGAATGGGCTCATGCCACCATCTTGCCTAGACCCCCAAGTGCTCTGGCACTACTTGTAGTTGATTCTGTTTTTTCATGTTGACTCAAATTGGATCAGTTGCCTTTCCCCACACAGGATCCAGACTCCACTGGACATTCATTTACTGGGGCTCTCATCCTCAAAAAGCCGGTTAAGCCTATGGTGCTTTGGCTAATGGCTCTTACTGGTGTTTTCACACTCATAGAAACCATTCCTAGCGGGTGAGGTGACAAAGAGCACAGCTTGTTCTGGCATCTCCTTTGGGTGGGGTACAGAGTGAAAAGGATTTACTTGCGCCGCAAACGCTTTTTACACAGGACACAAAACAGCATACACACACAACACCCAAGGGAAGCCTGCTCAGCTTCCCCCACTGGGGAAAGTGTGTCTGTGTCAAAGCCCCAAATCACTGTGCACCACCAAAAAGTGAGCATGTTGTTTCTCCTGGACCTTCATTTTCTGTACAACATTATATCCATGTTGCTTCAGAAGAGCCAGCTGCTCTAACCATCCAGGAGGGACACCCTTCATGGAAGGAAGGGGGTTGTTGTGTCTCCCCCTTCCCAAAAGAAGTGCCATACTGGGCTAGACCAATGGTCTAGTAATATGCAATTAACTGATGGAACTTATTGCCAGAGGAGTTGGTCAAGGCCAGTAACAGCTGGGTTTAAAAAAGAGATTGAATCACTTCTTGGAGAATAGGTCCATTAATGGTATTAACCAAGTAGGTTGGGGAATGTAACCTCTGACTATTGGGAGGTAGGTGTGAACAGCAAAGAATGGATCACTCCAATATGACCTGTCAGATGGCCGCTGTCGGAGACAGGATGCTAACTAGGGTTGAAATGAGAATGTGATGGCATTCCTGTGAGACCGTGCAAGATCCTCATACACCTCAGTGAGAGTTTGCACATTCTCGAACGGGATTTTAAGTCTCTTGCAAGATTCCCTAAAACCTCAACAAATATTCTTCATGTTCATAAAATAGCTTCTGTGGCCATGCTGCGCATGCATCCCCCCCAACAGCCAGTTTGCTCACACGCAGAACATTTTTTGAAGTTTCTCGAATATCTCGTGAGATCCTCAAAAACCACGAATTCATCTGTGCAGGTGACTAATGGCCGCCATGGCCATTCTGTGCATGTGTGGCCCTGGGTGGCCATTTTTCACATGCACAGACTGTTTTGGGGGCTGTTCGAGCATCTCGGTAAGAATGGTGGTGAGAATGCTGATCGTGAGAGATTCTCAAGTCGGAGAATCTCAGCGAGAACCCCATTCTCGCTGAGATTCTCGAGGGGCTTGAGAACTCATTTCAGTCCTAATGCTGGCCTTGATTAACCATTGGTCTGATCCCGTATGATACTTCGTATGTTCTTCTAACGTTCATCCAGCCCAGCATCCTGTCTCTGACAATCCAGCCCAGCATCCTGTCTCTGAATGATCAGTTAATTACCTGCTATTTATTCCAAGCTCCTGATAGCCAGACGTTGACTAGAACCATTTATGGACCTATTCTCCAAGAACTCATTTAATCCTTGCTTAAGCCCGCCTAGGCGACTGGCCTTCACAGCATCCTCTGGCAACAAGTTCTACAAGCTAATTGTAAACCACATGCTGGTCATGTTTCAGGGCTTCCTCCATCTCTGGCCCTTTACGTTAAAGGCTCTGTAAAATGCCCCCAGCTAAAAGTTGCCCCCAGTACTGAAACTGGAAATGGTGCCACTGCCAGTCAGATAATAAACTTGAAATTTCAGCTCTCCTATTGAAATCTGCATTTTTATGTTAATGTTCTCAGTTTATAGCTTGTCATGAATGTTGCTTTTCTTAGCGTGTTTTTAAATGAGCAAGACTGGGGTGGGGGGGTGGTCCGTGGCTGATGAGTGCGTGGCACAGCTGCAGAGCAACCAATAAGGTGGTGTGTGGGGGGAGAGATTCTAATGGGTAGATCCCAGCATGGCTACCATGGCAGCCGCCTTGCACTCCCCCTGCCATGGACAATGGGGGGATGTGTCTTAAAAAGACCATGTCTCCCACTCACAGTGCCTATGAGTGGGGAACCTGTCTGCTGGCGTGGGTGGTTGCCCCAGTTCATATGGGCAGGGGATGCATGGATGGCTGTTGCCATACACTTTTTGACTTCCCCCCCCCCCCCCATGGTGTACTCTGGATTTCTTGGCAGTGCAGCATGAGTGGCCACTGGCCATGACTCATGAATGGGTGCTGAGTGGCTCATGGGTGGGTGCATCCCACCCACACCACCTTCAGATGGGTGGTCAGGTGAATGGCTCCTGGGTGGCCGTGCATGGTAGCATCTCATTTAAAAACACCCTTACTCTCTAGTCAGTGATGCTAATGTGCTCCAGATCTGCTAGCAGTTGTCTACCCAAAGTTCTGTATATCAGATGTCTCTTGACTCAGTGGTACATTTCATCATTCAAGCAATGCCTTTGTGTTGACTGTATTTGTCTGCAGCTTCAGAGACATCTAATTCTTCGACCTACTAACAGCCATATAAAGAGAATTCCTCACTCGGATAATTCCTCTGCTCCAAAAACTCATCCTCAAATTTGTTTCTGAGCGGCTTCCAGTTTTGTTAATCAGTTAAGAAGGGTTTTAGGTCCCTTGAGCTGAGTCTTGGCTGCAGATTCCTTTCTCTAATATACTTTCTCTAACGTTTCAGAAATTATCCCTGCCCAAGAAATCAAGAGACAGATCCTCAGCTGGTAAACATCAGGGTAATGCCAAGGAATTCCGATTCAATGAAGTCAAGTGAAGCTAATTTACATGGTCTGTTCCCATGTCTCTTATTACACTGATCTTTTGTTATGATGTCCCCTTGTATTGCTGATTTTCACGTTTATGCTTTAAAAATAGTGAGTATAAAATGCTCTGCCATTTCATACACTACAGTGCTTATAACTAAAAGTGCTTTACAGATGTTACCAATATGTAGCTCAACCCATAACACCTGTGTTAGGGGAATGTGCGTGGGTGGTGGTGGGGGGTGGCAGGTATTGCATCTACTTGCGTAGGGCATCTAGGCCAGTTGTTAACAATGCACTAGGAGACAAAGAGGCAGTGGCTACACCTCACCTGACCCAACCCAAAGCTGAGTATGGTTATGGCATAGCACAGTGTCAGAATAAATGGGGTTTGTTCTAACTGGACAAACAAGGATATCAGGAATGTGCAGCCTGTGAAAACAGGTTGGCTGTTTTTACACGAGCATTAATCTGAATTAAATGACTTTTCATGTGGATTAAGTTGATTGTGTGAACACTTTAGTCCAAATTAATGACACTGAATTCAAAATTTAAACCGGGTTCTGGAAACCTAATTTTTGAGGATTAATTTTAATGTGGATTAAGCTCAGTCTGAATTAGCGATTGTGTGAACAGTCAATCCGGACTGAGTCCCAAGTGCCATAGAGTGCTGCAGATAGACATGTCTCCCATCTAGCCATCCATATCTCTGTGGGATCCTGCAGTTTTTCCAGCAGTCTCTGCTTGGCACACCAGTTTTAAAATCCACCATGTCAAGGTTAAGATCCCTCTATTTTGCAAGGTGACTGCTGTATCTGTTGCTGTCACTGTATTGCCAGAAATCAGAGTGGAAGAGGATGCTGAAATCTAGTTGCATTGTACCATGGAATTTTGCATTCTTTGTTGTAATTCCTAATCTGGATTAACCTGTTAATTCTTATTCCTGATTTAAAATGATTGTGTAAGCAGTTACTCCTGAATAATAATCCCAAATTAATGGATCAGGATTAAAAACTAATTCGGATTAACTGTGATCGTGTAAAAACATCCTTTGGGTTTGTTTGGGACAAAGATTGCTGTAGATAATGCAGAAAGCAATTTGAGGGCCTTTGTGCCAATATGACTGTAGCTCTTGTAGAGAGTACTCAGTGGCTTCTTCCTAGCTAGCCCTCCTCAGTCTGTAAGGCTGTTTTTACATGATGATCACAGTTAATCCGAATTAGTCCGCCCTCTTGCCTGTAAGGTTGATGCAGCAATAAATGGTTAGGGTTTTCCTGGTGGTTTTTTTGACACAGTAACAGCCAATGTTTTGATGGTTGTGGTCATTCAGTGCAATTGCAAAATATAAAATATTTTAGTTATTATTGTAATGGTTAGGGGTGTGCATGTAATTTTTATTATATCAATAACAAAAAGAAAATTTGTCATTTTCCTTATCGTTATTGCAATAACGATAATGACAAAAAATAATAAAATCAATAACGATAATGAAAGTTGTTATTGATTTCGTTATTGCCTAGCAGCCTGCTAGGTGTTTTTGGAGGGAAATGTGGCGAAGGAAGGAAGGAGCAGATAGCTTGGAGCCAGAAACAGTGTTGAACTCTTGAACTGGGCTTGTGATGGGAGGGGAAGGACCTGATGGATATAATTGCTGGCCAATCAGCGCAAGCAGGTCCCAAGCAGTTGAATGGCACCCTTGATTGCTCAATGCCTCCTGCTTCCCAGAACCAATCAGGGGACCTCTGGGGGAGGGCGTTGCAACCCTTTATACTGCACGGCTGGGCTGCTTGACTCTGGTGCTATGTTTGGTATTGCTCTGTCTGGGTGCATTTGCAGAATCTGCTGGTGCTTGCATTAAAAAATCATCCCATATATATCCCTACCACCTTACCATTCCAATCGTTATTCCTTACCGTTACATTTTACCTTTTTCCTTCCCCTGCCTGTCTCCTCCTGTACACACATGTAGAGCGATAGCTACTGGTAGTATAGTTTAGATATAGATATATTAGATGATAGGTACAGAATAGAGATAGATTAGAGATAGTGGATATATCTCTGAGTTTTCTTTTTCCCTTCTCCTGTCTTTCTCCCCCTGTTCATATATTATATAGATATAGATATTAGTTGTATATATAGAGAGATTATATATTTAGATACTAGGCTGTTTTATTTATATATATTAGGATTATAAAATAGGAATATTTTGTATTATACATAGGTTAGGTTTAGCTTACATTCTGTGTATATATATAATGTATATATTATATATATAATATAATATAATACATATATATTATATATTATATAAATAAAACTAGATATTGTGTGTATACCAATACCAATAACGATACCAAAAACAAAGTCTTCATTTGAAATCAGTACTGATACCGATAATGACAATGATAACGAAAAATGACATTTTGTTATTAACGAAAACAAAAACGGCACAGTTTAATAACAAAAATGATAATGAAAAATGACATGGGGCCCTGGTGTACACCCATAGTAATGGTGAATGATGACAAGGAGACCATCCCCTTTGTTGGTAGTCTTTTAACGGAGTTTTTTGGTTGTGATACCGTTTTTGGTGTGAATAAAGGGTTGTATATGTACACTCTAGTAGCTTTATGCAGAAGCAGTCTCTATCTGTAAGGATGGGCAGAGGAAGAGGGATCTGGGAGGCAACTGCCCGCACCAGAACAGGAAAACTGAGCCCATTGGCTGTAGAGGGCAAGCAGAAAGTTAAGTTCCCTCAGGATCATAAATGGCAAAAAACTAAAAACCCACGGGAGGAACATAACCTAGACCATCACCGGGGTGCTATGCTGACTCCTGGTGGCCCAGAGGAGGTAATACCCAAGAAAGGCAGAGCAATAGAAACCCTGGCCAGCAGAACACACACAACAAGCTTCACCGTGGGGGTAAGGGGACAACAAGACACAGAATAATGAGGGGAGCAACAAGGCACAGAGCACGTGAGACTCACCTCCCACCCCCACCTGGCTTCACTGCGGGAGTACAGGAACAGGGGGTCATAGACGGAGCGAGGGATGAAGACAAGCACAGCAGCGTAAGGGGAAGCACAAATAGGTAAAGAAGATACCTAGATAGGTAAAGACTTAATGGAGCCAGCCTAAGTGAAGAAGCTATCCCGGAGGCAGAGAGTGAGACCAACATGGAAAGAAAGAGAAAGGTCCAAGGACAATAGACGGTGAAATCACTCGCAAACACAGGGAACGGGGGAAGGGCTGAAGCAGCCCAACTCACGTAATGTAGCAGTCACCACAAGATACAGCAAACAGGCACAAACAGTGCTAACAGCCCTGCGGCCAGCAGACCTGACGGGTCAGATAGTCAGCGAAAGCGAAGCACAGCTGCTTCCATGGCAAGATATAGCCCACCCTGAGACCGGCTGCAGCAGTGTTAACTTTCCCTGATCGCATAGAGACCCTTCTGACACTAACTTCAAGGAGCTGTTTCTCCTCCTACTGCCCCAGCCTTGAACTTGGAGTGAGACGAAGACCCTGACACTATCCCCAGATCATCTCAAAAAGTACCACCCACAACTCATATGATAAAGGACAACAAGTGTGATCATGTAAGTGTGACATTTTAATGCTGGCCCTGCCTCCGGCTGGCTTAGCCTCCTGTTAGCCACACCCACTACACCATCAGCCTAAGAGTCTACCAGTCACAACTATGTGTGTATATTTATATATAGATACGTGGCTTTGGCAGATTTAAGAGGTCTGACTAGAAGGCACTGGTATTCAAACACAAAGGAAAATAAACGTTTCTACCTTTATATAATATTTCCCATAATTATGCAGTTTTCAGAACAAAGGCCGTGATACACAAACCACTTACTCTGGAGGAGCGTGGCCGAAGTGTTTAAATTATTATTTGAAGGTCTTGGATGACTCCCCAAACCTTCAGCCAAATGAGGTTTCAGTTGCTGAGAGAATCAGTCAAGAGTCTGAAAAGTCTCTGGCCTCGTCCTCTTCAACCTTTCAGAAGGGAATGTGATACCATCTGGCTTTACAGACTACTTGGAGCATAGTTCTTTTAAAGTTAACCACTATGTAAAAGAGGGGGAGGAGGAGGGGAATAAGATCGCTCCTTCCAATTAGTAGAAGCTCTACAGACCAGACAGGAGTTGGAGGCTGGGGGGTCAGGGGGGCATGCTCAGGATGAGATGAGGGAGGAGAAGGTGTGAAATGGTTCATGGATTTGTCCCATGGATTGGATCTCCTATGCTCAAGCACTTACCCTCATCCCTGTTCCCCTTCTGGCTGGATAAACCTCTTCAGTGCATGAAGGTAAGGGCATTTACATGAGATGCTTCCATGTGTGGACATGCATGGGAGTGTCTCATGTAAAAAGGGCATGTCTAGGGGTCTACACAGCTACCTCGATTCCCCACAGTTTAAGGCACAGGTGTGGAAGAAACTCAGAATGAAGGCCTATGGCCTGCACAGACCACAAATAGCCTTGAAGCAGGCATCAGCTAAGGCAGTATTTGGGGGGAGCAGAGTTTGATTATATTATTACTAGGGCTAAAAACAAATATAATAATTAATAATTAGTAGTTTTGTTTCATTTTTATAGTTCCCCCCCTGTCAAATAGCATTTGGAACACTTCACAATCCCCAAATACAGTAGCAAATGTAATATAAAATCCTTCTTAGAACAATTTAAGAGAGGAAGGTAAAGAAAGAGGTCGAACTACATTAGGGGAAATCAGCAGTGAATCATAAAAGCACCGGGAGAATAAATAGGTCTTCAGGTGCTTTTTAACGGTGAGGTAGGAGGAGCTGAGGGAGCGAATTCTACACTGCGGGACCTGCCAGGGCAAAGGCCTGATAGTCCACTGCGATGGTGGGATGGATCCCCAAATAATGGGTGATTTCTGAGCGCAGATACCCATCAGCACCAAGAGCAGGTCTCAGATATATGACTTTTCATATTCACAATGATGATTCGGATATTCATTCTCACAAATATCCAAAATTTGTCTGCCTTGTCATTGTGAAATTCATAACTTTGTTTATTAAGTTGCTTTGCTCATTAGGTAACTTTGTGTTTGGTTACTTTGTTTATTTGGTGTTTCAATATTCAGTGCTTTCTTCATGTCAGGGCTACTTTAATAGTGCTGCCCAGTACTGAAATTAAAAACGAAATAGGAAAACTACCTTCGCAAATATGAAAAGTCAGATTTGCTTTGACCTCAGTGCTGAATAAGAGAAATAACCAGATAAATGACTATGGTTGCTAAGAAACATGACACTGGCCCAGTAGGGCCTGCTTAGGCCTGGCTGGGCCAGCATCATGGCAGTACGTTTGTTCTGGGCCCGCCAGATGTGGACCCAATACACACCTCAACGGGGGTAGTGGACGGGCCAGAAATGTGAGCCTGGAATAAAGCGGGCCCAAAGTCTGGGCCCAGAAGATACCCAGTTGGGCCAGAACAGGCAGAATGAGCTGGAAACATCTGTTCCTGGCCCTGACCTGGCCCAGCTTCGGGGGTCACCATGACAGCCAGCCCAGGCACGGTGCCAGCCCCAAGACACCAGGGGCACTGCCCCTACTGGCCTCTCTGTGCCCCCAAAAGTTTAGAAATTATGATAAATAATATCCGTTGTGTCCCCCCGCCGGCAGTGTAGACTGGTGTTTAACCCTGGCAGACGCGGCATGGCTGTGTTAAGCCGAAGCGCCGAATTTCCAGGTTCGATGATGTGCTACGCATGCGCGAGCTTGTTTCCTTGCTCGTGCATGTGCAAAGGGTGCATTGAGCGCTGCTATGGATCCCTCATCTGCAGGCAGGTCGCGAGGGGGAGGGAGGACTTGGAGAAGGGGAGACGGTCACCATGGAGTCCTGTAAGGGGCAAAACTCATCGAACACGTGTTGGGCGGCTCGGGGTGCCTTCCAGCATGCATTCATTGTAATGCGTGCCAGCCAGTAGGGGCACTCTTCAATTAAAGTCTCTTGGAAGCAGAAAGTGGCTGCACAGTATGTATATGGGCTATTGCCCTTGGCGCCATAGGGAGGGGGGAGCAGCAATACATCATCATTTGTGTGTGTCCTGTTGGCCGGCTGGTGGAACAGGGCGAGTGTGTGTGGAGAGTGCTTGTGTGACTGTGTGTTTGTTTACAGTTTACTTTCAAATCAAATTTATTCAGTGTCTCTGCGCGGGCTGTTCCTCTCATATGGTGTGAGAGGGTGGGGGCTGCCTGCTGCAGAGAGAGAGCATATATAAAGGTGATTCCACCAGGTGCCATTTTATCTCTTTCTGAGGGGGACTTGTCTTGGAATATTTTTAATTAATTTTTAAATTGTGAGTTATAGTATGTTTTAATTATGATTTGTAATTATTGATGGTGTGTGTTGTAAGCTGGAGGTTGCTGCATAAAATATGATTGTGCTGCCAGCTGCCTTGGGGTGGGTTTGGGGGAGGGGTTGGGGGAGTGGGTTGCACTTGGAGACATGGAGGAGGGTGCGTGGAGTGGGGTGCACTGGGGGAGTGGGGGGACTCTGGCTGGGCAATGGAGTATGGGTAGGGTTGCCATAGAAGCAAATTGTAAGAGGGCATTTATGAGATATGCAGGTTGCAGGGCTGTATTGGAATCAATGCATATATATGCAACCTGTATATCTCATAAGTGCCTTCTATGGCAACCCTAACTGGGGGGAGTGGGTGAACTGAGAGACACGGTGGGGTGGGACATGGGGAGTCTGGTTGAGCAGTGGGGCTGGGGGGCAGACTGGAGGGGCCTGGTATGGTGGCAATGGAGGACCCCGAAGGGAGCCAAATTTTTTAAAAAGAAAAATAGCCTGCGTGCTTATGGTTGTGAGCCAGCCATTTTGTAAGTTGGAGCTGATGCTGGTCTATTGGAGGAGCCTGCTGCTTTGGTGGCAATGGGGGAACCCTGAAGGGGGCCAAACTTTTAAAAAAGAAAAACGGCCTGTGTGCTTATGGTTGGGGAGCTAGGGGTTATGGTTGGGGTTATGCCCTGGCTCCACCTACCGTTGTCCTCGCTCCACCCCTAGGCTAGGATCCACCCCTTTTTGCCACCCGGTTTAACCCGCCCACTGCCCCTCCAGCCTCCAAACCCACCAGCTGTCCCTGAGCCAGCCATAGCTACCTGTTACTGGCAGCCATGGCTGCCTGTCATGGTGGGGGGTGGAGCATTAGCCACAGCGTGGGGGTGAATCTGCCCGGCGTGTGGTGCTCCCTATCCACCATCCCCAGCTTGGGCTAGGCCCTGGGAATGTCTGTTCCTGCTGCCAAAGCTGTCCCAGCTGGGGGTAACCCTCCCCAACCCTAGGGATGGGTGAACAGATCTAGGTTTGGGCTCGGCCGTTCAGTTCGGCTGCATTCGGTTCAGCTGCATTTGGTTCGACTGTTTGGTTCGTTCGCCGGGTTTGGGTTCGGCCATTCGGTTCGGCCATTTGGTTTGGGTTCGGACGTTCGGAAAAAATTATTGCAAGAGCACGTGAAGCCGTAATCGCGCCAGAAACCGGAAATTCGAGTGTGTGTAGAGCTGTGTGGCGAGTGTGTGTTTGGCTGGGTGGCTGTTCGGTTTGTGTGCTTTGGTTGTGTTTGGGTTGGGTTTGGCTGTGCTGTGGTTGTGGTTGGTGAGAGTTGGTGTGTGTTGTGGGTGACTGTTTTGGCTGTTTGTGATTGTTTTAAAAAAAACACTGAAGAAGGCTGCAGTGCAGCCAGTGCTTATTCGGCAGCTGGGAACCAACTTGCCGCTTGAGGAGGAGGAGGTCACTGGCACTGCCCCTACTACACCTCCGATGGTGGTGTCCAGCTCCTCAACTGAGGAGCAAGCAGCGAGCTCAGGAGGTGCTGCCAGGTTTGTAAACTTTTTTTTTACTTTGAGGACAAGAAAGGCTCTATCCATTAGAGTGAGCTCAATGGTGTACGGGTGGGTGCGTGGGTGGTGGGCATCAGTCAGGCACAAACAGTGGACATCAGTGGGTGGCAGCACATGTCTGCCACAGAGAGAGAGGGTAATGTAGTGTGAGGGGCTCAGGCACGAGCAGCACCCCCACCCAAACAGGCTAGCAAGGGTCTCCACTCTCCAGTTGCCACCTCATTCCCTGCGCACCCCCAGTAAGGGCAGGATTTGCACGTGCCAGCCAGGACCTTTCTAGTTGTAATTCCTAGCATCCCCTAGCATCCCAAGGAGGGCAGGATATGCATGTGCCAGCCAGGGCCTTCCTAATTGCAATCCCTAGCATCCCCTATCACCCCCGAGAGGGCAGGATTTGCACGTGCCAGCCAGGGTCTCCCAAGCACCCCAGGGAGCGCAGGATTTGCACGTGTCGGTAAGGAACTTTCTAGTTGCAATCCCTAGCATCCCCTAGCACCCCCAGGAGGGCATGATTTGCATGTACTTTCTAGTTGCAATGCCTAGCACCCCGAGGAAGGAGGACTAGAGGCATCAGCATTATAAATGCATGATGTTACTTTGGTGTTCTTAATATGTTCCCATTTCAGAGTAGAATCGGTTGCTGGCCCCAGCGCTGCTGCCAGGACCAGGCCAAGGAGGTTGACCCCTAGGCAGAGGTTGCCACTGCCAGTGACACCCCCAGACATTTGGCACAGAAGTCGAATGTCTGGAGGTTTTTTGACAAGGGCGACGGAATCGCCACATGCAAGGTATGGCACGGGGACTGGAACAACAGGGAATGAATTGCCCTATGACCTGACCTGTTAGGAATGGAAGTCCCCTGCAGAGAGAGACTGGCCACCCAGTCCACCCACTTGTGGAGACAGAATGCAGGCAGGGCTTGACAGACCATTGGTCTGACACAGTATGGCACTTCTCATGTTCCTATCTTTTTCTGCTCTTTTTAGATCTGTCATAAAAGATTCCGCCAGCAGAGGGAAGGGACCACATCAGGGCTCATCAGCCACATTGAGCGCACCCATGGCCTGAGAGTGAGGCAGCAGGTGGAGGAGTCTGGTTTGGCCGTGGAGACTCAGCGCCAGAAGAAGGGGGGGGAGGCAACAAACAAAAGAAGGCATGTATGCCCCACCTCCCAGCCCTGATGTGGAGATCCTGGGCCATGGGAGAATGAAGAGACCAAGGCCTTTTGGGCCCAGTTGAAGCGGCCCACCCAGGACTTCATGGCCGAGGTCCATCAGTCTGCAGCCACCATGGAGAACCGCCTGGTGGAGCAGTTGCAGGCGGTCCAGGTGGAGAGGCAGAAGGTGGAGGCATACGGCCACAATGTCTCCATCGAGATGAACCGCCTGCAACTGTACCATCAAGTGCTCTCCAGGTGGCATCAGGACATGGAAGGGGCCCTGAACTTTGCTGTCTCCCATGGCTACGATCTGCCAGAGTCCCGGGTGGCCGGCCATCAGCCCTGTGCTGCACCCCAACGGTTGCTGCCTTTCTCCCAAGTCCCGGGGGACAGGTCCAGAGACTCATAGTTTAAATGTATAAGTTTCCTTTGAATGTTTGCTTTTGGTTTTTATGTTGTTGTTGTTGTTATGTAAATCGTTTTAATAAAAGTTGTTGTATTTATTTTTACAAGTTTTGTTTGACCTGTCCAATCTTTTATCCCTATGTGCTGAAGTTGGTGGTAGCAGCAGGTACAGGAACGCACACAGGCAGGCAGGCAGGCAGGCAGGCAGGTGCATATAAAACATCGTGTGTTATATTCCAT
>QEPC01015142.1:1146113-1159938 GCA_003113815.1 Sphenodon punctatus | reverse complement strand
CCCCCTCTGTCTCTCTCTCTCTCTCACACACACACACACACACACACACACATCTCCTGACCCGCCCCCCGGGGTGATCTCTGCAAATTTATGCCCTGCCACACTTTGGGGTGCCTGCCTATAGTGAAACCAGTGCCTTCTACTCCTCTACCCTTCTGCCACCGCTGCTGATGATTGTGTGTGTCTCTCATACTTTGTCCCGGCCCCAGGGCATTCTCTGCAAGTTGAATCCAAACATACTTTGGACTTTGGATAACTTAAAGGGCATTTTCAGATGTGCATTAAAGTGTACTTATGAGTTTGGGCAGTGGGACATGCATGCAAATTAGGTGGGGTTTGATAATGTCAGAAAGGCACACCGTGCATGATTGAAGCCTTTTGGCGGCGCGCTGACAAATGCGCTGTACCGAGCTGGATTTTGCAGTTGCTCCTCCACTGCTTCTCCTGGCTCAGACCACTGCGGAGGTGCACACGGGGGCCGAGTCAACCTGGGGATTGCCCCAGGAAGCTCCTGCTCCCACACACTCCCTGAGTTGACTCACCTGCTTGGCTGCGCTGCTGCTCCTGGTGCTGCTCCAGCTTCCTACCCATCCTTGCTATGAGGACTGTGGCATGCTGCCTAGCTGAGCTGAGCAGTGGGCCAAGTCAGGAGAATCAGGAGCCGGAGGAGCAGCAGCAGTGCAGCCAGATGACTGAGTCAGCCCAGAGAGCTCACAGGGGCAGGAGATTCCCGGGGTGTCTCGGGGCATCTGAGAAAGACCCACATTTTCTGGCATTCAAGCACCTGATGGGGGCTGGAGGTTCCCGAAAATGTGAGCATTACCCATAGGTAGCAAATGCGCTACCTGCTGCATCCCTAGCAAGAACCCTACAGTAGGAAGATGATCGACCGTTCAAAAATCCCTAAGAATTAGAAACTGGTTTTAGCAAAGTCCATGGTTTTTAATATGTTTTATGAATAGAGATTCACTAACAACTTCTCACACTCACATTAAATACACCATGTTTAATGCAATGGGAGAACCAGAGGCTGTGGAAGACCCAGCTTGACTGGTTTTGTGGGATCAGTTTCAGTGGGTGTTGCCTGTTGATGCAGAGGGTGTTCTTGGGGCGGTCATGGCCACCTCTTGTGAACTAGACCCATGCTCCTGCCTGGCCAAGGCCAGCCAGGAGACATTGGGGCTGTTGCTGGTGGGGGTGGTCAATGCTTCCCTTTAAGAGGGCAGAGTGCTGAGCCGCCTCAAGGAGGTGGTGGTGCAGCCTCTGCTCAAAAAATCATCGCTCGACATTGACTCCCTCAGTAGTTATCAGCCTGTCTCTAGCCTTCCCTTTTTAGGGAAGGTTGTTGAATGGGTTGTGGCTCGACAGCTGCAGGGGCATCTGGACCACTTCAGTTTTCTAGATTCCTACCAGTCCAGCTTTTGTCTGGACTATGGCACTGAGACTGTGCTTGTAGCCTTGGTTGATGACCTCCACTGTGAACTGGACCAGGGTTGATCGACCCTTGGGTTGATCTGTCGGCTGCATTTGATATTGTTGACCATAAGAGGCTGGTGACCCACTTTTGGGACCAAGCTGGGGTGATCAGAAGTGTTCTCTAATGGTTCCATTCATTCCTAGCCAGGAGAACTCAGCGGGTGGTGCTGGGGGACTGACCTTCAGTCCCCCGGGACCTCTCGTATGCAGTTCTGCAAGGTTCTTTTCTGTCCCCTCTCCTGTTCAACGTGTTTATGCAGCCGCTTGGCGAGGTCGTGAGAGGGTTTGATGTTCAATGTCATCAATATGCTGATGACACCCAACTCTGCCTCTCTTGACTTTTTCATCAGACTCAGGCCCGGCAGTCTCAATGCTTACCCAAAGTCTGGCAACTGTGAGGCGCTGATGAGTGCGATTCATCTGAAGCTGAATCCTGACAAGACGGAGGTGAAGCTAGTGGGTAGGGCGGTGGGGTTGGCACCCCACTAGTCCCCCAGGTTCATAGCCTGGGAGTGCTCTTCGATTCATGACTCTGCTTGGATGTCCAGGTGGAGGCTGTGGCAAGGAGTGCTTTCTGCCAGTTACATCTGGTGCAACAGGTTTGGCCATATGTCTCAGACTCTGACCTGGCCACTATCATTCATGTTTTCATTACCTTGAGTTTGGACTATTGTAATGTGCTCTCTGTGGGGCTACCCATGGTGACGGTTCAGAGGCTGCAGCTGGTGCAGAATGCAGAAGCCTGTCTCCTTACGGGGGCGGGTTGCTGGGAGAACATTACACTGGTGCTCCGTTCTTTGCACTGGCTGCTTATAGTGTTCTGGGCCCGATTCAAGGTGTTGGTGTTGACCTATAAAGTCCTATACAGCCTAGGCCCTTCCTATCTGCAGGACCTCCTCACTCCCCGGCCCATGGATCAACCCCTGTGGTCAACCCGGGAGTGCCCTTCTTGAAGTCCCCCGAGTTTCTTGGAGGGCGACTATGGAGAGGGCGTTCTCGGTGGCTGCATGAAGGCTGTGGAACTCCCACCCAATGGAGGTCCATGTGACCCCGGACCTCCCTTCTTTTAGACATCAGTGCAAAACCTGGCTCTTCCTCCAGGCATTTGGTGAGGGAGATGGGTTGGGGAGGGGGATAAGGGTTGGAGGGGGTGTTTCTCATTATTTTTACCTGCCTTCAATTTAAGTCTGCTATTTTAATACTTTTGTTATTTGTTTTATTGTGTTATATGTTATCTTGTATATGTATTTATATTGTGCACTGTTAGCCACCCTGGGTTGCTTTTTGCTAGGAAGGGTGGGATAAAATCTCTGTGTAATAAAGAAATAATAAATAATATGTTATTGTATAGGAAACACTAAACACTGGAAACTAGGGACTTTTATTTTTAGCTACCATTTTATTGGGTTTACCCTTATGGAAGACACATGGAAGTTGGGACCCTGTGAGAGATGGGCATCTGGGCCCTCCCCTAACATAGGGATGCTCAAGTGACATGCCCTTTCTCACCTACTAGAAAGAGGGAAATTAAATTTACTAGAGATAATTTTAAAGTTCAATTAAACATGGCATTCTTTCCAGGGGCTGGGAGCACCCATATGTTATGCATGAATTGTTATGTCTAGCTTATTTATGTTGTGTTGCATAGCATGTGTTGGGGGTGGGGGTCTTCTGAATCATCACAGACCCTTCATACACTGGGGATCTCCATGTTTATGACTATGTGGGCCCACACTTTACGCCAGTGCTTCTTGCCCTCTTAGTGTCATTTCCAGTTTATCCATGGACCAACTGGGGGGCATTGTGGGACCTCTCAACACATGGGGCTCCATGTAGTCACACAGTCTGCACTTGCCTGGATTCAGCCTTGTTTACTTTGGATGGGACTATCGGTATCGGATTAATCCGATAATGCCAATAATTGGCGATATCGGATTAATTCGATAATACAGATAATATCGGCATCGGTATATTGGTTTTTTTAACATTGCTTATTTTTCTAATCTTTAACATTGCGGCCATTTTAAAAATGGCCACAATGTTAAAGATCCAAAAAATTGACAATGTTAAAAAACCGATATACTGATACTGATAAATCCGATATCGGATTAATCTGATACCGATAAAACCGGTAACCGATAATTTGCCGATAGTCCCATCCCTACAGTTTACTCTCCTTTGTGGAAGTCTTTCTTTGTTCCAAGAGCCTGGTTGTCTGTCTCATCCAGCAGTGATATCCCAGCAGTTCAGCAGAACTGATTGTTAAGATCCTACCAGAATAAACATCCAGAGAGATGAGGGTGGGAATAGTGGTGCTCAGCTCTTACAGAACTGGTTTTTGATTGACTAGAATAACCTGATACGATCTCTCAAATGAGCTGTCCTTTTGATTTGAGCATAAGAAGAGCAGAATTAGTTTGGTGTTCTGTGTTTCCTCCAAGAGAAATAAAAGTTTTTCATTTTTGTTTTCTTTTGATTTGTCCTGTTGAATGGATTCTGTCCTTTATGTGATCTCCGTCTGGTAAGGCACAGCACCTCCCAGACGCTAGAGGAGCGAACTCACAAGTGCCATCTTGAGATCAAAAAGCAACAAAACTGCCAGCCAGTGAAATCTATTTTTATATTTTGCCAGAGGGTGTCATCATAAATAAAGGGAAACGTTACTTATGGGGGTTCTCTTTCTTGTTTGGCTTCTCTCTCAGTTGTCATCTGCCCTGTTGCAGCGATACTAAACAAGCAGGAGAGGAGACAAATTAAATGACCAAATGATGCATGGAAAGAAAATGCCATTTTATCCCAGTGCTTCTACTAATATTGCCAGTTTGCAACCAGGGGAAAAACATCATCAATGTCACTGCTGCTAAGGGGCAGCAGAGGAATAAATTGTTGTTATCATGCCTGCAGAATTGCTGCCTTTGCAAACCAAAAATGACTTTCCCATTCAGAAACAACTCTGCACTGGGGAGGTTGTATTTATCTGGACTCCTCAGACTCTTCTGTGGTTTTCCTCTCATAGTATCTCCTGTGCTGCAATATTGTCTCCAGCATACAAGGAAGGAGATGAGACACAGAGGGTACAGCCACACGAGACAGGGTGGGCCCTGCTCCAGGGTAAGCAACTGCAACTGCCACAGTTTGGGCCAGTGAGGAGAGCAGGCCACAAGATCTGCCCTGCCACGGAGAAACCAGGTGGGTGGGCCGCTGTCACAGGTGCCCACATGCCGCAGAGTGGGCCGAGGAGCCGGCCACACAGGGCTGAATTCCTGTAATCCTGCTGCACTGCGGGATCGGGCCTGCTGCTTTTAGACAGCTGAATGGTGGGGGGCAGGGGGGGAGCAGAGGAACGTGCATACTCCTCCGTGTCTGATCCTTAGACCTCGCCTTGTGCCTTGTATTATGTCTGCATAATACAATTCCCAGGAACAAAATCAGGACAGTCTTCTTGAGGAGTTGTCCGGACCCCTTGCCCTCGGTCACGCTTCCAGTATCCTCTGGAGCACATTGGAGCCAGAGCGAGGAAAGTTGAAGCCCCATGTAAAATAGTGGTGCAAGCCTGCTCTTAACATAGGAATCTTTGACAGACACAGACTCAAAGAGGAAAAATGTTACCACAACTTAAATGTTAATGTTCACTTAAACAAAACAATCCCTTCACGGTCTGGGACTCTGCATTACAGGCTTGTAATGTATTTACAGCAGGGAAGCTTTTGCTGTCCCTGCTCCAGGTGCTGAGAAGGAGCCACTGAGGCTGTGAGTGGTGGCAGGATAGTCGCACCACTTGGAATGAGCTGGCCGGAGCCGGGGCGGGGCAGCTGGGGAGGCTTGGCCACCCACTGCGTCTGAGTGGCTGAGGAAGACTGGCAGGGAAGTTAAAGAACTGCCACAGAAGCTGAAAGGAAGATGACAGGCCAGAGCCGGACGTGAGGTACTTGAGAGCCGGCGGAGAACACTAAACAGAGGCAAGGGTGGGAAGAAACCCTGGGATGCCTGAGGCAGCGGACAGTGAGTAGCTGCTGGATCCGCTGGGGATATTGTTAATGCCCGGAAGGGCTGTTGTGCATGCGGGGATGCCTGCTAGACCCCCTCAGAGGAGAGAGTACTTGTTGGGTGCTAGGAGAGCCCCGAAGAGGCCGTTGAGGGGCTACAGGACTGTAGATGGTGTGCAGGGCCAGAGAGCCCTGAAGAGAGACTGGTCAAGGGCAAAAGCCCAGTCAAGGGCAAAGAACACTAGGAACTAAGAACCCTGCAAGGCTTGGGGTAATTTGAGGGGAGCCCTGCAAGGCTCTGGGGTAAGAGGTGCCCTAGCCTTGGATGTTATTATAGTTACGTAATGGGGAGGTAATTAAGCAAGCAATTAAATATGGAGAATAACCTGTGGCCCACGCCTGTAGTGTCTGTAGCACCTGAAAGCCCCAGAATGGATTCTGGGAACAGCAGGGTACTTTTCCGCTGCTACAGTATGTTACACATATGTTACTATTTATATTTTACTTATGAGCCCCATGTATTGTTGGCCCCCTCCCCAATCGCCCGGGCCCTGCAGAGGTCAGAGCTCCTCACATTTGAAGCTGTGTGGGCCTGTATCTTACACCAGTGCTTCTCGCACTCATGCTCTTTCAAGTTTATTCATAGACCTCATGGACCCTGGAGCCTGTGGTCTTACATGGACCCTGTGACCCCTCTCCACACCACCACATAGGGGCCTGTGCAGTCACATAGGGTAAAAACAGAGGTACGACCAGTGGGACCACTCCATGGTCCACCCCAAGGCAGAAAATCCCAGGCGACACAGCCTGGGTCAGGTTGGGGGAATGACATGACTGATATGACTGTGGTCAGGGAGTTGTCCTGCCGGCCACACAGCCCAGGTACACCTGGGAGCCCAACTGTGCTCCCAACCCCCCGCCATGATGGGCAACCATGGCAGTCAATGAGGAACATCCATGGCTGCCAGCCATGGTGAAAGCCGCAGCCACAGAGATGTGCTCACCTGCTCTGGACCACTCTGGCCCAGTTGGGCGGGCCTTAGGCCAGGCTGTGACCTCGAAGGTTGTCTGGAGGTCACAGCCTTGGCTAGCCCCAGCATCGTCCAGGACAATCCCTGGCCAACATCTGGAGGCATGTGGTTACATATGCTGCCAGGTTCTGGGCCAAAGAGAGCCCAAATCACATCTTTACTCATAGTCTGCACTTACCTGAATTCAGCCAAGGAGCATGTTCTCCTTGTCCCTCTTCACCTCCCTGTCAGAAATATGTGTGGTTGTGAAAGGCAGAGCAAGAGCTTGTGTGTGTGTGTGTGTGTGTGTGTGTGGATTTACCCCTGTGTGCACACATGAGTGTTAAAGCTTTTGATGTTTCTTTGGAGGGGTGGGGGTTGTAAGCAAGCATCAGACTGCCAATTGCTAAAGGGATGCAGCAGCCATGGAGGGCAGGGCCATTGGGACCCCATGTTTTATTTTTTCCCGAGGCCCTGCAAATTCTAAGGCTGGCTCTGGTGCCATGTGACCTGGCGGGTGTGTAATACTGTTTTACCTCATGTGCTAAAAAGGTTGGTTGCTGAAATGTGGTTTTATGTATTCTGTATAATTTGCCATTAGAGGCCATCCTCTCGATTGCAATGTGTTTGTTTTGTTCTGCAATGATTTCCAGTGTCCCTAATGAGCAGTTAACAAGACGTCAATTCATCATGCAAATGAGAGGGAACAGATATTGAGTTGATTGTGCTACCTGGAGCTAACTTATGTGGCTTCCAGCTGCTGCTTCTGTCTTAGTGCAAGTCTCTAGGAAGTCTTGGCTTCTTACCACAGGATAAGATGATCTACAGCAAAGTGATCCCTTCAAGCAAGGGGGGCAGTTGAGTCTCACTCCGACTGTTCCTTGAGGCTCATTCAGGGCCAGTGACCCGCAGCTTGACCAAATATGAAGCCTAGTCCAGAAGACAGGAGGGGCCACTTCTGGTGGACAAGCAGCTGTAGGGAACAGCCCAGCATTGTGGGACAACATACCTACAGTTTCCCTGACCTGAACACCCAGCTGGAGAAGCTGAAGGATCCCAGCATTGTGATAGTTGGGAGAGCCGATTCCACAACTACCACTCGGCTAGCACCCAGGAAGTCCTAATCCTAACCCAACAGATAGGGAGAGGATACAGAACAAGTTGCTTTGGGAGCAACCAGAGCAGCCGGTTCCCACAAGCAATTGCTCATAGCAATTAACTGTTGCGCATGGGCTTGGCTACACAGAACCAGATGCTTGGGTATGGAACAATTTTAACATAAACAAGCCCTTGGGTTAATTTTTATTTGTGTGGGCTCTATCAGAGACAACACATGTGCTTAAACTGAAGCATGTACTTAAATGCTTGGCTGGGCCAGGGTTTTAGTGCTCAGATGAGTCCCTTCAAGGTTTAATTCTGCAGGTGCAGTAGAACAAGCAGGGGTATAGGTAGTGTTGAATGGGCCCAGGTGCAAGAAATGGACTCCCCCCCTCTCCGCCCCCATCCTCTCCCTGTCCCAGCCCTCCTGTCTTTCCTCCCCCCAGCACCTCTCCCTCCACTTGCTACGACTAAGCCATAGAGGCTGCAGCTGTGCCACCTGTCTCGTGCCGCCTCCGCTGCCGGCGCTTGCTCTGTCCTGTGCAGCCCACTGGGTGGGTCCCACACTCACTGTAGCCACGTCCATTTCTGCTTAACTCAGTCTCCACCCAGCCACGCCTCAACAGAAGAGGATTTGTGCCCCCACAAAGCCCCTGGCTTGGGCCCTGTGCCCCCCACTAGTTTGGGCCCCAGGACAAATGTCCCTCCTTTCCCTATGATAGCTACACCCCTGAGTATAAGTGGCCTGATACTTCTGCACATGTGGTTGGGCTGAAAAGAGTTCAGACATGGTGGTAAGTGCCCAGTCCTGAGTGCAGATGGGCTCCTTCTTGCGCCATCATGCATGGAAGGGTTGGGTTTAGTGTGAGAGCATGCGCAGTAGCGTTGCCATATATCCAAATGTCTGACTCTTTATCCTGCTGAGCCACTATTCCTATACCTACGGTCTGTTTACCCTTATCCTTGCAACATGGACCTGCCTGCTGTCATTCTCATCGTAACCAAGCCAAGTACGTGCACTTGAGACCTCGCATCTTCATGAATGTTAGACCCCTTGTCTCTCCCTCTGTTCCCCTTCCTAAGTCTCTCCCCCAGCTCCTGTCTCTCAGATTGTAAGCCCTAGGGGCAGGGATCGTGTCTATTTTATTACTTTGTAAAGTGCCAGGTACACTGCTTGCACTATATAAATGTTTGTTAATAATAATAATAATAATCCAAATCTTTAGAGGGCACTTATGAGATATACAGGTTGCAAGGCTGTATTGGTTCCACTGTAGCCCTGCAACCTGTGTATCTCATAAGGGCCCTCTAAAAATTGGTATATATGGCAACTCTACTGATCATGCTGATTTATATATATGGCAACCCTACTGTTCATTGGAACCAATGCAGCCCTACAACCTGTATATCTGCCTCTAAAAACATGCATATACAGTAACCCTAATGATCAGTCAGTAATTCCACAATTGTACAGATCCACTAGCCAACATCCACGGTAGTAGGGTAGAGTAGTTATTGGAACTGGCTGCAATCGTGGTTATGGGATTTTTACAAAGGTGCTTTGCCCTATGGCTCAAGAGTTGACTCAGTTTCTCTTACCCCTGCATAATCTCTTCATGTGAAGTCCATTCAATATGCTGCGTTCGTGCAATGCAAAGGTCTGGAACCTCACCTATGTCCTTTTCTACCGGAGGTTGAGTTGTTTTCACAGGCCGTTGCTTTCTTGGATACGTTCATTGATTTTACTTCTTGTGTATTTTTTCCTGGCAATCCATATACAGTGATTATTAGGAAGGCTGCAAAGGCATTGGGGGAATTTCAGTTTTGCTATTATGATTTAAGCTTGAAATATCTTAATTGCTGTTTTCTGACTTCTCATTTTCTATTCCCAAGTGACCGTATCAATTTGCTCCCTTTCATTACCGGTGACAGCACAGTATTTTATTTGCATGTTTCAGTGAGACACTTAAAATCTCCCTCCTGCAGAGTGTTCCACTCCTGGCACAGTGTCTAGTTCTCATCATGTCAGGTGGGGAGAAGTGACAGTACATTATTGGGTTTGACTTTATTATTATTTGAATGCTACTGAGCATCTTCAGAAGTAAAATTTTCCAGTCATTTAAAACTTTTAAAATTTAGTTAGTTAATGAACAATATAATTATATTGGATATTTAGTGAATTCAGTCATAACAATGAAAATATTTTTTTTAAAGTACATAGTCTTCATAGAAGAAGAGAGGGAAAAGCAACCATCAGTGAAAGGATTAAAAATACAGTTTTGGAGGGGAAAAAATAGACTTATCACTATCCAGGTCTGTTACACTCATTTACACTGATGCAGCAACCCCACCCTAACCGATGAAGTAACATCAGTATAAAAGTGAAATAGATATTTATACTGCTTAAAATAGACTTCCCCGCAAAGCAAGAGCTGAGTAGAAATTTCAACAAAAAAGTGCAATTTCAGTTGCATCAGATTTTTTTTCTGCTGCTGATCTACCCTTTGCTCCACACAGATGTTTGTGAAAACCACACACACAAAACCAGCATGGGGCCTATGTTGCCCACGCAAACTGCACAGTTGTGCACGGCTGCATGCACGCGGCATGGGATCAGCCCCATTGAAATTTCTCTGAACTCACAAACGTTTCTCAAAAATCCCAAATGGACTCAAAATGATAACATATGGCATCCAAATGCTGATGTGGATGAACTCCAGAGTTTGATTATAGAAATTTGACAGTCATAGGGTGTTTTTCGAAAAGTGTCTCCCCACCCATTACTCACACATCATGAATGTTGCAGGGCTGATAGGGCACCAATGCAGCCCTGCAACATGCATGATGAGTAGGGAGGTGATTATCTAAAAACACTCATAGGCTGTTTTTGCACGGACGCAGTGGGTGGGGGATGGGCGTGCACCGGTTGTGGGTGAAGGGGTTCCTACTGAGTGCGGCCTTTTGCACGGGCACACACTCACTTCCACTCACCTCTACCCATCTCCACCCATGGAGCTCCTCCAGTTTTTCAGATGGCTCCATGTGTGGGTGATGGGTGGAGGTGGGTGTTGCGTGGGAACACACATGCACCCCCACCCACCTTCCATTCTATTTGCATAGATGCACACCCACCCCCCCCACCGCTGCAGATTTGCATGGACGCCCCCCCCTGCACACCTGCCCGCACACCCAGTGGCTGGGAGGGGGGTTGTCCATGCACAAACAGCTATACTGTCAAATTTATGGAAATGAAATTTTGGCAAAAACAATATTTTCAATTTTGAAAGAAATTTTCAGAATTTCAGTTTACAAAAAAATATAGTTATTTGTGATGAGCCCTATTTGCCACTCTATATAGTTTATATATAGTTAAACTATATATAGTTTATATAGAGAGAGATTTATAGATATAGATATAGATAGATATAGATATTTTATACTAATAAAATGTAAATGTATTCCAATATATGTTTAATATATTTAAAATATACTTTGTAATCCATAGCAAAGTTCTGTGTGACTATTTATTTGTGCTAAATTTTCAGTAATTATTGCAATAAACTTAAAAAAAAAAGATGAAGAAGATTATTTGTGAGAGAACCCCTCAAGAGAAAGTAAAAGTCAACAGAAAAAGCCATGATCCACAAACTACTTACTCCAAAATAGTTGTTCTGGAGTAAGTGGCTTGTGGATTGCCATCTCTGTTTCTAACATGGATCAGTTTCAATTAGAGCAGAAATGAGGATTCACAGAAATGGAAATTCCCATTGAAATCATGTTTCCCAATAGTGGACATTTTTAGAGACATTTCTCCCACAGCTAAAAAATTGCAGCCGGGAAAACCCCCATGGGGGGCATTTAGACCGGAAGTCATCCAGGTAACGTTGGAATCAGTGGCACCAGGCGTCTCCCAGATGTTTTCTGCTGCGGACTAGGTAAGTTCCGAATAGCTGAGGTCTTACCTAGTCTGCGTCTCAAAATGTCAGGGAATCACACTGTGCTGCTGTTTCCAACAGTGCTCGGGTGACTTCCAGTCCTTTGTGGAGCGTCTAAATCCCCCCACAGGGGTTTCCCCAAGCCAGATTTTAAAACTGCAGGAAAGATGTCTCACATCTAAAACCACCTATTTTTTCAATTGAATCGAGAAACTCTTGGTACTCAAAAAAGTCTCAAACGACATATCATTTCCAGAATCTCACTTACCATTTACTACTTTTCCATCAATTTCAAATCCCGAGAGGTAATACCAATGCAGCACCATATTTCTTCTATCTTCTCTGCACTTATTCTCCCTTGTACTTTCTTGCCACTTATTGGCCACAATCCCCAAACCCTCAGCATGGGATTTGCACAGGTTGCACACAGGTTCCGCATGGCACAATGCATTCCCAATAGACATGTGCACGGTTGAGTGCATCAGTGCATGTGAGTGCAGGGGATTGCACGCGGTACACACGGGGCATAGGATCGGCCCCACTGGCTGGTATGAAGATTCCTTACAAACTTCCAATCCAGTGGCAGATTGGTCAAAGGGGACAACAATTCTAATTGGTTTCCAGGATAAAATTACTTTCTGTTTACAGTTCAATCATGTCACACAGCACCCTCCCCTGAGTCTCTCCACTCACCCATCTCCTTTACCAAAAATAAATAAATAAAGGAACGGAGGCACTTTAAAAAAAATCCAAACACCTGTGTTTGGGTAGGCAGGGGGAGGTTAAAGGATGGACTATTTACAAAGTGATTGGCTCAAAAATGTGGTAACTTCAGCTTACAGACATAAACTTGGAATTAAAATGGTACCCTTGGCAATGCAGTAAATGAATGAATGGTATGCAGTACATGAAACTCGTGGGTAGAAATTTGGCTGCTCGTTTCAATCTTAGGCGAAAGTAGGCCACACAATTATGCATTTATGCACACAAAATAGAACTCTGTGTAAACTTTTGAAAAGAGACCAAGTCTCATTTTCTAAAGAAATAGATTTGTAGGAGTTTAATTCCCCACTTATGTTTAATGAGTTTTAGATTACTAAGGGAAGACCTTTAAAGTCAATGTCAAAACTTCTACTGACCTTAACTGTGGAGGATTGTCCTATCCAGGTAAATCCCATGAAAAGTAAATGGTTATCCACCACAGGTTTATTTGTAATGTGTGAACACTTCCACTATAGGTAAAACTGAAAACAGACATGCACGTAACTCCACTTTAATACCACTTTAACACTACTTTAACATTTCTTAGGCATGTTGCAGGACTGTATTGCCACCCTATGCAGCTGTGCAACATGCATAAGAAATATTAAAGCAGTGCTAAAGTGGAGTTAAAGCGCAGTTAAAAGTGCATGTCTGTTTTCATCCAATGTGTTAAATCCGTGGTGATCTGTGGAAGAGTTTCCCCTTTCCCCAGATAATCCATGAAGAGTTTCAGTAGTATATGGGTACACTTTGAATTCTAATGAGGTGGGCAAGACTTAATTTACATATTTGTGACGTGAGGACCACGTGACTGGAAATGGAAGTGATGTAGCCCAAAACGGATGTGACATAGCTAGAAAGGGAATTGAGGTGCCCAGAAAATCCCACCTTCCGCAGGAAGTGATGTTGAAGTGGGGTATTGCTTCTGGGTCAGGGTGACAATACAGCTTTGACCCTGGAAGGTCCTTATGTGTGATTGCGAGTCAGGATGGGTGGAGTCAAAGACTCCACCCTCCCTAACTCTGTAAAGTCCTTTGATGTGGGTCATCTGAACCCTCAAACATCTCCTCCCATCAGCCTGAACCAATAGGAAAGGGTTTCGTCAGCCTACGCCCATGTCCTAAAGAACTATGAACTAATGGGGTATCGCTTCCAGTGTAAGATCACCCACCTGGAAGGAATGTTGTGACCCCTCTAAGAACTCCACCCTTGACCAATTGGAATGGGTTCCAGCAGGCTAGTCCCTCCCCAAGAGACCACGTGGTCCAAAGGGGTAACATTTCCAGGGTGGGGTGACTTGCAGAAAGGGGGTCATGTGACCTCTCTAAGAAATCCTCCCCCTGCCCATGACCTATCCCTGTGGAGCTTTCCCCACAGGGTTGTGCGGTTGCATGTGAGGGGTTGCCATTTTCTGTACACTGTGCAGTGCGGTGAACAAGAGGCAAACTGGAGGATTTTGCTATTACCTTGGCTTCTTTTACACCAGCATCCTTGCTGAGGCACTTACAGGAAAACCACAAAAAAAATAAAAAAAACCATGGCTCCTAAAAGAAACACG
>QEPC01015142.1:1077112-1133759 GCA_003113815.1 Sphenodon punctatus | reverse complement strand
GTCATTCCACCACATATAGAAACAGCCACTCCAGTCCCAGAACCCACCATCAGGGTTTTGGGGCCAAGTTAAAGGCAGGGAGGGCTGTGGCCAATACCTAGAAGCTACCACTCTAGCCCCAGGATCCACTGTCATGGGTCTGGGGCCATCATTCCTCACACAGAGAGCCTTTTTCTGAACGCCCGAACCTAACAGGACCAAACCAAATGGCCGAACTCGAACATGGCAAACAAACCGAACGGCCTGAACCAAACGAGTGAACCGGCTCGGACCGAACCGAATGGCTGAACCCGAACCGCGATCTGTTCGCCCATCCCTAATTTTTAACAGAACTCTCTTTTATTATAGATATCTGTAAAGATCTGCATTAATACAGATACAGAACCGCCATACCTAACAAAAACTGATTAGAAAATATAAACACAACTTTGCATTTAGAGCAAATTTAAAAATTTGAAAATTTGAGGCCTGAGGCATTGACACATTGACTTCTATGTCTACTTCCACAGCTGGGGTATTGTATCCAGTTTGGGTCACACAGGTTTCAAGTAACAATACTGGGGAAAGAACCCAGATTTCTTAACCCTCCATTGTGTGCATTTTCTAACCTCAACATCAGCCTTTTTCTTAGCCGGACTAAATTCCTCCCATCTAGGAAAACCATTTTGATTGTTCTCTGTATCGTGGTTACAAAAGGGCATACAAATGAACCCTTATGAGATAACAGACTGGATTGCCAGGCTCATTGGCAAAAATGGGGTAGAAAAATATAAATGCACAGAGAGGCTATAGATTGGTCTTATTTTAGCGCTACTGAATCGCGTGGAGCTAGCAACCTCCTATGTTCTGTAATAAACCTAATGTGAAATTCTTACTGAAAATACTGTGGTATAAACAAGTATAATGCACTATTTATTTAGAGATCTAATGGGGCTGCACTGCATAAGAGCTAGTATCTTTACTGGTAGTTAAAGAAAGACCTCATTTCATGCACAATTGACAGTGCATAAGGAACTTCCCTGATATCCCAAACAACAAAAGGTTTTATGAAGCTGCATATGCATTTATGATTGTTTAAGATTCTTGTTATAATGAGGTTCCTTTAAGGATAGGAATAGTACATTTTCATTTGCATAAAGACAATAAAAACTCTTTCAGAAGCAATTTCCCCATATATAAAAAGTGAGAACATAGCACCTTAGTGGCACAGACATCTGCTGCTTATGCAGATGCCACCATGCAAACTCAATCAAGCAACACTATTTTCCAATCGGAGACTACCCAAATTACATCTGAAGCCAAAATTCAATAGGAGACTGGGAGTCTCCAAAACAGGTTGAGAGATGATAGGTTTTTCTTCAAAGTTTCATTATAGTTCCTGACATTTATTTGTTCATAGCTGACAAACTCTTGGAATAAAATTAATTTTTATGATCTACAGGTCCCAGTTCTTACTTGTTGAGATTTCTAACAAACCAGCATTAGTTCTTCAACATATGAGATAAATAACCACTTTTTACTCATTATAGATGTTAACTTACTGTCTATTCTATTCTGCAGCCAATGTATTCATAGCTGTGGATGAGATTAAATATTGCTTGCTCATTGGTAGGCCGGGAATTCTGGATGAGGGAGTATTACCTGTTATCAACTGGGTTCTCCCCATGTTGGCGTCTCAGGTTTGAAGCTTGGGAGTACTGTTGAATCCACAGCTTCGTCTGGATCTTCAGGCATCTGCTGTGGCCAAGAGTGCATTCCATCAGTTACATCTGATGCGGCAGCTCTGCTCTATGTCTTGGACTCTGACCTGGCCACTGTCATTCATGAATTTGTCACCTCAAGGTTATACTACTGTAATGTGCTCTATGTGGAGCTGCCCATGGTGACGGTTCGGAAGCTGCAGCTATTGCAGAAGCTGCGGCCCATCTGCTCACTGGGATGGGCCATCAGGAGCACATTATGTCAGTGTTCCGGGCACTGCCCTGGCTGCCTATAGCTTCTGGGCCTGATTCAAGGTGCCTTTTTTGACCTATAAAGTCCTACACAGTCTGGGCCCTTTCTACCTGAGGGACTGCCTCACTTCCTAGGCCCCTGGGCAGCTTTTGCAGTCATTGGGGGCTTCCCTCCTGGAGGTTCCCCGCTATAGACAGGTGGGGACCGACAGGCAGGCATTCTCTGTGACCAGTCCGGTGCTGTCGAACTTTCTCTCGGTGGAGGTCTGCCTCAGCCCAATCCTTTTTTCCTTCCGCTGTCAGTGTAAGACCTGGCTCTTCCGCTAGACATTTGGTGGAGGGAGGGTTGAGGGCTGGGTTATTGGGGGAGGGTGTTTGAGTGATCGGCTGCACACTTTTTGCAATATGAATGTTTTATATAATCTATTTGTATTATTGATTATTTGTATGATTTGTATTGTTTTTATGTTTTTATTTTATTTATGGAGTAGTGAGCTGCCCCAAGCTGCCGGAGGCAGGAGGGGCGGGATACAAATTGATAAAATAAATAAATAAACAATGAATAAATAAACAATGACAATACAAAATCAAGAGGCCGTGCTCTGCCATTAAGTGATTCCTACAAAGTCCAAAATGATAAGCCCTCTTTGAAGTTAGTGTACGCTTTTGAATCAGCAGTTCATGAAAGGCATTGGGGGTGTGGGGAATGATTATACTACTATAATGGATGGCAGCAGTTTTATAAGTTACACCTTGAAGTTAGCGAGAGGATTTTCAATCACTTGATAACCTTGGAACTGATAAGGGCTATCAAATGGCTATCATGAATATTGTGCAGGAAGAGAAATAACTCAGGAAACAGCCTTTGTGAATAATAACCTGGGTGAGCACATTTTCATGGAGAAAACAGGATGGCGTTCCAGTGGTATTAGCAAGCAAATCTACGTGAATGTGTTTAAATGAACCTAGCTGCATTTTATTATGCACCGATTGCTTATTAGTTCTGATACACCGTGTCCATTTCATGCTTGAAAAAAAACCCCAGAAACTACATTTTGGTACAATGGAGGCAAATGTTATTAGAATAGATTCTAATATTTAGATCCTGAATAATGGTTCCATTGAGTTACTAGCAAGCGCCAGCTTTGTTCTGAAGCAAAATACCGCATTAGTCCTGTGGCATTTTCAGGTGCCACAGCCTACTGAGATCATTTGACAGCCATGTGAAAACTCAATGTCTGAAGTGATTCATCATTGTGTCAGATTGTCCTGCACTTTGTCACAATGACTGACAATAGGGGAAACTTGGAAATAATACAAAGATTCTACGTTCACTGATAGTGCCTGAATTGTGATTAGAGAAGAAAGCAGAGAGGCTGTGAGGAGAATCTTAATTCCCCCACCCCCATCCCCACCACCTCTGAAATAATTTTGCAGCCGTTTTTTTTCCTATGTTGGTATGGTTTTAGTTTTTGCATCGTGTAATTAACTTGTATGAGATATTTAAATTTCTAACCATTTTTAGGAACGCTGAAGAGGGGTAACATTGCAACTACAAAAAAAATAAAATTAAAATAAAAATGGTAATGGAAAGTAACAAGCATTCACAATAATCCTGCACCATTCCTGGTAAGAAATTTCTCCCCGTGTGGTCATTCCCTTCTTTACGATCATCTGAAATCTTTATAGTTCTTTACCACAGTAAAAAGCAGTGTTTTGCAAGGTAAATTCCAATGCTGCCGTGAAACCCGGCTTGTGCATTGATGAATGTAGGGGCAGCAAGGGAGATTCTGACAATGGAAAATTTCCTATTACTTCACCATAACTTTCAGCAAATTTTGTGTGAGCAGCTGAAATGCAAGGCTCATCAGCACAGTAGCTCACAAAGAAAGTTATCACCCCTCCAGGTTTGAACCCGAGTCTCTGGGTTTAACTCAATATCTTCTGGATGATAACTTTCTCTGGGGTGCTGCTGCAGTATTTTTTCATGGAAACGTAGGGGCAGGATCACGTTGGAAAGGGGGCAGGNGGCCAGGCAAAGAAGTTCTGAAATAGCCCATTCCCATGCAGAACATAGTAATGTCACAATACTCCAACGGGGGTCTCAGCCATGTTCAAAAGAAGGTGTAACCAGATGAGTTGTGGCAGCCCGATACCATGCCATGCTGCGACGTCAGCACAGGGAGCCGGGCAGAGGGTCTCAGGGAATCTGGGTGGGCTAGCAGCTACTGGAGCTGCTCCCATGACCACGCCCAGCCCTGGCCCAACTGAGATCCCACCCTGGCCGTGACATGTCCATGCGTGATGGGCAACAGTGTTCACCACGCAAGGTCCCACAGTGGTGCTCCTCACGGAGCAGGGCAAGCACGGCTCAAGGAAACGAGTTGACCCACCTTGTTGGGTAAGGCTGAGTTGAGTAAGGCTGAGTTGGGTACCTCATGTTGGGTAAGGCTGCCCTGCAACGCATCCTCGGAATTTTTCTGAGGATGTGTCAGGTAGCAGCCAGCTGCTCTCCCTGGCCACATGATGCATAGCATCACATGGCCTGGCTGCCCAGAGTGGGGTAAGGCTACCCAAGGCATGTTAGCTTCCCCACTCTGTTTTGTGTGACTTCACCCATAGAACTGAAACAGGTAGTGCATTTGCTACCTGGGGGCATTTTCAAGTAGTTTATTAGGTGCCTGACTGCTACCTGAGTATGGCACTTAATTACCTGGAAAATTCCGGGTACTGCCATTACAAAGTTACTAGGTTACTGATTGGTACCAATCAGCAAAATGGTAAATCGGTTCAGGAATCAGGATAGAAAGTTAAACAACTGGTACTGGAAGTTGTAAAATCAGTACCAAGAGTTGGAAAATCAGTACGTCAGATAGCCCATCAGGCACTAATTGGGTTGGGTTGACTACCACCATTTCGATGGGAATACCCATTTTAATTTATTTATTTATTTATTTAAACTTCATACCCCGTCCTTCCCGCCAAAGGCGGCTCAGGGCAGCTTACAATATTAAAATAAAAAATATAAAAACATAATTACAAAACATAAAACACCCCATAAATCCACACCATCCCTCTCAACCCCTCTCCACCTCAATCCCTCCTACCTCTTAATTCCCCCCCCCACCCTAACCACCACTGCCAAACACCCATGTGAACAGAATTGTTTTACACTGCCTCCTAAAGGGGCTCTAGTCCAGACATAAACTAACTTCCCAGGGGAGGGAGTTCCACAGCTGTGGAGTGGCAGCCGAAAACACCCTCCTCACCATGGAGACCAAGTTAAAAACTGGCATCTCCAGTCAGGTGTCCCCAGCTGACCGCAGAGGCTGTGATGGGACATGGTAGGCCAGGCAATCTCCCAGATAAGTGGGTCCCTTCCAAACCATTTTTGCAGATACTTTCAGCTCTAGATGGAAGTGGACAGGAAAGTCACTTTGCCCTGCCCACCTTTGATCAGATCCCACCTCTTTCCAGGTCAAAACATGTGTGGGAAGGTGACAACTCGACACATGAGCCAGGAGAAGAACTGGTTGCTTCCCTCCAAGCCCCAAAGCAGCTCTTCAGGCTTAATCAGTTTTGCCACCGCAACCTTACGGATCACAGACTCAATGGCACAATAAATAGGGAGAAGAGGAGAGAGCAGTCATGAGAGCTGAGAGCGCCACGGTCTTGTTTTGTGTATAAAGAATAGAGGAAGGTCTTACATTAGAGCTACAATCAAATAAAGGAAAGCAGAAGAAACTCTTCCCTTGATGCTTGCTTATGCCAGCACAGCAGTAGCGTATAGCACTGGGTGTACTGTGATTAAAACCAGGTGTGGGCTTTCTTTCAAACTGGAAGGCCAGTTCTGGCTCAGTATGGACCCATATGATGTTTCAATAGGCTGTGGAAGAGAATGGAAGAAAAGAGAACTTGTGGTGGACAAGATAGTTGGTAGTAGGATTCTAACATTACTTGAGTCACTAGAAACTTTCTTGAAGACACTTGAATTAAATGTCATGACATGAAAGTATTCCAGAACATAGGCCTGGCCCCTCATTTCCTAAGGTATGTAAGAAAGCCTGCATTGATGGGTATCTTCATAATCTATTTTTCAGTTGAATTCCTTGCCCTACCTTGTGTATTATTTAAAGGTAATTTAAGATTCCTACATACAATATATTGAAACTTTCATTTCATCCAGCGTACTGCCTGTTTTATCAAATTCATTCAGTCATCTCTGAATTAAACTATTCCATTTAAATATGAATTTAATCAGAAATGACAAGGTAAAAAGAGTAGGCCTCAGCAGTATTAGCAGCAAAGTAAGAAAATGTGAGTGTTTTAAAATTCAAGATGCAGATGGCAAAGTGCTTTTTAAAAGGGATGGTTAACCATATCCAGAATTTACCTATAGGCTAATCTTAAAGAAGAGATCACTTCCTCAGGTAAACCCACCCAGCAGCAAATATATTGTATTTCGCTTATAAAACAACTCACATGCTATTTATAATTTCTGGGATCAACCTTGCACAAAATAGTCCATTAATATTAATTCATCTACCATAGGGTATTTTCAAATGTGATGCTACCGCCCATGGCCACACTTACCCTAGTGTGGCCGCAGGCAGTGGTGTTATGTCTGCTCCTGCCTGCCAGATGTTCACCACAGGCAGGAGCAGAATAAACGCTGGACCGTGGCAGGGTTAACCCGGGATGTGCACTGGGCTACCTGCCAATGCACATTCCAGGTTTAGCCCTGCCACGGTCCAGGGAAGCCTAACCTGGACCATGGTAGAGTGGGCCATCATGTCTGATGGCCTACTCTACCTAATCCCAGCTGGTGGTCGGAGCAGTTCCTGGTGGGTACAGGGGCCTCTTAGGCCACCGCACCCACCCATCAGGGAGGAGGCGAGGCCACCCTGGGCCGTGCGGACCCACGTCCACATGTCCACCGTCCTCTCCCCAGCCCTGGTCACCATCACTTTTGTTTGGTGCTGGTGCCTAATTTGGCCCTAATCCAGGATCAATGCATGGTGGCTCAGTGAGCCTTCACATAGGAAAACACCCATAGCTGACAGGGCTTGGTCCTTAGTTATTCATATATGTCTGTCCTGTTCTGTCAGACATTGCATAGGGCACAAACAATGCTACGACATCTCTGCAACAGTCTTTTCACCACCTCTGTGTTGTTTCCCATATGGTTTCCCATAAATCTTCTCTCTTTGTATAATATACAGCAGACATATTTTTTCAGTTGGCCAATTTTGTACTTTCCTCCACCTGCCAGTGGTATACCTGCCATGGCTGATGCTCTTGCTTTGTTCTAAGTGCATGTCCTAGACATTTCTTTTCTTGTGAATTACTTTAAAGACAGAGGATTGTTGAACTCTCCAGAAAAATCTTAACATTCATTCTAAATTAGTTCTATTTTATGCCTCATAATTCCCAAGGCAGTTACTTTAAAAGCCAGTCAGATCTCTCTGTCTGCATCTTTAGCACATCTCCAGCAGTGCTGGCCTTACTGAAAGCGGGGCTCTGAGCGGGGAAAGAATCTGGGGTCCTAAGTTCAGGTGCGGCTGGTGGTGAAGGTGCCGGCGGCCGCCAGGCCTAGGGATGTTCCCCGCCGGCTCAGGGGGGTGCTCCCCGCAGGGCTCTGGGGGCAGGGTGTTACCCAGGCCTGGGCTCCCTCACACCTCCAGCCTCACATCACGACTACCTCTCCCTCACGTCACGACACTTGTGCAGGGCCCCCTCTGCTGTCTGCCTCAGTCTGTTACAGACTGAGCCAGGCAGTTGAAGGAACAGTTTCNCGGCTCAGGGGGGTGCTCCCCGCAGGGCTCTGGGGGCAGGGTGTTACCCAGGCCTGGGCTCAGGGATGGGTGGAGGGGCACTCCCCCCCCATCCCCAAGCCCAAGTGGCCGTTCGGATCACCTACCTGATCCGCTGTCATTGCTCTCGTCCATCGCTCCTCTTCCCAGGCTGCCGTCGCTGCGCTGCCGCCAACTCCAGTCTGTGGCTGGAGGTGGCCTGGGCCCCGGCCAGGCTATGGAGGGAGCCAGAGGTGTGAGGGAGAGGTGGGGCCTCCCTCACACCTCCAGCCTCACATCACGACTGCACAAGTGTCGTGACGTGAGGGAGAAGGGAGTGGCCCCACCTCTCCCTCACGTCACGACACTTGTGCAGGGCCCCCTCTGCTGTCTGCCTCAGTCTGTTACAGACTGAGCCAGGCAGTTGAAGGAACAGTTTCGGCCAGGGGAAATGAGGGGGAGGCGGGCCCGCATCTGCCTCTCTCTTCTTCATTTCCCCTGGCCAACTGTGAAAGGCAGCAGAGGGGGGCCGGCATGGAGTGTGGGAGAGGCGGGGCCTCTGCTTCTCCCTCACTCCTGCTGGCCCCCTCCGCTGCCTGTCAGATGTGGCGAGCTGACTCCCGAGGGCCCCGTGCTCAGGGCTGGCCTTACAGCGGGGTTTGGGCTGGGAGCTGGGTGTGGCGCCCCCTCAGGAGTGGGGCCCTGGGCGGCCACCCCTAACCGCCCCGTGGTAAGGTCAGCCCTGATCTCCAGTTCCCACAGCCATCTCCTAAAAGCGAAAATGTTCTTTTGAGTAGAAATTTTTTTGCTTGGCCTTTAAGCTGGTGAATGTAGCAGCTGCCTTGCCAAGTTATCTAGAGAAAGTAGGTGATTGCCATGTTTTTCCCAAACATAAGAGTTCAGGTGATATATTTCATTGGACCAATAATAATTGGTGAGAATATGCAAGCGTTCAGGCCACCTAGGGATCTTCTCAGGCATGTAACAAGTCAGACTTCATATCACCTGAACTACTTCGTCTTCATCTCAAGTAGTGATGTTTTTTCCTCGGGCACCCACATTAGATGGCATGCAACTGTGTCAATGGCTGCAGTGGTAGAAGTGCATTTATTTTTAATTTTTATTTATTTAAAACTTATATCCCGCTGAGATTTAGGATCTCATTCAAGGCATGAAAAGTGACTCACTTCTTGTATGGTTTTGATCTCCAAGGTAAAATTCAAATTGAGCATTTCTGGAGTTGTCATTAAATTTGTTCTCTCATTAGGGATTATTAGATTCATAGATTTGCAATGATGTTCAGTCTTTGGTCTTTGGTTTCATATTGACTGAGTTTTCAAAAGGGCTGAGTCATCAGCAAAATCTTGATCTTTGAGTGTGTTGCTGCTGAACCATACAAAACTGCACTGTATCTGTCTCATAATGGAGTCAATGGTAATGTTAACCAGGAGAGATGATAGTAAGGTGTCCAGATATGCAATTTTTAGAGGACAGGAGAGATGATAGTAAGGTGTCCAGATATGCAATTTTTAGAGGACACTTATGAGCAATACAGGTTGCAGGACTGCATTGGCTCCAATGAAGCCTTGCAACCTGTATTTCTCATAAGCGTTCTTTAAAATGTACATATCTGGACACCCTTGATGAAAAAAGGGATATTTGTCTGTCACCAGTATCTTTAGTGAACCATTCACTTAAGTACTTTACTGTGACTCTTTCCTATAAAGTCTTAAGGATAGTAATTGTTTTTGTTAACATACAATGGCACCTCAGGGTGTTCTATAATGAAACATGATGGATACTGTCAAATCCTTACTTCAAATCCATGAAGCTTGAAATGAGTGATTTTTGCGGTTCTGTGCACTTGTCAACGATTATATTCAGGGTGAAGATCTGGTTGATAATACACAACCTTCTAGACTGAAATCTAGCCTCCTCTCTTAACTTTGCATCTAATGCTCCTTTTGTTCTGCTCAGTTTGGTGTTACGTTCCTATCACTGAAAGGAACGTAACACTTCAAGGTAGGACTCAAACTCAATTCTTATATGCCTACTTTTCTTGATGGGAATCACAGTTCTCGACTCATTCTTGCAAACAAGAAGGAGCTGAAAATTGCCTGGATTCTCACCAAGAAAAGCAAGAATCTCACAAACAGTCCTCCCCCAGGCCCGAAACCCTGACTGTCTCACCTGGCTGCCTCTCCAGGTTAGCTTCTCTGCTCCACTCTGCTCCTTCTCTCAGAGGAAGGGGGGGGGGGGGAGAAGCAGGGAGGTGGCTTTATATGCTAGAAAAAAAATTGAATTAAAAAAAATCACTGTGCATGTGCAAAATGGCCACCGAGGCTGTTCTGCATATGCACAACCCTTTCCCCAAAGGGAGCCAGCATGCGCAGAATGGTGCTGTGCATGCACCGAATGGCTGTCCTTTTCCAAAATGGCGGTGAAACTTCCAGCACAATTCGAAAAAGGGCTGTGCATGCAAGGAATGGCCCTGGTGGACATTTTGTGCATATGCAATGATTTATTTTTTAAAAAAATCTATTTTAATTTTATTTATTTTTGCTATATATCTTGTGAGATTTTGTACTGGTCCCAGGATCTCAATGAGATCTCGGTTCCGGCTGAAATCTCGTGAGATATTGAGAGAATCAAAATTGATTCTCATTTCACCCCTACTACAGAGGTGTTACAATCACTCAAATCCTCTTCCTGGGATATTTTAACAATAATACAATGTATCCATTGTTCTGAAGTTATTCCTGGCCCCATACTGTTTCAGGAGTTCAGCTGTTGTATCAGTGGTTTCACCATTGCAAGCTTTCAACCCCACAGACTGGGTGCAGAGCTTTACCACAGACTGGGTGTAGAGCTTTACCACCTGAAGATGGAGTCACAATCCCAACTGCTATTAGAATCATAGAGTTGGAAGGGACCTCAAGGGTCATCAAGTCCAACCTCCTGCTTTGACACAGGAAGTCTTCAGCCACCACATCCTGACAGATGGTTGTCCAGCCTCTCTGTGAAAACCTCCAGCAAGAGAGGTGACACCGGAAAGCCTACAACCTTCCTAGGCAACTGGTTCCATTGCCAAACAGCTGTTACTGTTAGGAAGGTTTTTTGTGATATTTAATTGAGCCATTATTTATTTAATTTGAGCTTATTATATTTGAAGACTGCGATCATGTCTCCCCCTAATCTTCTCATCTCTAGGCTAAACATAACCAGTTCCTCCTACCTTTCCAGACTAGAGCTGCAATGAGTACCTGCAGAAATGGGTACATCTGTCAAATTTCCAGTACCTGAATTCACTCTACATCGGATGCCGAATGGTATCTGATCAGAACCCGATTTGGGTACCTGATGTCCCAGAATTGGTGTTTTCAGAACAAACTCTCTCCACTCACTACCCACCCACCTCCCACCCGCTATACATATTACGGGGCACCCATAGGACAACACTACAGCCCTGCAACATGGGCCCTTTTCACAGACACTTTAACACCGATAAAATGTGTGTTACATTCTATTATACATGTTACAGGGCACCCACAGGGCAACACTGCAGCCTGGCAACATGGGCCCTTTTCACATGAGATGCCTCCACCCAGTTTCACTGTTTGGAGATGGGTGGAGGCATCTGTGTGAACACCACGGGCTGTGGGTGGGGTGCATTTAGATGGGTGGAGGTGTGTGTGTGAACACCACGGGTGGTGGATGTAGGTGCTTGCATGCTCCCGCACAACACCCATCTCCACCCACCACCCACCCATGGAGCAACAGACTCCAATGCCAGCTGCTCTGTGGTAATTCACTGTAATAGAAACACAGCTGGGGTAGAGAACCTCTAGCCGATGATTGTCTTTTATCCGGCCTAGTAGTCCAGGCTAGAGCTGATCCATTACCCGCAGGTAATATCTGCATTTTTTAGTACCGTGTCAGGCACCTGACTACCCAGAATATTGGATTTTACCATTACCAATGTACTGATTGGCAATGGATCAATTGGTATGAGAAAATAGCAAAACTCAGGACAGAAACTCAAAAAACTGGTACTGGAAGTCGGTTTTCTGGGACCAGAAGTCAGTAAACAGGGAATTTGGGTAACCAGTTGGTTACCCAAGGACCAATTAGTACCCAATGGTAGCAACTGCATGTTGTATGGGTATATCCATTTTTGTAAGTACTCGTTACAGCTCCAGTCTAGCCCTTCCCCGCAAACAATGAGAGAGTGAGCTTAGGGGAAGGGAGTGGAGATGAGGACAGGCACTCAGTCACAGGAGATGGTTCTATGGCATAGATCCATCATCTGGTCCCTTCTTTCCCTCATCATGGACACACACTTAGCACCTCTCCCCGCAACTCCAGTCCATCCTGAGGATCCTCCAAAAAGGAGACTCTAAAATCCCCAGAAAGGTTTTCCACCGTAGTAATACAATGTGTTTAAGAACTGCAGGGGGCATAAAGCTTGTCTGAAGTAAGGAAAGGATCTAGGTTAGGGAGGCCTGGATAAGGGGATTTGTACTACATAGCTTTCTTTTGCTCTTCATTGAGCATTGTTTGGAATTTTAAAAATACCTTCTACGTGAGTAGTCTGTGAATTAGAAGCCTGTCAGAACAACAACCCACAGATATTATGAGCTGAGGGGAAGAGAATGACTTTATTGAACTAGAAAAATATCATTATTTCCTTCATTTTCCTTAAAGTCATCAACAGCAAGGCAAACAGATCTATTTCTTTCCTCTGTCTAATTCACAAGATGAGTTTGAAACATTCACTAAAGGTGTCTGGGCCTCTAGTTTGTGGCAATGGTGATGGAAGATGTGAATTTCTTGAAGCTTCTTAACAGCTCTGGCAACATCTGTCCATGGAGAAGATATTCAAGATAAAGTCAGTGAAACTAATACATATCCATAATGAGATTACAATCTAAACAGCTGCAAAACAATTGCTGTTTCTGATCATTCTGGTGAAATCATCACTAGTCTTAGTAATGGCCACTGCAAATTATTCTTGCTGTGTTGTTTTCTTCTCATAATTACAATCTTGTATCCGGCACAACATCTAAGAAAGAAAAAAAAAATTCTCCAAAAATGTTTGCAATTATCTTTGAAATATTTTAATATTAAGGAAACCGCAAAAAAATCAAAGGTAAAGGGATTTTGGATGCTACAATTTAATTAAGAAAATGTTCAAGCAATTTGGAAATGTAGGTATTAATATACCAATTAAGCTTAAGGCGAGTTTTTCCTATTAATTCTGATGACACCAACTGAGAGGTGTTCAACCGACGTGATAGGTTATGGACTATATCGTACTTTGCTGTATGGAAAATAATGTAATTTAGGGGAAAGATGCACCCATTTTGCTCAGCCCAGTGGGATAAACTCTGATAACCAAGAAGCACTCATTGCCACGAATAGATGGTGGGATGGATTTATTTCAAGACTATACTTATAATTTTCACTCAGCAGTCTGCAGCTTGCTGGAAATCGAGATCCTGTGCCACCCCATAAGGGGATTGCCAGCCCACTCTGTGACCAGTCTACAAAGCATGAGCCAGCTAGGAAGTCTTTCCTGTTTAACTCAGCTGAAAAGAATCAGGTCTTTTAAACTGGAGACCTCTACTGTGATGCATGGTACACTAATCTGATGGTAGGTGCAAGAGCACCAGCAGAATTAAGTTATGGGGGAGGAAGGGGAGTGTCCCTTGGAGGGGAGTGTGACCATGCTCCTTTCAAAGCATTGTAATAATAATAATAATAATAATAATAATTATTATTATTATTATTATATAGCGCCACCTGCCATAGCACTCAGAGCGCTTTACATATAATAATCATTACATATAACTGGATGGAATCAAGCTTCTCGACGCGAATTGAGGGGGGAAAATGAGAATCAAGAAAAGCCCCAGTTCTTGAGACTTTCTTTCTCCATGATATCACCCCACCCCCCGATCTACTTACTGGAGCCATGTGTGCCGCAGACCACGTCAGTCTGTCTGCCTATCTCTTCTACAATCTCCACCTCCAGCGTCTGTCTCACCATCTCTCTGTGGGTACCCACTGCCCATCAACTCAACAGGGGTGGGGGATGGGGAGTGGGACCGTGTATGTGTAGCCCTTTTCCAGAATGATGCTGACACTACAGGTGCCATTTTGGAAAAGGGCTGTGCACGTGCTACAGAGTGACGTCTCAACCATTTTGTGCATACACCGTTCTTTTGGTCTTTTTAAGTGAGATACTTGTAAGAATCTTGAACCATTAGCAAGATCCCGGCAAGATCTTGCTAAGAGTTCTTGATTCTCATGAGAATCTATTTGATTCTGGTTTCAGCTAGGGGTGTGCACCAGCCCACCATGTTGTTTTTCTTATTAAAAATGTCATTTTCGTTATTGTTATTAACAACAATGTCATTTTCATTATCATTGTATTTATTAGTATCAGTATCGTTTCAAACCAATCTTTTATTTTCGGTATCAGTATCGATTCCCGTGCACAAATATTTATACAATATGCCTATCGTATAATCCTAATATATATAATAAAACAGACTAGCCTAAATACCTAATATGATTATCTAATCTCTCTATATATGTACACAACTAATATCTATCTAAATCTAAGGGTGACAGGGGAAGGGAAAAGGAAAACTATCTAATATCTAATCAATTACCTATATAACGATTATAATCTAATCTATATGTTTATAATTTATCTATATATAATCTATACTGCTTGTCTATATATAATGTACAGGGGGGAGAAGGGCAGGGAAAGGGAGAAGGTAAAATATAGGGTATGAGGAAGGAAAGGTATTGGTGCTAATACAATGAGGGCTAGGGAGGATTTTTTGTGTGCACGCACCACAGTTCTGTAAATGCAACCTGACAGGCAGAGCTCTAGCAGAACAGAGAAAAAAGCCTGGCCCTCCCCTTATAAAGGGTTGCAGTGCTCTCCTCCAGAGCCCCCCTGAATTGGTTGTGGGAGGCAGCAGGCATTGAGCAATCACAGAATGCCATGAGACTGCTGGTGCCTGCTTGCGCTGCTCATTGACCAGCGATACATCCATCAGATACCGCTGAGCTGCTCGCCCCTCCCAACACAGGCACAGTTCAAGAGTTCAACCCTGTTTAGGGCTCCAAGATGTCTGCTCCCTCCTCCCCTCTCCACATTTTCCCTCCAAAACCTGACTGCCACAGCACTAATAATAATAACAATGATAACATTGTCATTTTGGGGTATTTTCAGATGTGACGGGACCTGTTTTGGCCACGGCACGGAAACACCCATTGATCCCCCACTGGGATCAAACTGGCACATCCAACAGACGTGCCGGCTGATCCCGGTGGGGAATCAGGGAGGGGGCGGGGCCGCGCAGCTCAACGTGCGGCCACACAGCCCCGCCCCCCCACATACCCTAGGCCAGCCTCCCTCTTGGGAGACAGGCGGGCACCATGGCCAATGCGGCCGCAGCACCCGCCTGCATTGACCATGGCCCAGAATCCCACCACTGATTCTGGGCCGTGGTAGGGGGACAGATGAGATGATCCCCCTGATCATGGGGGGGAATCATATTGAACACGCAAATGGAGATGATCCGGGCAGGACCTCTGTTTGCGTGCTCAATGTGATTCCCCACCCCATGATTCACGGGGGTGAACATCTGGTGGGCAGCTTCCATTCCCCCCAACAGACGTGACGCGACCACGACCACCATATGGGAATTCCCCATGGTTGAGTGTGATCTTGTAACGTCTGAAAATACCCTTTGTTATTGTCATTATTCTTGGTTGTTGTTTTCATTATTGCAATAACAAAAATGAAAATGACAGTTTTCGTTATCATTATTGTAATAATGAAAACGACATGCACACCCCTAGTCTGGTTCACTATGGTGCATTCTGGACACTTGTCTAAAAGCCCTGATCAAAATTCAGCTTCTCTGAGAGTTTTGTCTGCAATTGTCTGCAAGGGTGTGCAATTTTGTATTGCTTTATTAATTATGAAAAGTAATGACGCCACATATGTTTTTGTAACTAAGGTAACTATGGTAACGAAAATGAATGAATAAGCAAATGACATCTGTTGGAAAACATACTCTTCTAAGCAAGGAATGTCAAGTAAATTCTTGCCTTGCTGACAACTTTTTCGTTCAAACGGTGGAGGGAGGATGAGGGGGACGGCTAAGCTAGACTGTGTCCTAACCAACAGGGAAGACTTGGTCGATGTGGTCAATGAGGTCATAGTACTCATTTGGAATATTGTGTCCAGTTCTGGGCACCGCATTTTAAGAAGGACATTGACAAACTGGAACAGGTCCAGAGGAAAGTGACAAAGATGGTCAGGGGTCTGGAAACCAAGTCTTATGAGGAAAGGTTGAATGAGCTGCGTATGTTTAGCCTGGAGAAGAAAAGACTAAGGGGAGACATGATAGCCATCTTCAAGTAGCTGAAGGGCTGTCTCATAGAAGATGGTGCAGACTTGTTCTCTGTTGGTCCTGAAGACAGGACTAGAACCAGTGGGTAGGGATGGACGAACATAACGGAGTTCGGAAATTTGGTTCAGTTCGGTTTGGTTTGAAATTCAAGTATGGTTCAGAAGTTCAGTTCGGTCGACCGAACAGACCAAGTTCAGTCGAATTCCGAACTTCCGAATCAAGCTTGGCCAGTCAAAACCAGTTTTTTTGGTGTGTGTTGCCACTAGGAATGGGCGAACATAATGGAGTTCGGAAATTCGGTTCAGTTTGAAATTCGAGTTCGGTTCGGAAGTTCATTTCGGTCAACCGAACAGACCGAGTTTGGTCTGAACTCCGAACTTCCGAACCGCATTCTCCCATCCCTACCAGTGGGCTCAAATTACAAGAAAGCAGATTTTGGCTAAACTTTAGGAAGAACAACCTAATGGTTAGAGCTGTTCAACAGTGAAACAGATTGCCTAGGGCAGTGGTGGGCTCTCCTTCTGAAGGTTTTCAAACAGAGACTGGACGGCCATCTGTTGGAGATGCTGTAGCTGTGGATTTTCTGTGTTAAGCAGGGGGTTGGACTAGATGACCTCTGAGGTTATTTACAGCTCTAAAATTCTATGACGTGGGAAATAGTGAGAACTTTGGGGAGAAGGGATCATGAAATGTTCAAATTCTTGATCTTAAGAAAAAGTAAGGTCCTTTTCACACAAGATTCCCCCACCCATCTCCATGCAGTTTTGCTGCGTGGAGATGGGTGGAGGCGCCCGTGTGAAAGCCACGGGGGATGGGTGGAGGTGGAGGCACACTTCTGCGCTACACCCACCTCCACCCATCACCCATGCCTGGAACAATGGGCTCCTATGTCCGATGCTCCATAGGTGGAGATGGGTGTGCGGCCATGGAAACAGACACAGACCCACCTCCACCCACCATGGCTGCACGCCTATTCCCCCACGCAGGAGAAGGATCTCAGAGTCATTGTGGATGGCTCCTTGAAGACATTGGTTCAGTGTGCAGCAGCAGTTAAAAATGACAAACTGAATGCTATGAACTATTGCAAAAGGAATAGAAAATTAAAAGGGAAATATCATCATGCCACTATATAAATCTTCGATACGACCCCACCTTGAATACTGTGTGCAGTTCTGGTTGCCCCATCTCAGGAAAGATATGATAGAATTGGAAAAAGTTCAGAGATGGGTAAGAAGGATAACAGTAGGGATGAATCGACTTCCATATAAGGAGAAGCTCAACAGTAGGGATGAATCGACTTCCATATGAGGAGAAGCTCAACAGATTGGAATTGTTTAGCTTGGAGAACAGGTGATTAAGAGGAGATATGAAAGAAGGCTATAAAATCATGAACTGTGTGGCAGAAGGAAATAGGGAACTGTTTGCCCTTTCTCACAATATGAAAACAAGGGGACACTCTCTGAAGTTAAATGGCAGCCCATTTAACACAAATAAAGTGAAGCAGAGGCAGACGGGGGGGGGGGCATGGAGGCGTCCCAGAGCCACAGGCAGGGGCAGCGGAACCCCAGGAACCTGCCAGCACAGCAGCGAGCCTGGGACAGCATGGAGGGAGCAGGCAGCGACCCACGGCATTGGGGTGGAGGCGGGACCTCACAGCGGGGCCAGCATCCAGGGCCCGGAAGGCACAGGGGGCCTCACAGCCAGCTGCAGGGGTCCACAAAGGGGCCTGGGACCAGGTGGCCCACCAGGTGAATGTAGTGGGGCCACTGGAGCATGCCCCAATGGTAGCCCAGCGCAGACATGTGGTGGGTGATGAGGTAGTACACCTCGAAGGAATCCTGCATGGCGAGCCCCACCTGGACATCTGATCGGGAACACACACCAGTCAGCACTGCCAGCTTTGTCCCGGTGGGCTCTGACAAGTCATAGTCAGCATCTGGGGGCCACGGAAGGTGAACAAGCTCCAACAGGCAGTGGTAGACTGTCCCAACCAAAGGAGGACACAGCCAGGGTAGGGCCCCCTCTGCCAGACAGACCGTGTAGGTGGTCAGGCTGCACACAGAGACGGCAGACACGGTTTCCGCCATGGACCACCCCACATGCGAGCACCTCATCTGCAGGATGCGCCCATCGGGAAAGGGACACAGGCCAAGCATCTCCGCATGCAACCAGAAATCGCGGGCGCCCGCCTCATAGCCAAAGTAGCACAGGCCAGAGCTCAGACTCGCATAGGCACCCGTGAGGCTGTCCGGGCAGCTCAGGAGCAATTGCACAGCTGGGAAATGCCACAGGTCACACAGGGCCATGGTCTCATGGAAGATCCAGCTATGGGGGCGCTGGGGGTGGTGGGGCCCATGAGCCCTGGGGAAGTGCTACCAGCCACAGTCCAGCAAGCGAATGATACTAACTGAAAGGAATGAGGGGCTCCACAATCCCAGGAGGGACAGGAGGGGAAGCAGGGAAGCTCCAAGGCCAAGAGATAAGGGCACAGGCCGTAACATGGCATGGCAAACGAGCGAGGTGTGGGGTGCAGATCCAGCACAGCTGCTGGAACCGAGCACACATAGAGGACAGCCTACACACAGATCAGGGCGGCGAGGACAACAGGCAGCCAAGACTGATAGGTGGGAGGTGATGACAGCAGGAATACAACTGCTGCCCAAATGCCTGGGTGCAGGCCGGTCCATGCGACAGGCCCCTTGCAGGGACCGCAGGTGTGCTCAATGGGGCACCCCCTGTTGCCCCACCCCGGCCACCCTGCAGGAGCCAGGCCTGCTGGCTGAGGGAGTGGGCAGAGGTGACATGGGGCCCCATGCCCGGTTGTCAGGTCGCGACCTGGGTGTGGGGCAACACATGCACCAGCCTATAAAGTTTGCAGCTGCACCCTACACGGGGCACCGCTCACCCTGGAGTTGGAATGGTTGGGTGCCTGCGGGATGCACCTAGTAGTCTGCGCAGAGTGGTACCGGTCGCACACTGACATCTTGCGTATCCAGACCGCAGAGGTGCACCTGGCTGTCCGGCTGTGGGTGTGCATAGCCAGTAGCGCGGCTAGAGCCCGGTGAGCCCACCATTGGCACAGGCTCTTCCTGGCCCAGCTCAGGGCCCAGCGGGTGTCCGGGATGGCACGACAGGCCCTCATCCATCCCTGGGAGCAGGCTGCAGCACTCTGTGAGTTGTCCGGTCGACTCCAATGGCAGAGGGAGACCATGGGGTGCGCTGCTCTGCTCTGCTCGCTATGGCCATTGGCCTGCAGGTATGGGTCACGGAGTGGGAACAGGGGTGGTGGTCCAGGGCACAGGCTTGCTGGGATGAGGCCACCTGGAGAGCTCACTTTCGGATGGACAGGCGCATCCTCCTGCGACTTGCGGAGCTGTTGAAATCCTGGCTGGAGCGGCAGCATACCCCCATGCGGACCCCCATTCCCATGGTTCAGTGGTTGGCCATCGTGGTCTGGGCCATGATGGCTGGCTTCACAGCTGGAGGATTCCCCAACTACATGGGCGCCATGGACAGCGCCCACATTGAAATCCTCCGCCCATCCGATGGGGAGGCCGCGGAATATGTCAACCGACACGGGTACCACTCCCTGCAGCTGCAGGCAGTCGTGGACAACTGGGGGTGGTTCATATACATTTACACAGGCCAATATGGGCACAACCACAATGCCCAGATCATGGCCATCTCTCCCTTCTATGCCCGGATGTACCACGGGGACTTCGAGGACATGGGGATGACCCGAATCAAGGGGGTGTTTATGCCCCCCTGAATCCTGGGGGACCTGGCCTATCCACTTACCCATTTGCTGATGAAGGCATACCCAGTCGCCAGGAACCCTATGGAGATGCTGTGCAATACCTGCCTGTGTGCCTGCCGGACCGTGGTTGAGAGGGTCTTCAGGGCCCTCAAGCAGCGCAGGAGGTGCCTTGTGGGCTGGCTGGACTACACGGTGGAGACCTCGGCCCTGATGATCAGAGCCTGCTGTGTGCTGCACAACATGTGTGAGACCGATGGGGCTGCCCTCGACTACCCCGAGCCCTGCCGCCCTCCCGGCCCCATGCCTCTCTATGTGAATGCTTAGAACCCACTGGAGTACCGATACGCAAAGTGATACATGTTTCCCTGGCTAGGTGGATCAGCCAGGAGGCCGAGGCGTGAGGTCGCACACCACTGTCACCCCACAGGCACCCTGGCCTGTGACACGGAATAATAGCTGCGATTGTGGTGCCCGTGCATTTATTGTGAATACCTCCTACAGGTTACCACCACCACCCACCTCCCAGTGCCGTGCCCACCACCCTCAGCCCGCTCTCCCCCTCCCCCAATGACCCACCTGTCTCCGGGGCCTGCCTCTCAGCCACCCTGTGGCCGCCATGGAGCTCTGGGAGCTCCCCTCCCCCCCCGCTGTCCGTGTCCCCCACAGTGTCCTGGGACGCCTTGTGTCCTGAGGGGCAGACATTGTTGGGAGGGAGGGTGGACCTGGGGCCGGTCTCCTGGTTCACGTGCTCATTTCTCTGGTTCACCGCTAGCTCCAGCTGGTGCTCCAGGATCCCCCAGATCCTAATGAAGTCCAGGGTTTCCCTGTGCACCCATTGCCCCCCTCGGTGGTATAGACGTCTCCTACATGGGCCCTCCTGGTCCTCATCCTCCACCTCCTCCTCCACATGCTCGCCGTCCGTCTCCTCCGGGGGCTCAGGCTCCCGGGCTCGTTTCCGTGACTGTGGGCCATAAGGGGGGAGTTGGTTGCCGAGTTGCCTCCGCCCCACGGTCCTCCCCCTTTCCCCCCTTCTGCTGGCCCACCCGCCCGCCCCCCTTGGTGCCCCTGTGCCGCATCTCCCCCCATGCTCCCCTTACCTGTTTCCGGGGTGCCTCGTCCCCCGGGCTGGTTGTCGACTCTGGGGCGGCCTGTCTCAGCTGCTGCTAATGCTGCTTTCCCTCCACCACCTCCATGTGCAGCACAACCACCTCCTCTGCCTGCACCTCCTCCACCTCCTCCTCCTCCCTTGCTTGCTCGCCCTCCACTCTCCTCTCCCTTCCACCTTGGTCCTACCGCCACATTCCCCTGCTTCCGGGTGCCCTTTAAATGTCCCTCCCTGGACTGTGGTGTTGTTCGTTGCCTGGCAGCGACGCTGCGTGCTTTGTCCCCAGCTGGAAATCGTTTTGATTACTTCCGGCTGGTGATTGCCATTCAGTCGTTACATTTTGCTGTTTCCATTGCATTGACCACCCTTTCGGAGATGGTCCGGGCCGGACCTCTGGAAGGGTGGTTAGCTTTGTCCCCTGCTGGGGATTGTCTGTGGTGAACATCTGGCGACTGCTGAACAGACGTTCGGGGCCCTTTGGCCCCACCGCGGGGTTGTATGTGGTTCAATGTGGTTGACTGTGATCTCGTAACGTCTGAAAACACTCATAAATGCTTACCTGTGTGCTTAAATTCCTGGCTACTGGTAATTAGGAGTGGTTAGCAGGAGATGGGTCACACTGCCATGCCATATACTTGACTTCTCTTGAGCTACTGTAGCTGGCTACTGTGGGAAACAGGAATCTGGGCTTGTTGGTCTGACCCAGTATGGCACTTCTTGTGTTCTTATCATGTGGAACTTTGTGCAGTAGAAACCTCTGTATCACAACACCTCAAGAGATGAAAAAACATCACTGCATAATTTGCTGTTCCTATCAATGCACATCTGACCTTTGCCATAATTTTAGCATTATGACCTGTTCCCTGAGTTCTGTCCTATTTAAGCCTCCTCCTCAGTTATCAGCATTCCAATTAAGTGGAGCCAGCGGTAGTAATTTCCAGACAGCATAGTGTATCCAATTAGCTGTTGTATTAGCTGCTGTTGGAGATTGGATACACAGTCAACATTTATGGCTTGCTCTGCTAGGGGGAGATCCTTAGGTTTATAGCCTCTTTGGAAAGTTCTAACTTAAATGCTGCCCTTAAGGTTTTCAAAGTGAAGCCACTGGCTCAATTGTTATATGGGTCTGAGATTTGGTTGTATACATCAGTAAACTACCTGGAAATAGTACAGAATATGTTTTTAAGAAAACTTTTGTTTTTACCTACTAATGTCCCAGGGTCAATGGTACATACTGAAATGGCTACTCCATTGGTACATAGTAGACTAGACCTACTATTAGGATCCTTACATTTTGGTCGAGAATTTCTAATTTGGGTCCTCATTGGCTGCTTTATCCTTGCCTTAAATAGCAATTAGATTATCAAAGGCCTCATGCTTATATGTGGCTTAAAGCAATAAATATCTTTCTCTCAAGGCTGCATTTTCTCTCTTCTGCATTTTTGCTTGGGAAACTTCATTCTGAGTGTAGTGCTGTTATTTCACAGAGACTTCTGGATATGGCTTCACAGGATAATTACTAATTAGGCAAGCAATCAAGCACAGAAAATATCTTTATGGTACCCTGACCTTAATTCAACCTTTAGTTTGGAAACCTATTTGGTGGACCTGCCTAGCCCTTCCTTAAGGAAGCCCTACATTTTATTTCAGTTTCAATTATTTGATTCTGCGATCCTCCAAGACCATTATCAAAAGGTTCCTTACACTCAACTCTTGTGTCCTTGTGGTTCTGGTTATACATGTTTTATTTGCCTGTATCTTTTATAATGAATTAAGATATCAGTGGATTGCACCTTTATTATTTGGTAGAGAGTTTCTCCCAATGTCTCCTAAGGTGAAAAATCTTTTATCATCTAATCAGTCTTCAAGTATTAAATCGGTAGCCACTTATAGTCTTTTAATTTTTCAACAAAGGAAATTGCTGATTGCTGTTCAACCTGTTAGTTGGATTTTATTTTATGGTGGTGTTATGTATATTATTAATTATTATTATTATTATTATTAGCATTATTAGCATTTATACAGTGCCAGCAATGTACCTGGCACTTTACAGAGAACAAGATAGACATGTATACTTTTCTTCTGTTATTTTATTATGCTTATGGTTAATTGCTAAAGAAAAATTGATCAACTGAACCAACATTCTGGGCTTACATTTCCCCCCACCCCATCTATCTTTACTTTAACATAACTCATGTGGGTAGATAGTTCATATGGGCGACTTCAACATTCACACTGACGCTGTGCTTGGGAGAGCCGAGCATGAATTCATGGCTGCCATGGCAACCATGGGCCTGTCCCAGAGGGTCACCGGCCCAACACATCTTGGGGGACATACCTTGGACCTCATGTTCTGCACTGGTCTTGAGGCGGGTGTTCCGTTAATGGGGGAAATATCAACTGTGCCCTTGTCATGGATGGATCATTACCTCCTACAGACCTCCCTTCTAGCACATGTCTGCCCCCGGCGGGACCTATTAGAATGGTCCGCCCTCGGAGGCTGATGGACCCAGTGCGGTTTCTAGGCGCTCTGGGGGAGTTACCCTCTGACCTTGATGACTCTCTCATCTATGACCTTGTCAAGTTATGGAATATCTTGCTGACGGAGACCATTGATCAAACGGCTCCCAGATGTCCGTTGCCCATGCGGTGGCCCCGCAGGCCTCCTTGGTTCTCTGAAGGGCACGGATCCTGAAGCAAGAAGGGTGATGGTTGGAGCGATGGTGGTGTATCTAGTACGGAAGCCCCAACTTGTCCATTTTTCGGGGATCACTTTCAGTCGGTGATACCCACTGATGTGGTGGGGGTGCTTGGGGCTGTTCAATCCACCTCTTGCGAATTAGATCCGGGACCGTGCTGGCTGATTAAGAGCTGCCAGGAGATATTGGGGCCATTCCTGGCTGGGGTGCTCAACGTCTCCCTGTGGGAGGGCAGAGTGCTGAGCTGTCTCAAAGAGGCGGTGGTGTGGCCTCTGCTCAAGAAGTCATCGCTTGACACTGACTCCCCTGCCAGCTATCAGCCTGTCTTTAACCTTCCCTTTTTAGGGAAGGTTATTGAACGGGTAGTGGCTCAGCAGCTCCAGGAGCATCTTGACCGCATCAGTTATCTTGATCCTTCACAGTCTGGCTTTCGTCCGGGTCATGCCAGTGAGACAGCATTTGTGGCCTTGGTGGATGACCTTCACTGAGAAAAGGACTGGGGTCAATCAAGCATATTGGTCCTATTAGATCTATCAGCAGCATTTGATATTGTTGACCACAAAATGTTGGTGATGCGCTTGTGGGACAGTGTGGGGATGGGTGGGATTGTTCTTGAATGGTTCTGCTCATTCCTGACCGGAAGATCTCAGCGGGTGGTACTCGGTGATTCTTTTTCATCTTACCGAGACCTCCCGTGTGGGATCCCGCAGGGTTCGGTTCTGTCCCCTCTCCTGTTCAACGTGTGCATGCAGCCGCTCAACGTGGTGATCAGAGAGTTTGTGTCATGCCAGGCCTTGAACCCTTGGCCTGGGGGGTTTGGAGGTGGTGCAGCAGCAGCTTGCACCTGCCACCTGCTGCCTGATAGACTGTGCTTTTATCCGACTGCCTGTGTCTCCTTCTGTATCTCCACCGGGTGTGTGCCCCGCCCTTGCTCACCTGTCTCCCATTTCTGTCACTTATCTCCTGGCTTCCTGATTGGCCACCAGGGAGTATTTAAGACCTCCTGGTGGCCTCAGGAAACTGGTGGAGCAACTGCTCTTCCCTGGGTGTGGGTTTGTGTGTGCGCCCCTGTGGTTTGGGTCTAGCATTAACCTGTCTCACCCCCTTGTGACTGTGTTGCTGCATGTTCTGTGTGCGTGTGTCCTATTGTCCCATGAAAACCTTGTCTTGGGAGGTGTGAACCCTCTCTGTATTGTTGTGTTGGCCCCACCTTCTCAGCGCCCCTATTGTTGAGTCCCTACTACAGCTCCTTTGTTATTGGTTCCCCTTCCCAGCTCCCCTATCGCTGGGTACCTGCTCCAGCCCCTCTGTTGTTGGCCCCCCTTCTCAGTTCCCCTCTTGTTGGTTCCCTGCTCCAGCCCCTCTGTTGTTGGCCCCCCTTGCCAGCTCCCCTGTCGCTGGTTACCCTTGCCAGCTCCCCTGTTGCAGGTTACCCCCTTCCAGCTCTCCTGTTGCTGGGTACCCTTTCCAACTCCCCTGTTGTTGATTACCCACACCAGCTTCCCTGTTGTTGGTTACCACTTCCCACTTCCTCGTCAGGGGTTCTCTCTTCTAGTTCTCCATTCCCCTTCCATTCCCAGGTCCATGGCCTCAATGATGAGCCATACGCCTTCTTAGACCAGCTTGTCTGGTTCCATGCTGAGTGCTTAGTCTTCTACTACCGGAGAGCGGTTGAGAGGTTTCAGTGTTGATGCTGTGGACATTCCCTATTCCCTCCTACCTTTCTCCTTCTCCCTTCCCCCTGGCCCCGGGGCTTGACAGTTTGGGATGAGGTGTCATCAATATGCTGATGACACCCAACTGTATCTCTCATTTTCAAATGACCCAGGCCTGGCTGTCTCAGTGCTTACCCGGTGTCTGGCAGCTGTGGGGGACTGGATGAGGGCTAACCAACTGCGACTGAATCCTGACAAGACAGAGGTGATGTTAGTGGGTAGGTCGGCAGAGGTGACGGCTCCATCAATTGATGGAGTCTGCCCTCTGCTGACGTCCCAGGTGTGGAACTTGGGGGTGCTCCTCGATGCGCAGCTCCACATCTCCAGGTGGAGGCTGTGGCGAGGAGTGCCTTCTGCCAGTTACATCTGGTGCAGCGGCTTTGGCCACTGGTTTTGGTTCCGTACTTGGCCACGATCATCCATGCTTTTATTACCTCTAGGTTAGACTACTGCAACGCGCTCTACGTGGGGCTACCTATGGTGATGGCTTGGAAGCTGCAGCTGGTGCAGAATGCGGCGGCCCGACTCCTGGCGGGGTTGGGCCACCGAGAGCACATTACACCAGTGCTCCGATTTCTGCACTGGCTGCCAATAGTCTTCCGGGTTCAATTCAAAGTGTTGGTTTTAATCTATAAAGCCTTACATGGTCTGAGCCCAGCTTATTTGCGAGACCTCCTCACCCCCCGGACTTTAGATCGGCCCCTACAGTCATCTGGGGGTGCCTTGTTGGAGGTTCTCCAGGGGGGCATGCAGAATAGGGCATTCTCGGTGGCCATACCATGCCTTTGGAATTCCCTCCCAGTCAGGGCACGGTTGGCCCCAAACCTCCTGGCCTTCTGCAGGAACTGCAAAACCTGGCTGTTCCATCAGGCATTTGGTGAGGGAGACGGGTAGTGTGGTGGGTTAGGGAGGGTGGTATGGGGGTGTTTTATGGTTCTTATTTTATTGTTGAATTTATTTTTTTTAATTGAATTGAAATGTTTTTAGTATATGTATTGTTGTTAGCCGCTGTGACGGGAGAAAGCGGGATATAAAATTTGAAAATAATAATAATATGCTATCATAAGCCATGCCCTTATAACCGTGAAACTTGATTTCTGCAATGTGCTCTATGTGGGGCTGCTCTTAATGACTGTTCAGAAGCTGCAGCTGGTGCAGACCATGGCCACCCAACTCCTGTCAGGGCTGGGCTGTCATGAGATCATTACACCTGTGCTACAGATTCTGTGCCAGTTCCCGTAGCTTTCTGGGCACAGTGCTGCTGGGTTTGACATATGTGAAAGTGCCTCCTCCACTCTGCTCCTTCATGGCCCCTGTGATCAGCTAGGAGTGCCCTCGTGTGGGTACCATCTGCCCATCTGGATCATATGGTAAGGGAGTGCAGATGCATTCTTGGTGGCTGCCCCTATATTGGGGAATAATAAATAAGCTTTGTTTTTTTAGTCCTTCTTTTATAAGCCACTTATAATTCACCACATATTTTTTCTTGAACTTTTCTAACAAACTCAATGTAGTTCTTCTTCCTATTTCAGCCTGTGCATGCTTTTTCTCTAATGATACATTATCAATAATTGCACCTTCTTTCTGTAATTTCAGTACCTGGACCATAATCCTGTCACTTTGTCTTCTCACTTTTACATAGTTCAGTATCATTGCATTTTCCATTTCTGTAACATACTCATTTGCCTCCAACACCTTCCCTCCATGCTCCCTATGCAACCTATCTACATCCAAATTTATATTCATTACCTTATAGAGAGCTAACTTTTTTCTTGTTTTACTCTACACTACCTTTAAGTCACCCTTGGTCCAAATGACTGTTGCCTCAGAATATTGTACAACTTCAATGGCATACATATTTATTGCATGCACAGTGTTTTTTTACTTCTTTTTAAAAGTATTTTTCTTCAATAATTTCTTTGTTTCCTCATCATGAACCCTTTCCTTCTGGAGTACTCCTAAATATCTATCCTGTCCCATACTATTGATGTCTCCTACTGTTCCACAAGCCATTTCTATTCCCTGTGATACATGTGTGTCAACTCCTGTTAGCTTGACAAATTCACAGTTCTTTAACTCAAATGGCTTCTTTATATTTTCCGAGAAAAACTTACTGGTTAAAACTGTAGAGGTTCTCTCAGCTCCTCTCCGCCCTTAGAATTTCACATCATACATATAAAATGGATGCAATATGGTTTTTGTATCCCTCAACATGGCAGACAAGGGAAAACAGGATATAATGAAAAGTAGAGGTGACAGGGAGTCCACTGTGTTTTTACTTTCTAGAGTATTTTACCATTACACCCCATGTATGATGCATACTTTTCATTTTGTTTTATAAAATAAAATTGCAGCAGCTGGGACTGATGATGACAATGATGAAGATGAAGACCTTGGTGGTGGTGGTGGGTTTTGTTGTTGTTGTTGGTACTATAATGTATTTTATGGATTTTACTTAGCATGTTATCTTTTTTATATGTTAGCTGCCCTGGGTCTTAAAGAATAGGGTGGGATAAAAACTGAAATAAATAAATAAATAAAATTAAATGTTATAGAAGCAGTCCCATTTGTAGGAAATAACCTAATATACAATTGGTTTTTTACACTATGCATTTGGACATAAGTTTACATTTGTCCTTAATGCTGTATTATTTTAATATAAGGAAATACAGATGTGCTGCAACTTATTACACAAGCACCAGTATTTCACAGTGACCTATGCAGAAATAATATTTTGAGTGTTTACATTTAAATATTTTTTTCTTTATTTGTTTGAAAGCCAGAGATATTGATAAGCACAGGACTGATTACCCCCCAACTGAACATATATTGAAAATATCCTTGTGAATATAGAGAAGCTCATTCTTAAAAGTCAGCCGTTTGTGGCTGTGATGGATTTAAATGAAGTCAATCTCAGATCACCTTAGAAATCTACAATTGAGAAAAAGACTTGTGCTTTAGCTCAGGTAGGACACACCACTCTGCATGAAGCACATAATTTATGGTGACCTTTGAATCAAGTGCAAATAACCACCCCCGCTGCTTCATTATTGAGTTAACTGCTGCGCTCTGTTTTGTCCAGCAGAACTTGAACAAAATGTCAGGGGGTATTTTCAGACGTTATGAGATCACAGTGAACACCACAATGAACCACAGTAAATCCCGCTGTGGGACCAAAGCACCCTGAACGTCTGTTTCGCGGGCGCCAGATGTTCACCACAGTCAATCCCCAGCAGGAGTCAAAATTAACGACACTTCCGGAGGTCCAGCCTGGACCATCTCCGAAAGCGTGGTCAAAGCGATTCCCACCGGGAAACAAAAAAAAGTAATGTCTGAAAGGCAGCCACCAGCCAGAATCAAGCAGAATGATTCCCAGTCAGGGACAAAGCATGCAGCGTCGCTGCCAGGCAACGAGCAACAACACAGGCCAGGGAGGGAGATTTATAGGGCACCTGGCAGCAGGGGGACGTGGCGGGATGGAGCGAGGTGGAAGGGAGAGGAGAGAGGAGGGCGAGCGAGCAAGGGAGGAGAAGGAGGAAGTGGTAGAGTAGCAGGCGGTGGTCGTGCTGAACATGGAGGCGGTGGGGGGACAGCAGCAGCAGCAGCAGCCACTGGGACGGCCCATCCCGGTGCCTTCTGGGTGTTTGACCATGGCCTGGGATTGGCGTAACGTCTGTTGCACTGCCCCGGGCCGTGATCTGCTGGTCTGATTCCCTGCCATGGTCCCACTCCCATCACGTCTGTTTGGGGCCTTTCTTGTCCACGGGAGGTGGTTAGACGGCTCACCACTGCTGGGAATCCACTGTGGTGAATCGGGCACCCGTAATGTCTGAAATTACCCAGACTGGCAAAATAAAGGTGCCTCTGCCTTTCTGTACGAAATCAGCTCACTGGTCAAAAATTGTTGAACCTTTCATTAATTCATGCCTTTATAAACCTTCCTTGGAATAATTTTTAGGGGTATGTTCTATGACATAGCACCGATTCTTACTTAACTATTCACAGCTGAAAAATGCAGGAAAGTTTCTCTAGCCCTGTAACATATAGACCTTTATGACTGGGAGATGCTATCTCTCAGTCACCCTTTTGGCAGCCATTTGCGTATGTGCACTGATTATTTTTTCTCTCTTGCTGCGCATTCAGTAAGAAATTACAGTCATTCTGAGAACCGGGATTTTATCAAGTTTGTTTGATTGGGCAAAATCTCATTTCAGTCCTAACCTGCTTTTCTGGAGTTTCTATCACACTCACGACTTACAGCATACTGTCAGAATTTCTAGGGGTAATTAGAATTTAAGATTCCATAATCAAAAAACGTTCAAGTTTACAAGAAGAGTTAAGGCTCTTGCAAATTCAATCATGCACTAAAAAGCATGGAAATTGCAAGTTAAGGCTCATGCCTTAACTTTCATGCCATGTTAGCAGTAAAGACATTATACAGTCTCACATATTGTGCTCACTTACAATTTAGACTCCATGCACCCACACTTTGCCTTCGTCTTTCAGCCCCAATCCTCTTCCTCTTTACAGGTTGGGGCAACACTAAAGCTGGGGACAGGAGGGCATGAGCTGGCCCCTCACCCACTCTGTTTCCTCTTTTCGAAAGAGAGAACTTAGGAGTTCTGGCTCCCACCCCTTCTCCTCTAATTGACTTGGTCCCAACCCTGTAACAAAAACTCAGCAGTCCTGACTTTCAGACTCTCCACCCAATTCTAATCCAGTAGGCTGTACTCCCTTCACAAGCAACTAAATAGTCCTGGTTCCGAGCATGTTCTCCTCTCCCCTCCCCTGATCTCAACCTTCTAACAGACAACCCAGGAGTCTTGGGTCCAAGTCACCCCTCTAACCCTGTAGCTCCCACTCCCCTCACAGAGAACTCAAAAGTCCTGGGGAATACAATGTTTGTCTATATGTGTCATATGGAACAAAAGTGTGTATGCGGAATGACAAAAAAGAAAAAAAACAGGAAAGGAAATGGAATAACAGGGAGGGAGGCTATTGGGAGTCAAAGGATAGGGAGTCAACTATGATAAGTGGGTAAAAATGATAGTACTGCTTCCTCAGATATCCCATCAGTCTTCTGAATCAGTTATTTCACTCAGAACCTTATTATTGTAACTATTTCTAATTCCTCCTGTCATCCCACCCACTTACTTAATCCTGAACACTCTTTGTATTTTTCCCTGTCATTCCAACCATTCCACTTACTGCATCTGGTGCTTTCCTCATCATTTTACACCCCCTTGCCTTCCCTATGTACTCCCAAAGATGCAACTGTGTAGTATAATTTGACAGTCACTTAATTGGATGATGGAATGACAATAGTATTTATTTAGATATTGGCACTGCTGCTGCCTCCATTCCTTCCAATGGCCATTCCATTTTATTAATTTCACTGCATACCCAACTTACTTTTAATTACACATTTGTATTTGACTCTACCCAGCTTCACTGCACTCTGGGAGGGCAGTGGAGAACAGTGGGTAAGAGCAATGGTTGTGAGCCATTAGTCATCTGTCCCATTCTTCCCAAGTGAAATGAAAGAATAGAGAGAATGGAGGGGGTGAGGGGCCAGCTCATGCTCTCCAGTCTCCAGCTTCACTGTTGCCCCCAACCTGCAAAGAGGAAGAGGATAGGGACTGAAAGACGAAGGCAAAGTGCATGGGTGCATGAAGCCTAAGTTGTAAGTGAGCACAATATGTGAGACTGTATAATGTCTTTACTACTAACATGGCACGAAAGTTAAGGCCTTAACTTGCAATTTCCATGCTTTTTAGTGCATGATTGAATTTGCAAGAGCCTTAACTCTTCTTGTAAACTGGAGTTTTTTTTTATTATGGAATAGCCGAGTTTTTTGTTAAATACAGTGCAACGGAGAAAATTTGTCCTGCTCGCGCAGTAGAATGCTGAGCAGCATAGCCATTATGGGAGCAGGGCTTAAGAGAGGCTAAGATGGAAGAGCTGCTCCCTTCAGATTAGAAGGTTGTTACTTCCTTCAAATAGCAAGCAAGGCGAAGCTGGAGTTTTACTAGTAGCTGCCTGCTTTACTAAAATACAACAACTTTGGTTTGGTTTAAGCATTGCAAACTTCCCAAAACTCCTCTCTATGATCTCTCTAGCTCATGGTTTGTACATGAGTCTTCCACTCTACTCCCCACTGTCAGAGCTCTTTTCCTTGTGCAACACTGGTCATTCTGCTTTCTATAAGGACCTCCCCTTGTACAGAACCCCCTGGCTAGTTCACGCCTTGTACAGGGCTCCCTGACTCTGCTGTGCCCATGTACAGGACTCTCCACCTGGCATAATGCTGCCCATCCTGCACCTCTCCCCCTGTACAGAGCTCCCTCACTCAGTTTTCCTCTGTCCAGGGCCCTCCTCCAGCACAATTATGGCCATTATTCTGCAGTTCTCTGTTTCTACAAGACTTCCCCACTTTACTCCCCCTTGGACAGGGCTCCCTTTCTTGCACAATGCTGCCCACTCTGCAGACCTCCCCCTGTACTGGGTTCCATATTCTGTATCCCCAATAAAGCTTCTCACTGTAAAGTGCTCCACCTGTGCATGGCTCCCACTGTGAAAGCTATTTGCAGAGGTTCTGCCCCTACTCTCTCCCCTTAATATCCCCACCCCCCCTTTGTATGTGCTCCCTCCCTCCCTGCTCCTCCATAGGACTTCCCTCCCTGGGCTGAGGCTTGCTCTTAGAGTCCTCCCAAGAGAACTACACTTGTCATTGTACTCCACAGGACTGGTCTGCACAGGACCCCACCATCTCCCTGTCCCCCTCCGGCAGAACACCCACTGTATCAGCCCAGAGCAACCACTTACCCCTCATGCCTTAGTGAGGTTGGGAAAGAGAGAGAGAGAAGAAGAAGCACTGAAAGAAGATCAATTCCATCCCGCCTGTAGCCTCCTGTCCCTGTATCTGGGATAAACTTCTGCCCTCCTCCTGAACCTGGGACCATCCCAGGCAAACTCCAGCGCTCTGGCCCCAGCCATGCTCCTCCAATGGGATGCCCCATTGGAGCCACAGTCCAGACACCCCACATTTTTGGAGGTGGAAGCGTTGTCACTGAAATCCATGCACTCTGTGGTTCTGGGTGGGTTTAGGGAGCAAGATCAGCCACCCCAACTGTCATTGTGGGATTTGTTTGCCCTGTTGTTTAGCCATCTCAGCATCCCTGGCCCCCAAGCCAAGGCACCTGCTGTGCAGGATCAGATCAGAATAACCTTCAGTTCTCTCCCTTCCACAGGCCTTGCTCTCCTCCTCTTCCCACCAGATCAGCTCTAAACATGGCTGACCAGTCTCTTACACTGCCCCCTGGGAGGTGAAATTCCCTCTCTTTCCCCAGCACTGATACACTCTAGCAAGCAATGCTAGCTGGGATTTGTAGTTCCCAGTTTTCAAGACTGTTAGATTTTACATGTTCTCTGCATTACACATAGGATGTTTGCAAGCACTCCACACTCAGGATGGTCTCCATAAGCTAACAATGAATTTTCAAGATGTTATAACTTAAAAAATACTAACCAGATTTACAAAAAGTAAACCAGAAGGCACCCCTTGGCAGCCTACTTGAATTTTCTAAAAGGCTTACACCTCCTCCCAACCAACACAAAACCCCTTTACCCTGCCAAGATCAAGATGGTATCACTTTTGAAAAAACAGGCTTCAAAGTGCAGTTTTAAAACTGCAATATCTCAGCTGTTATCCAACCGATTTGGTTGAATTTAGACAGCTTGAAGTGCTTACTACACAGATCCTTCACCACAAATGTCATGATCCTAACTTTAATCATGTCAGTTTTATAATGAATAGAATGTTCGGGCTTTATAATGGAGCATGCAACATATTTTAACTATAGAATGGATCCTGCCACTCTAGAATGGTGCTTCTGGGTTGCAGGGTCCTGAATGGTACAGGCCTGGCTATATTCATGACCTGCTCCTGATACCTCACCCTGATGGCCATCTGCATTCAGACACCACACCACCCACTGTTGGGGGATCCTGCCATCATGTCGTACGTTGGCAGGCGATCAGTCTGTTGCTGTGGCGGGCTTTTCGGTGTGGAACTTGTTTTCTCCAGACATTTGTCTCAGTTCCTCCCTACTCACTTTCAAAAAGCACCTGAAGTCTTATTTATTCTCCAGGTTCTTTTAAAGGTTTCCTTGAAATAATTCTTTTAGTTCTTTTCCCTTTCCTTTTAAACTATTTATAATTGGATTGTAAATGGATTTTGGGCTGCTTTATTTAATTTGTGTGTGTTTTGTGGAGCATCCTGAGTATGTGAAGCATGGGGGAGGGGCTGTAGAAATAACATTATTATTATCCTCTGATCTTGATGACCACCCGCTTGATGACCTCATGGCTTTATGGAATACCTGGCTGTTGGAGGCCATCAACCAGATGGTTCTGAGACTTCTGCTCCCTCGGTGACGATTCCTCAGGCCTCTGTGGTTTACAGAGGGCCTGAGGTTGCTGAAGCGGGAAGGGCAGTGGTTGGAACGATGGTGGTGCCGTTTGCATGCTGAAGCTGACAGACTGCAGCACAGAGCCAGTTTACGTGCCTATGCTGTAGCTGTAAGGGCAGCAAAAAAGGAGTTTTTTGCTGCCTGTATAGCCGCTGCAAAATCTCATCCAGCGGAGCTTTTCCAGGTGGTGAGGGGGTTGGTCCGTTCTCCCTCCCTCCGCCTGGAATTGGAAGTATCTAATGCCCACTGTGACATATTTAATGATTATTTTGCAGAGAAAATCACTTGGATTCACCACAACTTCGATGCCACACTTATTGCAGTGGATAAACCAGAGGTTGTGGAAGCCCCGCCTTGTCTGGTTTTGTGGGATCAATTTCAGTTGGTGTTGTCCTCCGGAGCAGGGGATGTTCTTGGGGCTGTTAGGGCCACCTTTTGTGAACATGACCCATACCTGTCCTGGCTGGTTAAGGCCAGCGGGGAGATAGTAGAGCCATTGCTGATGGGGGTGAGCAATGCCTCCCTTTGGGAGGACAGAGTGCCAGGCTGCCTCTGCTCAAAAAACCAACACTTGACATTGATTCCCTCACCAGTTATCAGCTGGTCTCTAACCTTCCCTTTTTAGAGTTAGGGTTCCTTTTTAGGCAAGGTTATTGAATGAATGGTGGCCCAGCAGCTGCAGGGGCATCTAGACCACTCTGGTTATCTGGATCCCTTTCAGTCCGACTTTCATCCGGTCTATGGCACGGAGACTGCGCTTGTGGCCTTGGTAGACAACCTTTTTCATGAATAAGATCTGAGTCATTCGACCCTACTAATTTTGTTATATCTGTTGGCTGCTTTTGATACTGTTGAGCATGAGATGTTGGTGACTCACTTGCAGGATCGAGCTGGAGTGGACTGGATTGTCCTTGACTGGTTCTGCTCCTTCCTGGTAGGGAGAACTCAGTGTGTGGTGCTTGGGGATTATTCTTCATCTCCATGGGACCTCATCTGTGGTGTCCTTCAAGGTACTATTCTGTTCCTGCTCTTGTTCAATGTGTATATGCAGCCACTTGGTGAGGTCATAAGATGGTATGAAGTGCGGTGTCATCAATATGCTGATGACACCCAACTTTACCTCTCATTTTCATCTGATCCGGACCTGGCAGTCTCGGTACTTACCTGATGTCTGACAGCTGTTGGGGATTGTATGAGGGCAAACTGACTGAAACGGAATCCTGACAAAATGGAGGTAATGGTTCTGGGAAGGGCAGTGGATGTGGTGGTTCCCATCATTGATGGGGTCCACCCTCCACTGGTATCCCAGGTCCATAGTCTGGATGTGCTCCTCAATCCGCAGCTCAGCCTGGTTTTCCAGGTGGGGGCTGTGGCGAGGAGTGCATTTCGCCAATTACATCTGGTGTGACGGCTTTGACCATATGTTTCAGATAGTGACCTGGCCACCATCATCCATGCTTTCATTAACTTGAGATTGGACTATTGCAATGCACTCTATGTGGGGCTACCTATGGTGATGGTCAGGAGACTGCAGATAGTGCAGAATGCTGTGGCCTGGGTCACCACAAGTACATTAAACCAGTGCTTTGGGCTGTGCACTGGCTGCCTATAGTCTTATGGACCCAATTCAAGGTGTTGGTTTTGACCTATAAAGCCCTATACGGCCTTGGCCTGACTTACCTGCGGGACTTCCTCGCTCTCCGTGCTCTGGATCAGCCTCTGAAGTCTACTGGGGGTGCCCTTCTCAAGGTTCCCTGTGTGGCCCGGGGGGGGGCACTATGGAGAGGGCATCCTCGGTGACTGCACCTAGGCTGTGGAACTCCCTCCTGGTGGAGGCCCGGGTGGCCCCGAATCTCCCCTCCTTCCATTGTATCTGTAAAACCTGGCTGTTCCGCCTGGCTTTTGGCAAGGGAGATGGGGTGTAGGGTGGGGTGGGAGGAGGGAGGAGGTTTGGTTTGTGCCTTCCCTTTTAATTGTATTTTATGGGGTTTTTTGTTTTTATGTGTTTTAATATTGTAAACTGCCCCGGGCTGCTTGGAGCAGGAGGGGTGGGGTATTAAATGATTTTATAAATAAAAATATAAATAAATAATTTGTATTATTATTAATTATTATTATTATTATTATTATTATTTCATCAGACATTATGTTTTTGATCTCTGCCCTGTTGCTTTACACTATGGCTGCTTTCCAATGTTCAGAAAGGGATGGGGACTGCCATGAGTCTAAACCATGTTAGCGCAGTCAGATGAAATCCCTGTTCGAGTCCACAGGCGTTTTAGCATCCATTTTCTGTTCTCCCGTTAAATTCAATAATTCAATACAGGGCTCAAACTCCAGCCCTGTATCATGTTATTGAATTTAATGGGAGTATGGAAAAATAATGCTAAAACCCCGGTGCGCATGAGCAGGGATTTCACATGACCGCGCTAATGAGAGTTAAACTCATGGCAGTCCCCGCCCCTTCCTGAATGTTGGCAAGCAGCCTATGTGTGTACGTGTGTGTGTGTGCAGACATGCATCATGCTACTTGACTACTATGGCCTTGCTCCTCATTTTTCACTTATAAAGTTATTAGAAAAAAATGCAGAGCAGGTAATTGCATGAAGCTATTGTTGCATCTGGGGCCCATCCCTCTCGTGTTTTCACACATCTCAGTGGCCATTCTCAGTGGCCATTTGAAGGCCTGCAGTTGGGTATGGGCTGCTTGTTGTATATATGCATTACCTTGGCTGTGTGTGTTAGAGACTGCAGGGGCAGAGGTGGTGCTGAGAGAGTGTGGAGCTTGACAGGGTCAGGACTAGGGGAAGGCTTGTAGGATTGGTACCTGGGAGAAGCAAAAAAAGATTCAGAAGGTAGGATATCAGTCAGGAAGGCTGGAGCAGGGTTAAGACAAGCTGGGTAAACACTGGGAGGCTGGATAAGCAGATCTGGCTAGATTCAGGACAGCACATTGAGCACTACCTGCGCTGAGCTGCTCTGTGGGGATAAGCCATGGGCAGTCTGATTTTTCCAGGCAGGGGTGTGGCTGATAGTCAGAGGAATGACAAGTCTGAGGCTTCCCAGCAGCTCAGGTGAGCTGGCAGGGGCATAGCTATAATAGGTACAGCAGGTGCTGTACCATGGGGGGGGGGCACACACAGATGGGAAGAGGCCTCCTTGCCCCACCCCACTCAGAAAAGGCCCATAAGCCTGGGGGGGCCACACTAATGTAGATTGCATAGGCACACTGGGGTGGAGTGCCCCAGCAGGGGGCCCATTTTATTTTCTGCACCATGGTCAGTTCCAACCTAGGTATGCCCCTATGAGCTGGGTAAGTGGAAACTAATTCTAGCCAACTGGGAAGACTGCAAACACAACATGGATGCAGTCCTGACAACTTGTTATCTCATCACATTGCTTGCAGCCAAAGTTTTAGCATAGGTCTAGTGTGTCCCTGAACCATGGTAGATGTTGTAAACACACGTACCAAGGAGTAGATTCGGACAGCAGCCATACAATATGTGGAGGGCTCAATCCCCCCTGTGGCAGACAACTGACGCTGTGGAGACCTGGGCAGATGGCGGGTCTCCCACGGGGCAGTCAGGCCGCTGTAAGATCTCCCGCCATGGCCAGGGTTGGCTGAGGCGCTGGCCACATGAGCAGGCACCCAGCTCTGCCCTGCCTTTTACGCCCGGCACGACCAAAATCCTGCCCCTGGCCCTGACATGGCTGTGCATGATGGTCAACAGTGCCCATCGCTCAAAGCCCCTCTGAAGGGCTCACCACATGGAGGGGCAGAAGGAGACTGGGCACATAAGCTACCACACCTTGGACAACCTTACCCTATATGGGGCAAGGCTGCTATGCTACACAGCCTCAGCCTTTTTTCCAAGGATGCATCATGTAGCAGCCAGCTGCTCACCCCACCATGTGGAGGGGGAACATCTAGTGACTGGAGACCACACAATGCACTGCATCATGTGGTACGGCTGCCCAAAGTGGGTTAAGGCTGCCCAAGGTGTGGTAGCCTGCCTCGTGTGGCTGCACCCTAGGTGTTTGACAAATATAACATGTAAAAAGACCCTTTTGTTTCAGGAGTAAAATTAGGGATGAGATGGGGTGGAGGGCAGAAGAGGCAGGTGGTTTCAGCAGGGGCTAGTGACAATGTCAGTTTGGTCTACTATGGATGTTAGAATTAGATGCAGCTCCCCGTAAATTTTCAAAATAGATTCCTGCATGTCATCTTTGCCATTTGTACTTGTTGGAATCCCAGTGGGGCATGAACACATCCATGGAATCCCCTGCAATCTTGGAGTTTGGCTGTGCTGAAGTGTTTGGGTGCAACTGTTTCTTCTAACTTCCATCTTCCTTCTTTCTGTTCCTTTTTACCCAAGGTTGTGGGGGATAAATTGGTCCTGCTCTCCCAAGTATTTCTAGAACCAAAATGAGATTGTATGCATCATCCTAATATGATCTTCCCTCTATTCTCTTCCATGCTTTCCTCAGCAGTGCAAGGGTTAACACAGTTAAAGGTGTTTTCTTACAATAACTAATGTGCTTGAATCAGGTTTTGGGTGAATGTTATAAATCTCACTTTAGCTAGCCTGCTCTCTTGAGAACAGTGTGGTGCTCAAAATGTGTTACGCTTTGAGACTTAACAACCCCTCCCCTCGCACTGTTTCTCACCTTCACATTTACTGAGCACCTGAGTTAACATCCCATCAGGACAGAGTGAAGTTGCAATGGGCCCTGGTGCAGAAGATGGAGTGGGGCCCTCTTGTCCTTTCCAGTGGCAGAGGACACTGTTGGAAACATGGACCCCCCCCCCCCAAGGGCTTGTGGGCCCCTTGTGCAGATCCACCATATGTTCCTAGTATCAGTATGCCCTTGCATCCCAATGAAATGAAAAAAGGCAAGTGACAGCTCTCAGGAGCCTTGTTTCCATTGAACTGAAAACTCAGACAAGTGCTTTTGTGTCAATTACACTCAGGCCACATTTTAGTGGTTTTCCTCCTTGCCTCCCCACCAGAACAGTTAGTGTCCTTCTTCATTAGAGCTGCACTGAATCACATTAGCTGAAGAACTGGTTGGCATAAAATGGATTATGACTAGATTCTACTTAGACCTAAACCAGAAGTGGGCAACCTCAAGTCTGAGGGTCAAATACAGCCTGTGGCTAGTTTTTATTAGGGATGGGCGAACAGAACGCGGTTCGGCTGTTTGGTCATTCGGTTCGAAACCCAAATTTGGGTTCGATGGTTCGGTTCGGTTCGGTTCAGCGGAGTTTGGTTTGGCCGAACTTGGCTGAACATTAAAAAATGGCAAAACCGAAACTGAAACAAAACCGAAACGAAATTGAAACCAAAACCTAATTTTCGGCCCTGGAAAGACGTTTTTCCTGCCTCCAAACTCGTCCAAACACGACTGAAATGTTCAGCCGTACGAGAGTTTGGTTCGGACGTCTGAACAGACCGAGTTCAGTCCGAACTCCGAACATCCGAACCACGTTCGCCCATCCCTTGTTTTTATATGGCCCCTTTCCAGATCCTAGATCTGGCCCCTACATCCAGTTACTCTCCTAAGCACTGAAAAATTAAGCTTAGGGAAAGGGATGAAAGATGAAGCCATGCACACAAGGACAGAGAACAGATTCATGGCAGTGACTTTGATCTGGTCTTCTCCTTCCCAAGCCCAACCCTTAGGCACGCCCAACTTCTTCTATGCTGCCTTCAGAGCTTGTACTAAGTGGCCCCTGGGAGAGAAGAGGTTCCCCACCCTTAATTTTCTTTAAATCATCAAAATCTGGAAATTTGCAACAGGATTGCAGTCACTGGGCAGGCATTCAGAATGATAAGAGGGTGAGATAGTGCATAAAAGAAAAACACTAACAGGGAACATGGGCAGTGTCTATCCTCACATATTTCCATGTGGTTCTAATAGAAATTTCTGGCATCATTTAGTGCAGGTGCATAAGTTAGGCCTTAAGGGGTATGAGCCCCAAACCACTTACTCTGGCGAAATCCCATTGAGGTCTGCTGGATTCACTGGGATTACTTTGGACTAAGTGGTTTGTGGATTGCCGCCAAGATATTCATTCGGTAAGTAATAAAAATTAATTATTTTTTAAAGCATCGTTTTTAGTAATTTGAATCAGAATATCTTTCTAGATCAGGGATTCACTCTCTTTCTCTTTGTTTGTAAAAACACTCCACACAGTGATCTAATATAGTGTAAAATTTAAATTAGTGAAAATAACACTGAACATCTTTCTTTTAAAAATAGTAAAACAAGAAAATTACACTGCAATGCCTTGGACTGAGAATATTTAATCCTAGGAATTTGTATTGCTTGTTCAAACTCCTGGCGTGCTAAATTTCTGCATAGATGCTTATGCTTATCACAAATACCAACCAAACAATATCTAGGGCCAGCTATTTTCTTTGAAAAGCTTATTTATACTACTACATAGCTTAAGAAAATTAAATGCCTCAGGCAAAAAAAAAAAAAAGCTGCAGTATACCAGGAATGTTTAGGAATTGCTGTATGGTTGATTTGTTTTACAACGCTTTTGGTCTTTAGTTTTGATTGGGTTGTTTTACTGGAACATGAAGGGCATTTGGAAGGCAAGAATGTGAATAGGATACATTTGCAGCTCTATGCCCAAAAGCAACATCTTAATGTCAGGAGCAAATTATAACAACTTGCATTACTGAGGACAATTCTTTATAATTCAAAATGTGGCAGCAAAATGCAGCAAGGTTGTTCTTACTATGGCATAGCAAAGGGTTTCTTTTAAGCCTGAGGTAACTTCAGGGGACTAACACATTTTTATGCTAGAACTGGGAGGGGGGGAGGGGATGAAGCAAGATAGCACCAAAAGTAATTAGGAACGTTCTGAATAAATCTACACAATAAAAGCAATGGCACATACATTTCATATGCTAATACCAACCTAATAGGCAGTGCTGTAGGACTGCTTACCTGCTTGCATCAGGCAAGTATATTTTTTGAACTGGCAAGTAGATTTTACAGTCCTGGGCCCAGTTCCCCACTGCCAGTCCTAACCTAGTGAGTAGTCTTTTTTTTGTTTGACTAGTCAATTATTTAGCATTTTTATAGCCCTGCGCCTATGTACATTAAAAGCCTGATCCTAAACTCACGCACGCATGGTTATGCATGTTGCACGTAGATTGTGTGCAGGCTGCATGCACACAGCATTCCCTACACATGGGGTTGTGCCCAGGTTGCAGACAAACCCTTTGGCTCAGTCTACAGGGTTTAGGATCAGGCTGTAAGTGCATATTTTTTGTGTATTACTTACAAAAAAATAAGTATTTTTGTATTTCTTTTAAAAAGGGTTTAGGATCAGGCTGTAAGTGCATATTTTTTGTATATTACACACACACAAAAGTATTCTCGTATTACTTTAAAAAAGTATTACAAAAACTTACAGAAAAATAAGTATTTTTGTATTTCTTTTTAAAAAGGGTTTAGGATTAGGCTGTAAGTGCATATTTTTTGTATATTACTTACAAAAAATAAGTATTTTGTGAATTACTTAATTTTACACGTGATCTTGGGGTCAGACTGACCCCACAGAGCACAAAAACCATTAAAATATGTTAATTAGTAGCTCTTCAAGTTTGAGCTTTTAGGACATTGTCACCGGCACCTCTGGACATAATATACTAAAATTTCAGCCAGATACCTCTTACCGTTTGTCTCCTATGACCAAAAAAGTGCCATTTTGCAAATGGACCCTAGGTTTCCATAGAGTTTTCCTATTGGGGTCCAAATGTCCCCCAGCCAATGCATTTCAATAGGGGTCCAAATGGACCCCAGCTTAAAATAAACCAAAATAAACAGTTTTCAAGGACCATTCAGATAGCAAAAGGACATGGAACTCAAGGCCACATCAGACTGGCAGCAGCAATGAAAATTAACCCCTTCACTGCTATTATCTTGTGCCTTTGTATCATGGTTGAAAAAACCCATGAAAATATGCTAAGTATTGGGTCTACAACTTTGAGCTTACAGCACATTGTCACTGGTACCTCTGACCATAATATACTCAAATTTCAGCCAGATATCTCTTAACGTTTGTCTCCAATGACCAAAAAAGTGCCAGGGTGAAAACACACACATGGGATCTTAGGGTCAGAATGACCCCACAGAGCACACACACAAAAATATCTTAATTAGTAGCTCTTCAAGTGTGAACTTTTAGGACATTGTCACCGGCACCTCTGGACATAACATACTAAAATTTCAGACAGATACCTCTTACCATTTGTCTCCTATGACCAAAAAAGTTCCATTCCCCATAAAACAGACTCTCTCGTGTGTCTCTCTGTGTGTGTGCTTCCAGGGCTTAGTTTGATAGTTTTTGACATTTTGGGACACAGACTATGTTTTGGGGATAAAATAGACCCCACCGACAGTGGGTTTTCCCATAGCAGTCCAAATGTACCCCAAGACCTGGCGAGTGCAATTTTTGTTAAGCCCGAAGGTAAATTAAGCATCAACTTAAGGAGTAAGATGTAAATCACAGAACTTGCCTCTGCATGTGCCAATGTCGGACTACTTGAAAGACCATAGATCAAGGTGGAGAATCTCAGGCCCAGGGAACAGGGCAAAATATGACCCACTGCAAGTTTTTATGTGGCCTTTCCAGTTCCTGGTTCTGGCCTCTGGATCTAGTTCCTTCCCCCAAACATGGAAATACTGAGCTCAGGACAAGTAAGCAGAGATGAGGGCATGCCCACAAGGATAGGGGACAGATCAATGGAATAGATCCATAATCTGGACCTTCCTCTTCCTGAGTGCACCCCCACAACAACTTCTATGCAGCCCTCAAAGTTTGTATTGATATTCAAAGCAGGCACCAGGAGGGAAAAGCTCCCCCACCCCTGCCAAAAACAAACATCTTCACATGTGTGTCACTTGTAGGATATCTTGAAAATAATCCCACTTGAGTGTTTGAAGCAGAACTGCAGTATACTGATCTGTATGAATTACCTAAAAGTTCCTTAGAAGTTTGGATCAGCAAAGTAACTGCATTTCTGTGCTGGGGTAAAACTGTGCTTCTGTATAAAACTAGAACGTATATTTTCATTGGGAGACAGAAATGCTGATCAGTGAACATCCTTGAATTCCAGCATATGTACCGAGACTTGGGTCCAAATTTAGTTTTAGCCCTGTCACCCGTTCTTATGTTTTTATAATGTACCAAACTGGTTCCAAGCAACCCTAGTCTTTAGAAGGGTTCCAAAATCTAGCTCTATCTTCTACATTTAAGACTTTTCTCAGCTATCGGTAAGGGTTCCCCACCAACATAGGTTGTAGGAAGATGTAATGGACAATTCCAGTAGCTTCTTAACTATAGAGACTTGAATGCCACAATCCCAAGTGGAAATTAATTGGTCAGTCTCCTCTTCCCTGGTGAATGACTCTTCAAATCCTAAAGCTACCCCTTAATTCAACCTGATCATCAGCCTCTCTGCTAGAGGCCAGAATTGAATAGGCATGAGTGTTGCATGTCAGGAGGACTCAAGTGCTGTTACAGAGTTGTAGGGAAGAGTGTGAGGAAGTATCAGTGTGCCTGCCAGCATCAGAACTCCACTGCAGCTGGCTCGCAATGGAAATGTTTAGCTCCTTACACTGATGAGCACCAAATTCACATAAAAATAAGAAAATAAATAAATGAGGGTCAAATAGACCTAGAGGTGTATTTGGAGCATGATGAAATTTTGTATGCAGACTGGCCAGCTGCCAAGCCCTTATATAGCTGCTAAGTGCACATTTCACTCTCTATTATTTTGCTGAACTGGTGAGCTGCCAGCTTATTGAAATGAACGGCAGGCCTTCTGAGTCTCAGCCTGTGGAGAGTAGATGATTGACACATAACTGGCATTCAGCCAATCTATCAGGAATGGTTATTTCTGTTAAAGATAAGGAGAGGTTTCTATATTTCTTTCCATTCAAGCTCTAGCTTGCATAGAAAAAGACTGGTTAGGACCAAATGTGACCCACAGCTAGTTTTTACATGGACACCTTTCCAGTTCCTGGATCCATTTCTTAACCCAAGGCACTGAAAAATTGAGCTTAATGTAATGGAGCAGAGAGGAGGGCATTCACACAAGAACTGGGAATGGATCCGTCCATGACATAGATCCATGATTTGAATCCACCTCTTCCTGCGTGTACTGCTTAAGTGTTCCCCTGCCCCCATCCCCAACTTCTGTGTGCCCCTCGGAGCTTGTACCAATACAAAGGTGTGAAAACAAAGTTTACACAAGATCACCCTTGATATAGCACTTCCACTATCCTACTTACAAGCTTCCAGACCAGGGAGTAAGAGGGAAAAAATGGAAATATCCTTAAAATCCTGATTCCCAGTAACATCAGATTGTAGAGACATGTAGAGCTTACCTCATTCGTCTTCATTTTAGTTTTAGTTTTCTGTATTAGAAAAACATTTGTTTGGGGTTTTTTGTTGAAAACCTGTTCATTTTCATTATATTTTTTTTGTTTAAAAAATAAAAATAAATAAATAAAAATCATTGCGCATGCACAAATGGCTACCAGACTGTTCGTGCATGTGTACCCTTTCCCCCAAATGGTGGCAGAAGTGTTGCTGCCATTTTGGAAAAGGGCAGTCAAGCTGCACATGCGCAATGACCATTTTGTGCATGTGCAGACCAGCTGCAATTTTCCAAAAAGGTGGAGACACTGCCAACATCATTTTGGAACAGGCTTCACTTGCACAGAATGGTCCCAGTGGCCATTTTGTGCACATGCAGTTTTTTTAAAAAATTAAACAAAAATGAATGGAAGCAAATGTATGTTGACTGCTTATTTATTAGTTCGTTTTAGTAACTAATAAAAATGAAATGAATTGTCTCCCCTAACAAGATTGCTTGGAGAGCGGGAAACAAAATTCAAAGGGGCTATCACTATTTTCCCTTTTCAAAACCATTATTCCCTTTTCAAAAACCGCACAATGTTGCAAACATAACAAGTATTTTTGAAATTTTCACATTGCTCCAAAATATTAAATATAAGAAGTCTGTAAGTAAAGCCTTTGGGATGAAAATTAAATTTCATTTATATTCCCTCCCACCCCCCCACCCCCCATGTATTCAGTTAAGCCACAAAATTATGCAAACTATTTATAAACACCAGCCCATTCGAAATCATACAAAAGCTTTTTAAACATTAGTTTACACGGGGGGTGGGGGGGACATATCTCAAAACTTATTCACCAAGCACAGACTTGCTCAGGCCAGTTCCAGGCAACGGCAGCTATTCCTCCCCTCTCCCTCCAAAAGAGGTGAGGAGATGAGAAAGGAACTCATCTGGGCTTCAATTTGCTTTAGGGTGTTGAGAATCAGTGCCCTAAAACCACTGCAAATGGGAAATCGGAATGAAAATCAGAATCAGGTCAAAATTGGAATCGGATTCAATTGGATCATTTTTTAATTGGATCAGTCAGATTGTATTTTTCCACCAATGACTTCAATGGAAAATTTTCCTACTGAAGTCAATGGAAAACCAAACCTGTTCGTCCGTCCATCCGTCCGTCCGTCCTTCTGTCCATCCGTCCGTCCATCCCTTCCTTCCTTCCTTCCTTCATGCTGCAATGCTAGAATGATGAATGGACTAAAGAAGAGTCTACGAAATTGCAATAGCATACGACAGGGGGAAATGAAAACCAGAGAGAGAGGGGGGGAAACAAGCAAGAGAGGGGGCAATGTGTGTTGGGGGAGGTGCTGCTGACTGTATTCATGTGGGAGCCATGTGCACAAAAGTAGTTCAATCACACTTACTTTTATCCTGAACCTCCAATTCCTCCGTTTTGGTGCCCTCCTGGGCCATCTTTAGTCTTCTGAAGGTAGACTTTGGGACAAACCTTCCTTCTGGCTTGGCGAACTGCAGGGAGGACTGAGTTATCTCAGCTCCCACCTGTCCTGTGACAAACTGAATCATAAAAGATGAAAGGGAGGAGAAGGATAGGACAGAGGAAGAATAAGAGGGGAAAAGTTTTGGCTACACGAGAAAGGGGAAGATTGATTTCAGTGTGGAACAGGGGAAGAGGACTCCTTATTGTCTTCCGCCTCACAACTTGCTGCTAAGTCTGCTCTGTTGTACTTTTCTCACCTGGACGGCTGTCTCTCATAGCTGAAGATGACTGTCTTCCTCAAAGGAGAATCCTTCCTTCCTTCCTTCCTTCGAGGCTGCTGCCTAGTATTACGTACTTGCTCCACTCTCTACAGTTCACAAGGAGAGCGAGGTAAGGACTCCCTATGCCCAAGAAGAGGTTACATCGTCCCACTGCCCACTATACCTCTTCTTTGTGACAAAGGGAGGCCTGGACAATAGGCACCCCAACCTGCTTTAGACACCTGCAAAGGTTAAGAAAGAAGGGGAGGGAGCCCAGAAAGGAGAATGCTCTGGGGAAGGCCCTCCAGGCAACAGCAGCAGCAAAAAACAGGCCAGGGAGAGAGCCCAGGCCAAGCCAGGTCAGGAAAATAAGTTTTAAAACCCTTACAATCTCCCTAAGTCACCAGAAACAAACACCCCATAAAGTGCCCCACACACAACCCAAAATGAGGACAACCAGATGCCAACAAGCAGCAGCAAAAACAGGCCAGGGCAGGCCAAGAAAATAAGTTTAAAAAACCTTAAAATCCCCCCCAGTCACCAGAACCAAGCACCCCATAAAGCAGTGCCCCCCCACACTCTCCAAAATGGTGGGGTGGCCAGCCAGACCCCAACAGCAGCAACAAAAAACAGGCCAGGGAGAGAGCCCATGCCAGGGCAGACCAAGAAAATAAGTTTAAAACCCTTACAATCTCCCCAAAATGGGCACAGCCAGATCAGACACCACACCAACAGCAGCAGCACTGAGGGGAGAAAGTCCACGGGCAGGCCAAGAAAAACCCCAAGAAGGCTAGAAGAGCAAATCAGAGAGCAAAGCTCCCAGGAGAAGGGAGAAATAGGGGGAAGCAAAGGACCAATCCAACCAATGCCCCCCCGTCCCACCCCACACACCTAACACAAGAAGTCCCTCCCCCTTGTCACTCCAAAGACAAGTTTGGTTTTTTTTAAAAGATCCTGTCCTGTGCCCAGCACCTCAGTAGGCCTGCACAGAATCCTCAAAGCTGAGAGAGTAAGCAATGTGATAACGATGGAAGAGCAAAGTGACACACAGAGAGCAAACTCCCACTAAAGATACTACTGCAACTGGAGAAGGGAGGGGAAAAACTTATTTTGCTCCAGCCTCTTACCCTGTCGCAGTGTGCCCAGCTGGCTGATTGTCAGCTAAATCTGGCTGGCAGTTGGCTAGCACTGATCCCTCTTCCCGCCTCAGCCTCCCCTTCCCACACTTCCTCCCCCTGTCCCCCTCCCTGACTCCTCCTGTAGCCAGCCATGACAGAAAACTTTCATTTGCTAGGGTTTTTTAAAATTTGAAAAATGGGTGCCAAAAGCAACTGCCAGCCAATGCAATTGAGAACTGATCCGCCATTCTATGACAGATCGGTTCTTGCACCAGAATTGGATTCATCCAATCCAATAAAAATCGGGTGAATCAGATTAATCCAATTCCGATTTCCCCATCCCTAAAAACCATTCTGACAGGCTGGGCTCCTCCATAGGAGACTATGGCTTAGAGCCCTGGTCCCTCTTCCTGCCCCTCCCCGTGTGTTTAGTGTGCTGGTATCCCCCTGGAGGATGGCATAGGCACAATAAACTATGTGTCCTGACCCTGCATGATGCTGCCCAAGGCAGGTCCCATCTCTCCCCCTCACAATCTACCTCCCATCTCCCAGCTGATTGATGTGGTGGCAGTCAGCACATGCACATATGTGTTAGGGATGTGCAAACAGAACGCGGTTCGGATGTTTGGCCATTCGGTCGTTGGGTTCAAAAACCAAGTTTGGGTTTGGTTGTTTGGTTTGTCGGAGTTCGGTTCGGCCGAAGATGGCCGAACATTCGAAATAGCGCTATCGGTACTGATATTGATACCGAATTCGAAGATTTTTTTCGGTATCGGTATTATTTGGCCCTGAGACCACCCCTGGTTTCCACCCCTGGTGCCAGGAAATCTGCTCCTCAGCTGCCTCCCCCTTCCAGTCATGTTTTCCCACCAGAATGGGCCTTTCAGTCACGTTTTTCCCACCCCCGGACTCATCCGAACTCACCCGAACATGACCGAACTGTTCGGTCATTTTCGAGTTTGGTTCGGACATTTGGTTCAGTCAAATGTACAGACCGAGTTCGGTCCGAACTCCGAACATCCGAACCACGTTCGCACATCCCTAATATGCATATAATCCTGCTAAGCATTGTGCTCTTACCCATATGCACTCACATATATTCCCACATGTGCACCTCCTAATTGCCATGGCAGTCAGCTATGAGTTGGAGGGGGAGGGGGAAGGAAAAGGGAGACGGGAGGGGAGCCAGGCTGGTTATCGGCGCTGTACAGGGGTGATAATAAGAAGATTAGGGAGAGGCAGGGATGGCTTGGAGCAGATGCTGGGAGACAGGTTGATGCTCACTGCCCCTCCCCCATGGGTCACCCTTGCCCAATACATCTCCTAATACAGCTTTCTATCTCAATTTCTGTTTCTCTGCATCTTTTCCACTCAGCCTGCATCTCCATCAATAAATGCCCTACTTTAATCTCAACACATCCCAGCCACCTCAGTTTGGGCTCCTTAGCTTTCTCTATGATGTTCCTCGTTCCCAGTCACTTTTTAATGTCATAATTCCCTCCGCCCCCCTTTCTCCCTGTTTCTCTCTCTGGTATGTCCAATATCCATCGTAAGACTCTCATTTCTCTAAACAAATGCATTTTCCGACCTTTTTTTTCTCATAGCACCAGCTTCCAGTCCAGATGGAAACAGTGGTCTCTCAGCACAGTTTTTCAGGGTTTCTTGATCTGTAGCTTTATTGGTATCATGTTATCAGATAGGGCACCTGACATTTATTTCTGTTTCCTTCCACCCAATTTTTATTCTCTCTCATTTCTGTCTTATAACTCCCATCCCAAGTATTTGAATTTTGCAACCTAAGATTATGTATGAATAATCCTCAAGATGTTTAGCACCAGTGCACCCTTAGCTGATGCACGTCCCACTGAAATGAAAACAACTTATACGGATGTGCGAATGCGGTTCGGGGGTTCAGAGTTCAGACTGAACTCAGCCAGTTCGGATGGCTTAACCGAACGCAGAACCCCCCGAACATTTTGGCCACGTTCGGCCACATTCGGGCAGGAAAACCATGACTGGCAGGCCCGGGGGGGGCGGGCAGCTGAAGAGCAGACTTCATGGCGCCAGGGGTGGAGAGGCTTGGACTAGCAGTCAGCCTGCCCAATCACCATCCCTCTTTTCCTCAGACCACTGGCTTGGCAGTCTACGATTGGCATGGGGCTAGGCTGCACAGAGCCAATGGGGCTTGTGGTAAGGCGGGTGCAGCAAGTAACAAAAGTCATTGCCCTCCCCGCTTCCAACTCCTTCTGAGCTAGCCACTGATCCTGTCAGCAGGCGTTTTCAGAAATCTCCCTCTCCCAGCAGTTTGTGTTCCTAATCCATTGCCATCCTCCTCCTATTTCACCCATTTCCACACATTTACCTCATAGTTTCAGTTATTTAGATTAGATTAGATAGATTTAGGTGTTATTTTTATTTTTTACCCCTCCCTGTGTTCTTTCTCCCTCCCCTCCATTGAATCCTTCCCTCCTTCCTGTATATATTCCATCCCTGATTCCCTTCCCCTATTTTTGGATTTATTTAGAGAAGGATTAGATTGATTTAGATTTCATTTCAGCTTTGTACCCCTCCCTGTGTTGTTTGTTATGAGCTGTCTGTCCCCCTCCCCATCCCTGTGTGTGTATATATAGATAGATATTAGGTATTAGATACTATAGATAGATAGTTTTAGGAGTTAGCTTAGTTATAGAGATAGATAGAGATAGTGTGTAGTGATTCAGTTTTACATTTTATGGTGTGTTTGTAGGACTAGGCCTTTGTAGATATTAGATAATATAAAATTTAGTTTCATAGGTTTTAGAATAATTAATAGCAGTTAGAGTTAGTGTAGATATATATTATATTCCAAATTTGAATAAATAAATAAATAAATAAGTAAATAAATAAAAAATCTTCCTCTGTATTCTTTGGGTGGGAGAAATGGAGAAGGGAAGCAGGTGAGGCCGGTCTGCTGCCCATAAGGTGGGCAATGGGGAACGTGGCAGAAGTGGCAGGGGGCGTGCCAGCGGAGTGGCAGGCATTAGCAGCAGCCCAAGCCCATCACCATGCCCCAAACTGCACAGGCTTGATTTTGGGAGACAGGCTTCAGACACTCCCAGTTGTGGCACTAGAGGTGTGGTTCAGTGACGCCTCCTGTCAGCATCCTCCACTGCCACGCAGGGCACTGGAAGGCCTGCAGAGGAGACTGTGGCTGTCTCTACTGCTGCTGCAGGAGCAGGTGCTTCAGGGTCGGATGTTCATCCAGGACCACCCAATGTCCCCCATTATTCATGTGATTCCCAGCAGTCCAGGGCTGGAGGATCCCACCCTGGCTGCTAGAGGCAGGGCCTGATCCTCGGGCAATGGCAGCAGGGAGAGGAGCAGCAGTAGAACCAGCAGTAGAACCAGCAGCTATAGGGGACACAGGGAGAGTGGCAGCAGCATGGGCAGTCCATCAGCCTCAGGGTCCCAGTACTCCCTTTCGTGGGACATATCTCAGATTGGGGACAGGAAGGCAGATACTAGTCCTGTGAAGGAGATGTCTGGTGCTGAGGCAATGGCTGTCCCTCTGAGAGCTGTGTCGCCACCATGTTCTGCCCCTCTCACCAGCACTGTCAGTGGTGCATCACCCGGTGTGGGCCAACAGGCAGGAGGGGGCAAAAAATCCTCCATATGGGCGCATGCAGTGCCTGCTCCCATGCCTGGAGGGGAAGCTTAGGGACCCCTGATGGATGGGGAAGGGAGGCATGGTGGTCTGCCAAAGAGAAGCCCTACAGAATAATGGAAGGTACCATCTTCCCATCAGGCTCATACAACAAGGGTGTGTCCCAGTATTATGGAACTCCCTTCCACAAGATGCAGATGTAGCAGCAGCAGCTGTGGCAAAAGGAGATAGGTCCCAGTGGTGAGAACTATGGAGAGCAGAGGCTGTGAAAGGTTGAGGGGTGAGGGGCATCCCTTCAGGTGCCTCACCATGGCAGTTGTGCCAAGGTTGGTGAGCACCAGCCCACGCTTCACAACCTTCTGGCACAAACTGCACTGCACCTCCCTGGGATCATCCGCCTGCACCAACTTAAAATGCACCCATATGGAGGATTTTTTGCTCCCTCCTGCCTTCTGGCCCACACCGGGTGACGCACCGCTGACAGCGCTGATGGGAGGGGCAGAACATGGTGGTGACACAGGTCTCGGAGGGACAGTCATCACGTCAGCACCAGACATCTCCTCCACAGGACTAGTATCTGCCTCGCTGTCCTCAATCTGAGATATGTCCCGCGAAGGGGAGTACTGGGATCCTGAAGCTGATGGACTGCCCACCATGCTGCTGCCACTCTCCCTGTGCCCCCTATAGCTGCTGCTGTTGCTTCTGTTGCTGCTGCGGCTGCTGCTGCTGCTCCTCTCCCTGTTGCCATTGCACAGGGATCGGGCCCTGCCTCTAGCAGTCGGGGTAGAATCCACCAGTCATGGACTGCTGGGGATCACCTCAATAATGGGGGTCAGGGACATTGGTGGCCCTGGAGGAACATCCAACTCGAAGCACCTGCAGCTGCTCCTGCAGCCGCAGCAGAGACAACCGCGGCCTCCTGGAGTGAAGACCTTCCAGTGCCCTACGTGGCAGTGGAGGACGTTGGCAGGAGGCACCGCCGAACCACACTCCTAGTGCCACTGCTGGGAGTCTCTGAACCCTGACTCCCAAAATCAGGCCTGTGCAGTTTGGAGTGTGGTGATGGGCTCAGACTGCTGCTGATGCCTGCTGCCACTATGCTGGCACGGCCCCTGACACCTCTGCCTCGTGCCCCATTGCCTGCCTTACAGGCAGCAGACCAGCTCTCCTGCTTCCCTTCTCCATTTCTCCCACCCAAGGAATGGAGAGGAAGATTTTATATATATTTTTATTTATTTATTCAAATTTGTAATCTAATATTATATATATCTACACTAACTCTAACTGCTATTAACTATTCTAAAACCGATGGAACTAGATGGAATATTAGCTAATATCTACACAGGCCTAGTCCTACAAACACACTATAAAATATTAAAACTGAATCACTACATAGTATGTCTATCTATCGCTATAACTAAGCTAACTCTATCTATCTATCTATCTATCTATCTATCTATCTATCTACACAGGGATGGAGGGGGGGCACAGACAGCTCACAACAAACAACACAGAGAGGGGTACAAAACTGAAATGAAAGCTACATCAATCTAATGCGACCCCTGAGATCATCCGTGGGAGCCTTTTTGGAGGTTCCCCGGGCAAGATGGGTGGCCACCGACGTTAGATGCTTTTGGTGGCTGCCCCTGCTGTGGAACTCACTCTCAGAGGAGGCTCAGTTTATTTATTTTTTTATTTAATAAATTTATACCCCGCCCCTCCTGCCACGCAGCCTGAGGCAGCTTCCAACAATTTAAAAAACAATAAAAACCATTTAAAACACTCATAATAATAATACTATTAAAATATTAAGACAGGGCTAAAGTCATACATATAATAAACAGTATAAAGTAAACAAAATAGTTGGGGGAGCTAGACGCCTCACCCTACCCTCCCTCCCGTCCAAAGGCCTGGGTGAACAGCCAGGTTTTGCAACTTCGCCGGAATGTCAACAGGCTAGGGGCCAGGCGAGCTTCCTCCGGAAGGGAGTTCCAAAGGCACGGCCCAGCCACCGAGAATGCCCCCACTCTCCTGTCATTTCAACATTTGTGTAAGACCTGGCTGTTCCGCCAGTCTTTTGGTGAGGGGGTAGGGGGGTTGGGGATAGGGCTGTAGTGGAAAGTCGCAGTGGCAGCTATTTCCACCAGAAACAGTGTTTCCGCAATTAGTGGTACGGCATGGCAGAGGCTTTCATTCCGCTAGTTTCATTCCGCTACTTCTGCAGTTCTGCTAATTTTATTCTGCTACTTCCGCAGGCTTCACAATTAGCAGAAACATGCTATTTTCGCTACTTCCGCCATTCTGCCAGTGCCATGAAATAGCAGAACAACGGTTTTCCAACAGTTTCTGACAACTCTGCAATTTTTCCGATAGTTTCCAAATTTGCAGAATGCCGGCGGAATTAGTGGAATGTCAGCAGAAAAACCGCGGAGTGGTGTGGGCAATTCCGAAATGGTGAAATGGAATTGCAGCGTGGTAAAAGCTGCTGCCGCTTCAGCCCTAGTTGTGGGGGGAGTTGTTTTCTCTCCCACATATGGGATTTTTAAATTTTATATTGTTTTTATTGTTTTATTGTTTTAATTTGTTGTTCGTCGCCATGAGCTGCCCTGCGGGCAGGAGGGAAGGGATAAAAATATTTTATGAATTTAAATAAATAAAATAATGCTACTTTAAATAAATCCCAAAACAGGGGAAGGGAATCAGGGATGGAATATATACAGGGAGGAGGGAAGGATTCAATGGAGGGGAGGGAGAAAGAACACAGGGAGGAGTAAAAAATAAAAATAACACCCAAATCTATCTAATCTAATCTAAATAAATGAAACTATGAGGTAAATGTGTGGAAATGGGTGAAATAGGAGGAGGATGGCAATGGATTAGGAAGACAAACTGCTGGGATCAGTGGCTAGCTCAGAAGGAACTGGAAGGGGGGAGGACAATGACTTTTGTTAATTGCTGCGCCTGCCTTACCACAAACCCCATTGGCTCTGTGCAGCCTAGCCCCATGCCAATCGCAGACTGCGAAACCAGTGGTCTGAGGAAAAAAGGGATGGTGATTGGGTAGGATGACTGCTAGTCCAAGCCTCTCCACCCCTGGCACCAGGAAGTTTGCTCCTCAGCTGTCCCCCCCTCCCTGGGCCTACCAGCCAGGATTTTCCCATCCGAACGCACCTGAACACGACTGAATGCACCCAAACTGTTCAGGGGGTTTGGCGTTGGGTTCAGACGTCCGGTTCGGCATTCGAACTAGCTGAGTTCGGACTGAACTCCGAATGTCTGAACCACATTCATACATCCCTAGATGCCAGCCAACCTGCAATGCCCAGCTAAGGATGGGTGCCAGCTGCAATTGTCTGCCGCTGCTGAATGATGCCTCTGCTGTGCCACGGCAATCACAAATTAGAATCTCAGATCAGAATTGATTCCTTGAACAACTAGAGAATTAACATTCAAACTGAATCAGAAAATGTACAGAAATTAGAAAAATGAGAATTAATTTAAAAAGGAAGCAATTTTACTGACAAGTCTGGAAAGACCTGCTTAATCAAATGTTACACAGAGACTGGCCACAATGATCCCGTAGCCTGAATGAATTATAAATCTTCATCTGCTTTAAGAAAAATTATAGAGGATCAATTGGATGAAATGCAATCTAACGTCTGCTACTGTGCCCCAGCAAACCAATGTCTGCTGCTGCTGATGATGATGCCTCTGCTGTGCCACAGGTTCGGTGTCCTGGCAATCCAATGTCTGTTACTGCTGCAGAATGCAGCCTCTGCTGTGCAGCATCAATCCATCTCCAGGAGCAGCTCGGGGAATCCCAGCAGCAGAAGGTTTACCTTGACAGACAGAAACTGCTCCACCAACTTGGCCCCCAGCCTTAGGCGGTGCGGCAAGAAAATATCCTCTGCCATGGATATGCTGCCCCGAGCTGTTCTCAGGAGGGGTGGGATATAAATTGACAAATAAATTTTTTTAAAATGGAGAACACCCGCTCGCTGGGGACATTGGTTGTTGGGCAGGAAAGCAGATCCTTGGCTGGGATCTATGCAGTAGGGATGGGCGAACAGATCGCGGTTCGTATTCGGCCATTCAGTTTGGCTGCATTCGATTCGACTTTTCAGATCGTTCTCCGGGTTTGGCCGTTCGGTTCGGCCGTTCAGTTCAGGTTCGGCCATTCAGAAAAAAATATTGTGAGAGCACGAGCGTGGCGGAAACCGGAAATTCGAGTGCGTACGGAGTTGTGTGGTGAGTGAGTGTGTGTTTGGCTGGGTGGCTGTTCGGTTTGTGTGTTTTGGCTGTGTTTGGGTGTGCTGTTGTTGTTGGTAGTTTGTTAGTGTTGGTGTGTGTTTTGGGTGACTGACTGTGTGTTTGTTTTTGGGTGTGCGTGGTAAAAAATAAATATATATATATATTTTTAAATGAAGAACGCTGCAGTGTTTCTTCCCTGGCTGGGGGCCAACTTGCAGATCGAGGAGGAGGAGGAGGAAGTCAAGGTCGCTGCCCCTACTACACCTCCAGTGGTGGTATTGGCACTGGCAGCCAGCTCTTCGGATGAGGAGCAAGCAGTGGACTCAGGAGGTGCTGCCAGGTTTGTAAACTTTTTTTTTACTTTGAGGACAAGAAAGGCTCTATCTGTTAGAGAGAGCTCATAGCGTGCGGGTGTTTGCGTGGGTGGTGGGCATCAGTCAGGCCCACACAGTGGGCATCAGCGGGTGGCAGCGGAGTTCTGCCACACAGAGAGAGGGTACTGTAGTGTGGGGGGGGCCTGTGGCATGAGCAGTACCCCCACCCAAACGTGTGCCAGGCTAGCAAGGGTCTCCACTCTCCAGTTGCCATCCCATTCCCTACGCACACCCAAATAAGGGCAGGGTCTTTCCTCCAGCCAGGGTCACATCTCCTGTCACCATCCCTAGCACCCAAAGGAGGGCAGGATTTGCACGTGCCAGAAAGAGCCTTCCTAGTTGCAATCCCACCCCAAGGAGGGCAGGATTTGCACGTGCCAGCCAGCCAGGGTCTTTCCATTGCCATCCCAAGCAGCACCCAGGGAGCGCAGGATTTGCACATGCCAGCCAAGGGCTTTCTAGTTGCAATCCCTAGCATCCCCTAGCACCCCCGGGAGGGCAGGATTTGCATGTGCTTTCTAGTTTCAATCCCTAGCACCCCAAGGAGGGAGGACTAGAGGCATCATCATAAATACATGATTTTACTTTGGTGTTCTTAATGTGTTCCCATTTCAGAGAGGAATCAATGCTGGCCCCAGAGCTGCTGCCAGGGTCAGTCCAAGGGCTCGGAGGACCCCTAGGCAGAGGTCGCTGCCACGGCAAGTGACACCCTCAGACATCCAGCGCCGGACATCAGATGTCTGGAGGTTCTATAACAAGGGCGACGGAATTGCCACATGCAAGTTCTGGCACGGGGATTGGAACAACAGGGAATGAATTGCCCTATGACCTGTTAGGAACGGAAGTTCCCCGCAGAGACAGATTGGATGGCCCAGTCCACCCACTTGTGGGGACAGAATGCAGGCAGGACTTGACAGACCATTGGTCTGACACAGTGTGGCACTTCTTATGTTCCTATCTTTTTCTGCTCTTTTTAGCGCTGCAAGAAAGTTTTCCGCCAGCAGAGGGAGGGGACCACGTTGGGGCTCATCAACCACATAGAGCGGATCCATGGCCTGAAAGTGAGGAGCCAGGGTGAGGAGTCCAGAGTGGTGGCCATGGAGCCTCAGCACCAGAAGAAGGGGGGGAAGGCAACCCGCAAACAGCAGCATATAAGCCCTTCCCCCCCCCCCCCCCCCCCCCCCC
>QEPC01015142.1:1063912-1075211 GCA_003113815.1 Sphenodon punctatus | reverse complement strand
CTCTCTCTCTCTCTCTCTCTCTGGCCAATGTGGCCATATAGTGCAGGTGACAGCATGGGTGGGATCGTGTCTGTCTCTCCTTCAAGCAGTGGGTGGACTTTCTCTATCTCTTATTTCTCTCTCTCTCTGTTGGCAGCAACCTGGGCGGGCAGACAGACACCTTGGCATGAGGGGCAGAAAGGCGGGCTGAGGCAGGCTTTGAACTTAGCGACAACCTGGGGTACAGAACACTTGGCACATACAGCATATAGGTCTGGCAGCAGCAGTTGTTTCTTTATCCCATGGCATCATGGCAGAGACAGCATATAGGCCTGGCCGGGGGGCCATTGGCACTGGAAGAAGCAGACATTGGTGGCCATGGTACAGAACCCTTGGCACGGATAGCATATAGGTGAAGGATCTCTTAGACAGTCAATCCTAACAGATAGGTGAGCGTTGTTGCGAAGGGATGGGTGATTGTCAATAGCCTCCATTTCATGAGGGGACAGGGGTAAGGGGGCTGGGCAGGGGCATGTGCCTGCAGGCTGGAGAGGGTGGAAGTTCCCTGGCACTTTTGGGGTAACCCATGGCAAAGCCACAGAACAAGGATCCTGGACTGTCAGAGAAGTTTAAGATTTTTTTAGGATTGAGATCATCCGGGGCGAGCTCTAAATCGTCAGAAGGCAAGCATATGTCATCACGGCGGAAATCCTCAAGGAACTAGGCATTGAATACAGGTTGCACAAATGGATATGCGTGCACCATCGGTCAAATCTGCGAAGTGGAGAGAATTCGGAATGTCATCTGTAGGGATGTGCGAACACGAACAGTCGATCCTAAGAGATAGGCGAGCATTGTTGCGAAGGGACGGGCGATCGCCGATAGCTTCCATTTCCTGCAGCCGATCGAAAGGTAGTCGGGTACAGGATCATCCTGACCCAGCTCCAAATCATCAGAAGGCAAGCTTCTAGATACAGTGGATAGAAAGATGGAAAGACAGTGGATAGGAAGATGGCTCTCTGTGAGTGGAATTAAGAGCCCCCGAACCCTGATGGTGGGACCTGGGGCTAGAGTGGCAGCTTCTAGATACGTGGATAGATAGATGGATAGACAGTGGATAGAAAGATGGCTCTCTGTGAGTGAATGATGGGCCCCAGAACCCTGATGCTGGATCCTGGGGCTAGAGTGGCAGCTTCTAGATACAGTGGATAGACAGCCCTTCCTGCCTGTAATGTAGGTCCCAGAATCCTGATGGTGGGTCCTGAGGCTGGAGAACTTTGAAGGCTGAAGTGGAGAAGGGTTCCATGTGAACATCAGTTGAACATGTGTCAGGCAAGCAGCACCATTCTGTCATCAAGGCCCTCACAGATAATGAAAGATACATCACGTACCTGGAGGAAGAGCTGGCTGAGTTTCTCTTCCTCGCAGTGCTTGATTGGAAAATTCATCACAATACCCCAAGGGATCTCCTGGAGAAAATCTTCCACAGCAAGATGCATTACTCGTTATGTGACAAAAGACTTGGGGTTACTTATCCAGGGGATTTGGGAGTGGGGTTTTGTTGTCGAGTAGTTCAATTTCCCAGGCAGCAGCCTGAGAGGTTTAATTGTGCTTTACAAGTGGAGCTAAACAAGGGCAGCCCAGCAAGACATGTGCTTTCAGCAGCCTTTGAGTGGAATAATGGCCCCAGACCCATCACTGTGGGTGCCGGGGCTAAGGTGGCAGCTTCTGGATCTTGACCACAGCCCTCCCTGCCTGTAACTTGGCCCCAGGACCCTGGTGGTGGGTCCTGGCACTGGAGTGGCTGCTTCTGTCATGCGTTGGAATGACATCGGAATGTGCAAGGAATTATGGCCACAGACCCATCACGGTGGGTCCCAGGGCTAGAGTGGGAGCTTCTAGGTATTGGCCACAGCCCTCCCTGCCTTTAACTTGGCCCCAGAACCCTGGCGGCGGGTCCTGGCGCTGGAGTGGCTGCTTCTTGTCATTCGGTGGAACGAAATTGGAATGTGCGAGGAATGATGGCCCCAGACCCACGGTGGGTGCCGGGGCTAAGGTGGCAGCTTCTAGGTATTGGCCACAGCCCTCCCTGTAGAGGCGTTACATATGCTTTGTTAAAGAACCCCCTTTCCATGCCACTGGTGAATAGGGATTGATTAGTTAGGAAGAGTTGTGTCAGACCAGCAAACCCTCTCTGGGTTCTATGGAAGTGATCCTACGCAGAAGGAAAAATAAAATTAGGAAGTGTCTGAACTTCCACAAGCAACTTTAATTTTATTACAGTGGTGGCTTTGGATTGTCTGACCTCAGTAGCTGTTATCAAGTAACATCTATATCATGCCCTACCTTGAGCATACAGCTGGATGGGAGTAAACAAAACTAAGATATACATGCCTGTTAGTGGTCATGAGAGTGAGAGAGAGAAACCAGGAATTAAATTTAAAGTAACAGTAATTCAATCAGTGAGTGTCGACATTGGAGATACAGAAAGTAATCGGAATGTTTTGAATAGCTTGTAACTTGCCCCCAGGACCCTGACGGCGGATCCTGGGGCTGGAGTGACTGCTTCTCGTCATGCGGTGGAATGACAACTAGTGCCATTGGCACTAGCAGCAGCAAACGCTGGTTGCCGGGGCAGGCAGTCAGGTGACATGGCATGAGCAGCAGTCAGGCAGACTGAGGCAGGGTTCAAGCTTCGCAACCTGGGTAGGCAGGCAAACAGCGTGGCATGAGAGGCAGTAGGGCAGGCGGGCTTGGGCAGACTTTGAGATAGGCAACCTGGGTGGGAAGATAGGCACCTTGGCATGAGAGGCAGGACTGATGCATGCTTTGAGCTTTACAGCAAGCTGGGTGGGCAGACAGGCAGTGTGGCATGAGAGGCAGTAGGGCAGGCAGTCTGGGACATTGGCAGCTGGGCACTCAGATAGGCTAGCAAAGACTGTGCAGCGCGAGAGAGTGAGAGCCAGTCAGTGTCACATAGGCGGGCCGAGATCGTGAAGTCATAGGCTGGCTGGCAGGCTTACAGTTTATTTTCCAATGCCACCCTGCATCATGAGGTCAGTCAGATAAGGCGGCCTAGGCCGTCTAGTAAGAGAGAGAGAGAGAGAGAGGCAGAGAGAGAGAGAGAGAGGCAAAGAGAGAGAGGCAGGGTGGGTGCAAGCATTGGGACGGAGGGACAGCACCTCAGCAGCACAGTACTATTAGCAGCCGAGCCCTGGATGGAGGAGGAGGAGCCCTGTCCCACGACTGCCCCTGGCATGGGATGGATGGCGTGTGCCACTGCACCATCACTCTTTGTCCAGGGGCAGCTCCGGGAATCCCAGCAGCGGAAGGTTCACCTTGAGAAAGAGCAACTGCTCCACCAACTTGGCCCCCAGTCTCAGGCGGTGCGGGGAACATATGTCCCCCGCGATGGAGAACACCCTCTCGCTGGGGACACTGGTTGGTGGGCAGGACAGGAATCCCTTGGCCACTTTGGACAGGGCCGGCCACACTTGGGCCTTGCTGGCCCAGTAGGCCAAGGGATCGCTGCCGGGTTCTATGCAAGGCTCCTCCTCCAGATAGGTCTCCACTGCTGCTGAGGCGCCATCATACTCCCTCCGGTAGCTCTGGGTGGGCACCACCTGCCCCACTGCCCTCAGCCACGCTGCTTGCCCTTTTGTGCTGCTGGTCCCCATGCTCCCCTGAGTGGACAGAACAGAGGAGGAGCTGCTGGCAGTAAGGGTCCTGCTGCTGCTGGAGGCAGGGATAGACCCAGATGGCTGAGGGTCGCTGCTCCTACTCCCACCATCCCCAGGGGCATCCCGCTGCATGGCCCGCTCTGCCTGCCTGACCTTATCGACCAGCATCCCCTTCTGGAGGCCATAGTGCGCACTTTCCCGTGCCATGCTGCCCTTGATCCTGGGGTCCAGCATGGTTGCCAGGACATATTCGTCCCGGCGCAGGAGGTCACCAAAGCGAGCGCTCAGGCCCGCCTTCAACTTGTCGGCTAGCTCCATCGCCTCGTCGCACATTCTCCTGCCCTGAGGGCCACGATCCCGCCCCACCGCCCCAAGAATCTCATCCAGGCTGCTGTGGAGACTATGCACCAGCGGGGTCACCTGGCTGAGGGTGGCAGTGGAGCTGCTCAGTGTCTCCGTGACGGCCAGGAATGGTCTCAGGACAGAGACGGTTTGGGATATAATATCCCATTCCTCCCTGTTGTACCCTGGAGGTGACTCGATGTCTGTCTCCAGTTCCACCTGATGCAGGGCGGCTTTCTGTTCAAGAAGCCGCTCCAGCATCAGGAAGGTGGAGTTCCACCGGGTGGAGACATCCTGGATCAGGGTGTGCACCGGGGACCCTTGCTCAGCCTGCTTCTCCCGGAGGAGTTCGCTGCCCTTCACGCTGCGGTTGAAGAAGCCCGCCAGCTTCCTCCCCCGCTCGACCAGGGAGCTAAGGGTGCCTGGCCCAATGCCTTTATCACCCAAGCCCAGAGCGTCCTTCACCACCAGGTGGAGGGTGTGTGCGGCGCAAGGGATGCTTGTGAAACCCCCGTCATGGATTTCCTTTAGTATATTGGCCGCATTGTCCATGACCACACATTCCTTGGTGAAGGCCGCGCCTGGCGTGACCCACTCCCTCACCATGGTGGCCAGGGCTGCCTCAAGGTTCCTTGAAGTGTGAGAACTGTCCATGACTTGAGCCTGAAGCAGGGCTCACCTATACCCTGCTTCAGATCCCCTCCTGCCACTGCCAAGCACTGCCTCTGGGTCCTGCCACCAGTGTGCAGTCACTGCCAGGTAGGCATGCTGGGCATTTCTGGCAGACCAGAGGTCAGTAGTGAAGTGTACCGTGGCCCCCCCAGCTCCTGCCAGCAGCTCCCTCACCCCCTCCTTCAAAGCCCTGTAGAGCTGTGGCACCACGGTTCGACTCAGGGTGGAGTGGGAAGGCATCTTAAAGTTGGGGGCCAGGAACCCAATCAGCCGCTGGAAGCCCTTGTCCTCCACAATTGACAAGGGCTGGCCATCCAGGGCAATCATTTCTGCCAACAGGCGCTTGGCTTTCCCTTGGAAGCCAGTGCCATGGCGCCCTGACGATGGCCTTGACACATTCCCCACCCTATCTTCTCCATGGTGGACTGATGGTGCTGCTGGAGAGGCTGCTGCTACTGTTCTGCCCCCATACTGCTCCTGCTGCTAGAGGCAGCAGCAGTTGGTGCAGGACACTGGCCCGCTGAAGGAGCCGGGCAACTGACCACTGCAGTCAGGAACCCACTTGCCCTGCCTTCCCACTGAGCAACACAGCATTGTGGCATGCCCTGAGGTACCTTGCCATTGCAGTTGTGCCAAGGTTGGCGAGCACCTGCCCACGCTTCACCACCCTATTGCACAGTGTGCACTGCACCTCTCTGGATCATCTGCCCGCACCGGCTTAAAATGATCCCAGACTGAGGATTTTTTCCCCCTCCTGCCTTCTTGCCTGCCCCGGCGGATGCACTGCTGCCAGTGCTGCTGGGAGGGGGAGAACTTCATGACACTGGCAACTCAGCTCTCAGAGGAGGGTCAGACATCACCTCGGGTACAGACATCTCCTCTGCGGCACTAGTGTCTGCCTCTTCCTCACTGTCCACGATCACAGTGATGTCCCGTGAAGGGGAGTACTGGGACCCTGAGGCTAGACTGCCCGTGTCCGCCATGTTGCTGGCACTCTCCCTGTGCCCCCCTCTGTAGCTGCTAGTGCTGCTGCTGCTGCTCCTCTCCCTACTACTGGCATTGCCTGGGGATCAGGCCCTGCCTCTAGCAGCCGGGGTGGGATCCACCAGCTCTGGACTGCTGGAGATCGCCTCGACAGTGGGGGACATTCGTGGCCCTGGAGGAACATCGGAAGCAGCCCCAGCACCTGCTCCAGAACCTCCAGCAGCAGAGACAGATGCAGCCTCAAATCCTGCAGGCCTTCCAGTGGTCTGAGGCGAAAAGGGATGGTGATTGGGCAGGCTGGCTGCTACTCCAAGACTCTCTACCCCTGGTGCCATGAAGTCTGCTCCTCAGCTGAGTCAGCTGACTCCCCATCCCTGCCACATTTGGCCTTCCAGTGACCTGACATTACACCATGTTTTAGCCACCCGAACTCCCCCGAACACAATCTGAACTGAACGAATTGTTCGGTCATTTCGACATTCGGACTTGAGTTTGGTTCGGTCAGTTTGGGTTCGGATTTGGGTTCAGGTTTGGTTGTCTGAACAGGCCGAGTTCGGGCCGAATTCCGAACTTCCGAACCACGTTCATCCATCCCTACTATGCAGGGCTCCTCATCCAGCTAGCTCTCCACTGCTGCTGAGGCGCGATCGTATTCCCACACGTAACAGTCTTGTGGCACCACCTCCACCACTGCCCTCAGGGGTAGGTTCTTGGTGGTTGCTCACTGCCATGGAGCTATTCATCTTGCCTTTCACAAAGTACTCTGGATTTTCAGCAAGTGCTCTGTGCGTGGCCATCAGTGGATGCTCTCCGGTATGGCACCTATGCGCTATGCGGTATGGCCAGTATGGCACCCCTACTTGGCCGGGCATTGCAGACTGGCATCGGTGGAGCTGTGGCAGAGGCCCATTCAGGGCTTGGTGGCTGGCACCCCTAGGGGGCTGGGCATTTCAGGCTGGCTGGCATCGGTGGAGCAGCGACAGAGGCCTGGCCTGAGTTTGGTGGCTGGAACCTCTAGGGGGCCGGTCATTGCAGGCTGGCTGGCATCGGTGTAGCAGCGGCAGAGGCCTGGCCAGGGCTTGGTGGTGGGCACCCCTACTTGGCCGGGCATTGCAGGCTGGCAGGCCTCCAGTTCTGCTCACTCTATGCTGGGTTCTCCAGTTCTAGTCACCATCATGGCAAGAGTGACAGGGCTACAGTAGTGCCTGCCGGTGCCCAAAACGGGTTTGCGCATGTTGCCATGGCCTGCAGGCAGAGACGGGCAGCCCAGCAGAATATCTGCTTTCAGCAGCCTTTGGGGGGCAGCAGCATTGTGCATTGTAGGATAGGACAGGAGTCAAGAGACCCCTGTTCTAATTCCTGGTTTGGAAGTCCTTTGACCTCTCTGCATTTCAGCTTTCACAGTTCTAAACCAGAGGGCTACTGTTCTGGGCGCTCACAGGAGAAAGAACCTGTTGTGAGAAGGTTTGGGGTGCGATGTCACCAATATGCTGATGATACTCAGTTGTACCTCTCTTTTTCAGCTGACCCAGACCCTGCCGTCTCGCTGCTATCCCAGTGTTTGGAGGCCGTGGCGGAGTTGATGTGGCAGAACAGACTGAAACTCAACCCCAATAAGATGGCAGTGATGGTGGTGGGGAGAGCGAGGGAGGTGTCAACTCCCCTGGTTGGGGGGGTTCGCCCTCCTGTAGCTTGGCAGGTTCGGAGTCTGGGGGTAATTTTGGATGCAGACCTCCACCTGGGGCAGCAGGTGGAGGAAGTGGCGACGGCCGCCTTCCACCAGTTGTATCTGGTGCGGAGGCTGCGTCCGTTCGTCTCTGGCCCGGACCTGGCCTCCCTCATCCATGCCTTCGTCACCTCGAGGCTGGACTACTGGAATGTGCTCTATGTTGGGCTGCCCTTGTTCCTGGTTCAGAGGCTGCAGCTAGTGCAAAATGCGGCGGCCCGTCTCCTGTCAGGGACGGGCCGTCGGGAGCATATAACACCTATGCTCCGGCCTCTGCACTGGCTGCCGATAGCGTGCCAAGCCAGGTTCAAGGTACTGGTGATAATATATAAGGCCCTTCATGGTCTGGGCCCCTCATACCTCAGGGACTGCCTCACCCTCCGTGCCCCAGAGTGACTCCTTCGGTCTGCCGGGGGTGCCTTCTTGGAGGTCCCCCATGTTAAGTGGGGGGCCACAATGGAGAGGGCATTTTCGGTGGCTGGGCTGCACATTTGGAATTCCCTCCCAGAGGAAGCTCACCTGGCCCCAAGCCTTTTGACATTTCAGCGAATTTGTAAGACCTGGCTGTTTGCCCAGGCCTTTGGGGAGGGGGGTGGGGGGTTGAGGGGGGGTTATCTTCCCCCACCCTTATTTATTTGTTGTTTTTATCCCAGCCTGTTTATTGTAGTGTTTTTATGGATTGTTTAATATTTTGTTTTATAATTGTTTTTATGATGAACTTGTTAGCCGCCCCGAGCTGTTCACAGGAGGGGAGGGATACAAATTGAAAATAAAATAAATAAAATAAATAAATAAATAAATGGGAACTAGGCTTGGGGTACTCAGTTCCAATTGCTGTTGCATATCCAGCCTCTTTGCAGGGTAAAGAGGACTCTTAAATGCTTACCCTTCTTCAGAAGAATTTAGGCTCAGCACTTGGCCCCCAAGGGTGCCCATCCGATTCCCATTGGGGCATGGCTGATCATCTGAGACCCACCGATGCCTGCCAGCCTCGAATGCCCGGCCAACTATGGGTGGCAGCAACCAAGCCCCAAGGCTATCTGGCCTCTGCTGCTGCTGCCGCTGGGTCTCAGATGGCCAGCCATGCCCCCATGGGCACCCCTAGGGGTCAAGCGCTGAGCCTGCCTGCCCGGACAACCCGGGTTGCCAAGCCCCAAGCCTTCCTGGTCTCTGCTGCTGCTGCTGCTGCTTCTGTGTCTCAGACGGCCTGCCATGCCCCCACGGGCACCCCCAGGGTCCAAGCGCAGAGCCTCCAGACGGCCAAATATTCCAAACGTTTGGGGCAGGGGGGTCCGAACTCCGCGGGACTGAACCCATTCCGAACTAAGTTTTCAGGCCGAACGGCCGAACAGCCGGACATCCGAACTCCATTCTGTTTGCACATCCCTAGTGCTATGTGGCAGTGCCTGTGCTAAATAGCTTGAGGGTCATGCTGTAAATCCGTGTTATTTATTTTCAGTAGCAGAATTTGTTTCACAACCCTTAGCAGTTAGCACCACTACTAGCATGGAGAAGTGAAGCAAACCACAAATGTTCCTTCATTTCCAAGTTGCCTCATTGGAATATTAGCTACCCAGGGTTAGAATGTGCTTTCAGCAACACTCTTTATCTCAGATAACTGTGCTGAAATTGATGAAATTATAGCTGTGCAGGAACCAGTGTGAAAGCAGAATGAGGTCTGATAGCAATAGCTGAAATTAATACCTATGTAACTCAAAGCATATTTTGGCCCATGGCAAATGATATCCTATGTTGGAACAAAATCTAAGGTGACTCCAACCTCACACTCCTTTGGCAGACTTCTTTGCATTTTTGCATACTTATATAGTTTCATCCATATGTAACCATCACCACATTTAGCAAATTCTTCATAAGGGAACAGGAAGAAACAAACTTTCACAAGCCTTGGCCATCCTGCCCATTCCACGCAGCACTCCAAGACCCCCTTCCTTCCCCCAGCCTCCCTCCCTACAATTAGATTCTGACCTCCATTATGTTAGTGGGAATGTGCACTGAAATCAATGGGGTTTCTCTGGATTTCAATTGGTATAACTGAACACCTACTCCTCTTCAGTGGATTCTCCACTCCATAGAAAGTCTGGCTGTGACACATAGCTCCTTAACTCACATATGACCTGTCCACAGCAAAGAACCAGTTATGCTGAAAATAGTTGGTTTCTTCTGTGGCGGATGTCTTCTATAGTGCAATGGTTGCTTTGATAATAGCATTTCATTTTCTGTTGCAACATGCTGGTCTCTGACAAGCTACAGTATTTCCGTGCATTTAGAATAGAAAATTAGCTTCATTTCTTTGGGACGAATAATTTAATTTGTTTGTTTGTTTATATCTTGCCCCATCCCTTCCTCAAAGACTCAGGGTGGCTTACAAAACACACAAAATCAAATTAAAATACGTTAAAACTGAATCCAACAAAAAACGCTACCCAGTCCAACCCCAGTCACCTCACAGCCAATACCTATTTCCACCCACCCAAAAGCTTTACTAAAAAGAAAGGACCTGCACTGCCTCTGAAAGATGCCCAGGCTTGGACTTAGATAGACCTCCAGGGGAAGCGAGTTCCACAACATTGGGGAAGCAACTGAGAATGCCCCCCTGCATGTCCCTCTTGTACAGACAAGAGTGGCAGATGGAACCCACAGGATCCTCCTCTTGGCTGACCTCAAGGGCTGCAATTGGACATGGTAGGAAAAGAAGACTTTGAGATATATGGATCACAGGCAATTCAGGATTTTAAAGGTCAAAACCAACACCGTGAATTGTGCCCAGAAAGTTATAGGGAGCCAGTGCAGACTTTGGAGCACCAGTGTATTGTGCTCCTGGTGACCCATCCCCGAAAGGAGCTGGGCTTCCACATTCTGCACAACCTGCAGCTTCCGACCAGTCATCAAGGGCAGCCGCACGTAGAGCACATTGCAGTAATCTAGCCACCAGGTGATGAAAACGTGGATGATGGTGGCCAGATCTGAATCAAAAATAAAAGACCGCAGCCTCCTCACCAGGTAAAGTTGATGAAAACTGCTCCTGGCCACCATTGCAACCTGATTATTCAGGTGCAGCAAGGAGTCCAGAAGCACTCCAAGGCTGCAAACCTGAGTGACCAAAGGGGGCTGGACCACATCAACAACAGAAGTCCTAGTTGTCCCCAAGTCACGGCCAGCCAACCATAATTGTCAGGATTCTGCTTCAATCTGCTCAACTCCATCCAGTCCCCAACTGCAGTCAGACATCAGGTAAGCACCGAGACTGCAGGATCTGGGTCAGATGAAAGAGAGAGAGTTGGGTGACATCAGCATACTGATGACACTTCATCAAACCTCTGGATGATCTCACCCAGTGACCTCATTGAACAAGAGGGGAGACAAGATGGAACCCTGCATAACCCCACAGGGGAGTCCACGAGGGGATGACAAGCAGTTACCCATCACCACCCACCGAGGCCTCCCCGACAGGAATGAACGGAACCGCTCAAGTGTCAAGAGCAGTCCCCTGCACCCCTGCCAGATCCCACAGATGTGTCAACAACACCTCATGATCAACTGTCAAAGGCCACTGAAAGATCTAACAAGACGAACAGGGTGCAATTCCCCTTGTCAATCTCCATGAGCAGATCATTGAACAAGGACATAAGAGTAGTTTCTGTGCCATACCCAGGATGAAAGCCTGACTGAAATGGGTCCAGGAATCCAATAGCATTGAGATGAGCCTGAAGTTGTCGGACAACCACCCGCTCAATAATCTTCCGAGTGCTGCACTGGCTGCCGATAGTGTGCCGGGCCAAGTTCAAGGTCCTAGTAATGATCTATAAAGCCCTATACGGCCTTGGCCCCTCTTACCTTAGGGACCGCCTCGCCCTTCGCGCCCCGGAACGACTCCTGCGGTCTGCCGGGGGTGCCC
>QEPC01015142.1:1020552-1062960 GCA_003113815.1 Sphenodon punctatus | reverse complement strand
CCCCCCCCCCCCCCCCGCCATGATTATTCACTGCAGCTACAGAAGTGCAGAAGGCATTGGGATCCTCCAGCAGGTAGCTACTAATGTCAAATGAAATGTGGTCCCCAGGGCCTGGTAAATACATATTGTCAATCTCACAATCAAAGAGAAGTCAAGAAGTGAAACCAAGAACTGAGGAAGGGCCATGTGTGGCCTGGAAGCTTGATACTCTTGCTGACAGCTGGTCCAATAAAAAATATCATCTGAACTACTTTGTCGCCATATCTTACATTTGGGACTAACATGACAACCACACTTTCTCTAGATCAAATTCAGTGTATTTCCATCATCACATTCTATTTACCCAAATCTTTGTGCTTTAATAAGAATCCATTTAAATAATAAAATTACTGATGTTTTTTATGACTAGTTTTTGGCCTAGATCCTCAAATTCTTTTCAAGGGACAAGGGTCGCTCACATCAGTGAGGTTTCTGCTGGCGAAGATCTTTGGGGATCAAATGGTTTGGTTTTTTTCTCAACCCAACTCCAATGTCAACCACAAAATGAATCACACTTCAACTGTAGAACAGAGCTTCAGTTGCTGATAGTATAGCTATTTATAAGTTGACAAATAGTTGTGCTAAGAGCAGTTGGAAATCGTAATATTAAATGACTGCCTAATTATCTACTGCCATTCATCTCAAATTCATGGGAATGGGAGACACTATTGGTGTTCTCCAGGACAAGAGATGAAGAAATTGATTAGAACTGTAGACTTATTTATATTGATTTATTTTATAGATTGATATGCCACCCCTCCTGCCTCAGGCAGCTCGGGGCGGTGCACAACATATAAAAATACAATAAACATTTGAGCAACAATAATATACACCTATAAATAATCAGATTAAAATATTAAAATACAAATACAAATGGTGTGAATAAATCATTAACAAAATCATTAACAAAAACTCTCCAAACCCACCCTCTAACCCTCCCCTCCACGAAACACCTGGCAAAAGAGCCTGTTTTTACCCGGACGGCAGAATATAAGGAGGCTCAGGCTGAGGCGAACCTCCGTCAGAAGAAAGTTCCACAGCACTGGAGTGGCCGCTGAAAATGCCTGCCTGTCGGTCCCCTCCCATCTATAGTGGGGAACATCCAGGAAGGCAGCCCCCAGCAACTGCAAGAGCCACCAAGGGGCCCAGGAACTGAGGCGGTCCCTCAGGCAAGTAGAGTTCAGACCGTTTAGGCCTTTATAGGTGAGCACCAGCACCTTGAATTGAGCACCGAAAACTATAAGTAGCCAGTGTAGCACCCAGAACACTGGCATAATGTGCTCCCTACGACGCGTCCCAGCGAGCAGATGGGTCACAGCATTCTGCACTAGCTGCAGCTTCCAAATCATCACATGTGCAGCTCCACGTAAAGCACATTACAAAAATTTAGCCTCAAGGTGACAAATGCATGGATGACAGTGGCTAGTAAAAATCTGAGATGTTGGGGTGGAGCCGGCTCACCAGATGTAACTAGCAGAACGCACTCCTGGCAAAAGCCGATGCCTGAAGATCCAGATGCAGCTGTGGATCCAGGAGCACTCCCAGGCTCCTAACCTGAGATGGAAACATGGGGCGAACCCCGTCAATAACAGGTAACCACCCTCACCCAGAACCCCAGTCCCACCAATGAGCATCACCTCCATCTTGTTGGGATTCAACTTCAGTCGGTTCGACCTCATCCAGTGCACCACAGTCATCAAACATCGGGAAAGCACTGAGACTGCAGGATCTTGTTGGGATGAAAAAGACAGGTATAGCTACATGTCATAAGCATACTGATGACAATGGACTCCCCATCTACGCACATCCTCTCCCAATAGCTGCAGCATATAGACATTGAACAAGAGGTCACAAGATGGAACCCTGCGGGACCCCACATGGGAGAGCCCTGGGAGAAGATGTACAATCTCCCAGAACCACCTGGTTAGATCTATCCACTAGGAAGGACTGGAACCATCATAAAACTGTTCCATCCAACCCAACCAAGTCCCGCAGGCAAGTCACTAACATCTCGTGGTTCACTGTGTCAAATGCAGTTGAGAGATCGAACAGAACCAGAAGGGTCGATGACCCTTTTCCAGTTCCATTCAAAGGTTGTCGACCAAGGCCACAAGCACAGTCTCAGTACCATAACCCAGGCAAAAACTGGACTGTGAAGGATCTAGAAAACCGATACAATCCGGATGCACCTGCAACTGATGAGCCACCACCCATTCAATAACCTTCCCTAAAAAGGGAAGGTTAGAGACAGGCCAATAGCTCACCAGAGAATCGGTGTCCAAAGATGGTTTCTTGAGGAGGGGTCGGGCCACAGCCCTCTTAAGGGACCCTTGGCAAAGTGACCAGTTGTCTAGTATGGCGACATTAAAAAAAGACCCTGGAACAAAACAAATACACAGCAGATGCTATTTTAACAGCCTCTAGAAAAGCATGGCTCCATCTAGTAGCACACTCAAGTTCTCCCTTCCTGTCCTTACATTCTAGAGGTAAAACAGAAGTGTTTACTGCAGGGTTTCTGGAGCGTATGCTCATTCACATAAATATAATTGATGAATGGAACCTCTTGACTGATTAATGTATAAACAAATTCTCCTACCCAGTCAGCTGAATTATTTTTGGCTCAGTCTATGTTTTTCTATGATTTTATCATCCTATATCACTTTACATTTCACATATGTTCTTCTCTTAATAAGCTGGGTGGTAACTTCCATTTGTCACGGAAATGGCATCAATATATTGGCATATATCTAATGTATATCTATAGCCATACTCAAGAGTGATTTAAAATTACCTTATCTATAGACTTGTGTATGTGATGTCTGTTTACGACATAATGCATCACATTACAGAGAAATCCAAACCATATCAAAGGCAGATAATAGGAAGTGCTAGCATAAACTGAAGTGCTCTTATCTAAGTTTCAAAAAAATGAAATTTAGTATCATGCTTATGTATTCTGATTTTTTTAATATGTATCAGTCCTAAATAACAATTTAGTTAGTTGTGCGGGAGGGGGGGAAGAGAGTCTCCAGATCTGATTTATCTATGAGACACACTTCACAACACAAACCAATTTTGCTGTAGTAATACCATGTCAATATTTTCTGACAGAAGACAAATGTTGTTATTATATTGCTATTTCTTACCTTTGTAAAAGTTTAGAATTTTACAAAACGACTCTTCTTTACATGTCAAAATGGTAAGTCGGTGGAAAGAAAAAATTGAAGCCATTCTTATATCTAGTGACATTGATGAATTCTGTGGTAAGGTTAAAAATTATTCTGGTATGATATTGACATTTTTAAAAAGTGAAAAGTAAACAGTATTTTCAATGGATAAATGTATTTTTCATATATAAGAAGAGAATAGATAAGGTACAAAGAAGAATTTTTAATGGAATTGCTTTTATTGCCTCTGCTCTGTGATATTAGAGCAGAGCAGAGTTATTGTTATGCTGTCATCAAGAGCTATTTATCTGGCATTCTGTAGAACAGAGCACTCCTTCTTTTTTGTATTGGTGTTGCTCCACCTACTCAAAAAGTAGTCCATCTGAGGAAATTTTTAATATTATTGCATTCTTTTTTTATATCGTTTATAAAGCCGAATTCAAAACGTTGCATCATCTATCAATTCAATTTAGGAGCAATCCTTAAACATCCTTAAGGAATTTCTTTCAGTCCAGAAATCCATACCAGATGACTCCCACATCATTTAGGCATTTCTGAAAATACTCCCCTTATTGTCTAATTATAACATCCCCTACCAGGGGAGAATATCATACGTCTGCAAGCAAACGGCTGAGTTGGCCCAAAGGATATTTTCAAATACTGCCTACTGCAAACCCTAGAGAGATAAAATATCTTCTTCTTTCATAAACTGGAGACATTTTCTCTTTCCTATCAATTGGAGAGAAGGCGCAGACCAACAACAAACAGGGATGAAACTCAGAGGAGGCGGGACTGCGACAGGTGGAGCGGGACAAAGGGGCTGACACACTTCTCTCCGGCATAATACTGCCCCTCATGAAGCATCGTGATGGCATGCTGCTCCACGGTGGGTGGGACGGGGAGGAGAGAAAGGAGCTGCTCTCACATTTATTTATTTATTTATATTACAGGTTTTTTACCTTGGCCCTCCTGCCAAAGCGGCTCGGGGCAGCTAACAAGTATCCAAGATAAAAATACAATATAAATATAATAAATACAAATATATATATAAAACATAAAACAATACAGTCCACCATGGGGGATGTTAAAAAAATAAACAAAAGCACCCCACCCTAACCCACAATAGGGATGGGAAAACAGAACGGAGTTCGGAAATTCGGTTCGGTTTGAAATTCGAGTTCGGTTCGGAAGTTTGGTTCGGTCGACCAAACAGACCAAGTTCGGTCCGAACTCCGAACTTCCAAACCGCGTTCGCCCATCCCAAACCCACAACCCCTTGCAGGATATTTATCTGTAGGGACATTGTAGTAGTAGTCTCTCTCTCTCTCTCTCTCTCTCTTATTTGTTTGTTTGTTTGTTTGTTTATTCATTACATTTTTATCCCCCCTTCTCTGCAGACTCAGGGCAGCTAACAAATACAATAAAATACGTTACCCCTCCCCAAAACCCAACGTAATTCCAACCTACCCACCCACCCACCACCTAGCAATCCCCCTCCCCAACCTTCTCTAATCACTCCCACCAACCCTATTCCTTCCTGCCAAATGCCTGGCCAAACAAAAAGGTCTTACCTCTCCTCCAGAAAACAAACAGGCTTGGGCTTAGATGAACCTCCAAGGGCGGCAGGGGGGAGTTCCATAATTATGGGGCATTAACTGAGAACGCACGCCCTCATTAATTATTACAACTTCAAGGGCAGTTGGCACTCACAAGAGAGCACCCTCAGCAGACCTGAGAGGCTGCAATGCAACATAGGAGAAGAGGAGATCTCGTCTTTCTGATACCTAGGGCCCAAGCCATTTAGGGCTTTAAAGGCTAAAACCAATACCTGTTTCTCTTTTAGCTCCACTCTGATCTTTATCTGAGTAAAGAATTATTATCTTTCTTTTGCTTATTTTTCACTCCTTCAGTTTCCAGGGGTCACTTCTGAATTGTTTCTCTCCTCCTTTCTCTTTAACTTCTCCTTCAATGCCACTCTTGCTGGTACTTTCTCTACCTCCTTTTCTCCTCTCAGTATTCTCTGACACCCAATTCTATTTCTTCACCCTTACTCCTGTTGGATTGTGCAACAGTCACAAGTCAAAGCCCGTTGCAAGCCCTGCAAGCTTAATATGCAGCTAGTCCAGTAGGGGGAGCGTCAGGGAATGAGACAGTTTTTTCTTGTCTCCTCTCTCTGTCCTTCATCTTGTCCCATGCAGTCTGTACCATATGGAAGCATGTCTTCTGAGTTCTTAGTAAAGTTCTGTTTTGAAGAAACTTCTGCTGTGTGTTATTTAACAGAAAACTAACTCTACAATAACTGTCACCTTGCCATCCAGTCTCTCATCACTAGTGGTCTCTCTAACGTCTGTTTGACTGCCTCCCCAGCAACTTAACATGGTACAAAGCTGAAAACCTCATCTTCTTCCCCACTTCACTCTCTATTGAATCAATCAATCAATTTTATTCAGCGTAGCCAATGGCCATTGCATAGAATTGTACCAGAGCATATCTCAGATACATAAACAATTAGGAAGTAAAACATTACATAAAAGAAGAAAAAAAATGGTACCCAGGGTAACAAAATACTACAGTAAGAGAACCTGAAGATCAATTGCAGATGGAGATTCTCCGACCCTAGAGTCGCTGATACCAGGGGTCTACTACCTCGCTCTTCCTAATCTAAGGATTAGTGTAGATCTTACCCAGCTTCCACATATTACTCCTAACTCAGCCAAGCCTTGGATAACTACCTTAGGTGGTTATGGTAGGGTCAAGGAATCATCCAGTAAGGCTCCAAATTCCACAAAATTCTTCCTATGGTGAACTAAGCACAGCATGAAGGCTGCAACATTCTTCATGTCCTGGAAGTTTGAGCCATCCAAGAGCCTACCCAACAATACAGAGTCTGACCTACACGGGAAGGAACCTTCCCAATAATGACCCCAAATATCTTTCCCTCGGTCGATCATACAGATGGCAATGGAGTATGATATGAGCCATGGTCTCAGTGGCGCAGTTGTCAAAGAAACAAAGCCTTTCGGCAAAGGGGATGCCCTGAAATCATCCCTCCAAAACCTGGGAGGGCAGAGCATTTACTCGGGCATGAAATAATAGTTGTTTAGCCCTTGCCAATGCTGTGGTGGTGAGGTATTCTGCTATTTGCCCTGGTTCAGGTGCCCAATCTAAATAGGCCCTAACATGGGGGGAGGCATTAACCATACCGACCTCTTCCTGACGTGCAATATCTGAGGCTCTAGCCAACACCTCCTTTCTTATAGCCCTAGAGGATTTATGGGAAAGATATTCTCTGGAAAGTCCCATTTCCTTAACTTTGGAGCTTCACGGACTCATGAAGCTATCTTCACCAACCTCCTTAAGTAGGTCTGGGCACTGTTTGGAAAAAAATTGACACCAAAACTTGAGCGCTTGCTCACGGGTCACCTGATACCAACTTTTTTGGCCCAATTTGAGCCTTGCGATAACATGGGTGCCTTTCGGGTTTCCCAACAGGCCCATAAGGAACCTGTTCTGGATTACATTAATACTTTGTATGGTAGAGGGGGCCCAGAGCTCTGCTCCATATAGAACTTGGGCTCTGACCTTGCTATTATGGGCCTGGGCTGCCAGTGCCAACTTGGGTGCACTCATTCCTTGGCGTGAGAAGAAGGCATATATGGAGCAAGAGGGGCCCTTGGTCTCTATAATCGCTCTCGACACATGCTCCTTCCAGGTGCCATTCTGATGAAATAAAAGTCCAAGGTATCAAAAAGACATCACCTGCTGAATCGGGTGGCCCCCCATTGACCACTGAAAGGATTTCTTTTTATTGATGAAGGTCATAATTTTAGATTTACTATAGTTAATAGTTAATCTGTTATCTTTACAGAAAGCAGCAAAGATGTTTAATTGCCTGGTCAGGCCAATGCGCGTCTGGGACATAAGTGCCACATCGTCTGAGTAGCAGAGGCAGCCTACAGCCTTAGAGGCCAGCCGCGGTGGACAAAAGTTTGGGTCAACCATTTGACTGATAACTTCATTGATGTAAATATTGAAGAGGGCTGGAGCCAGCATGCAGCCCTGCATAACACCCACTGTAGTGTTTATGGGGGGGGGTATTCCCCTGATGATCAACCCTGACTACTAATGAAGACTTGCCATATAAAGCACGGATGAGACTAAACAACCTTCCGTTGATAGAGGTCCTCTGGAGTTTCTCCCAGAGGATCCCTCTATCAACGGAGTCAAAGGCGGCCTCAAGATCTAAAAAGGCCACAAATAATGTACCATTCCGCCTCCGGTACTTGCTGACCAGATGATATAATACAAAGCATAGCTCCATTGTCAATCGCCCTTTCTGAAAGTCTGCTTTTTCTAAAGCTAACACCTTCTCCCGGCGCATCCATTCCATTAGTTTCCCAAGCAGAAACTTTGCATAAATTTCCCCTATTACACACAAAAGGCTGATTGGTCTATTGGGTTATTCCAAGGGCCTTTTTTTAAAGATAGGTACCACTACCGCCTTGCCCCATAAGGACGAAATGTTTCCAGAGTTGCTTATTGCTGTGAACAAGGCAGCCAGTAGGGGGATCCACCACTCTTTGTGCAGTTTAATAAACTCAATATATATGAGGTCAGGTCCTGGAGCTTTATGGTTTTAAAAGGAGTCTACCAGCTCCTCGACCACATCTGCCACAACAGGAGGCCAAAGTAAGGTGTCCACAGGGGCTAAATCCACGGGTACCCACTTACTCTCCTCACCGCCTGTAGAAAATAAGGCACTGAAATGCTTGACCCAGGTGTGCGGGTCAATTACAACTCATGACAGGCTTGGCTCCCATATGGATACACCATTAATGAGCTGCCAAATTTCCTAGCATCTTTCTTTTCTGCCGCAGACACTAAGCTTCCCCATTGCATCTTTATATATTCAAGCTTCTTTGTCCTAATTAACTCCTTGTATTCTGCCCTCAATGCCACAAAATTGGGAGGGAGCCTTGAAGAGAAACCTGCCCTGTACTCCTCATATTTGTCCCTGAGGTTACTCTTCATCTTTCGGCAGTCTTTATCAAACCAAGGTTTGCCCTTGGGAGGGCGAGAAGAGCAAAAAGCCCTTGGGTCTTTATTCAAGGACTGAATAAATTCACTCAGGGCCAAGCTAAATTGATTGTACTTCACTACTATCTCACTGATATCAGTAGAAAGTAGCAGGTTCTCCCGCAAGCTACTACAGGGAGGTTGAGAAGTCCATTCCATTAATGTGGAAAGTAAAACTTTATCCCATCTAGGTGGCTTCTGGATAGCCAGATGAGCCACTTCCAGATCTGGAAGGGGGTCCTGCCCTGGAATGGTTCCAGCTGAAAACAGCTTAAGAACCAGAGGGAGGTGGCCACTCACCAAACCCACACCGACAGCAAAATTGGTGACAAGGGGAAGGGCTGCCATGGACACCAAAACATAATCCACGACACTGGAACCAGTTGTCCCAATACTGGTGAATTCACTCTCTGGGTCACTGAACCTCATGCCATTTAATATAGTTGGATGGTGTCCTGCCATCAAATTGGCCAACCTAATCCCCGAGGCATTAATTTGTGAGTCTTTGGAGCTTCTAGATCTAGATTGCACTCCCTGCACCTCCAGAGGGATATCACAATAGGGATCCATAGAATGCTCATTAGGGCTCAATCGTGCATTAAAATCACCCGTAATAATTAGTAGTCCCTCTGGATATTTATATCAAAGCTCCACCAGTAACGTTTCTAATGCATTCCACATAGAATCTCTGTAGGACCCAGTGTTACACAGGGGAATGTATACTGCAAGGACAATTAGAGTTGTAGTGCCAAATTTTGCTACAAAGCCTAATGCTAGTTGCGGAGAAAAGATAGCAATGGGATCCCCAGAAATCAACCTCTGGTCCAAAAAACACCCCAAACCTCCACAAGCCCGGCCCCTTGTTCGAAGTGGTTGGCAGATTTAAAGCTAAGTAGCCATCTAACTCCAGAAGGTCCTTGGTCCAGGTCTCCTGTACAAGTATAATTTGGTGTCTTTTGATGAAGGTGACAAAATCATCATTGCTCCTGTGCCTGGCCCAACCTGCTATATTCCATGAGCAGATGGACAATGGAGCGCAGCTTGGGGGGAGGATAGTCACAGGACATCGGTGGCCCCCACATTTCCCCCAGGAGTAGTCCCAGCAGGCCTTGCCTGATGATCAATAAATGACAGGGGGGCATTTATAGACTGGGACAGGCTGCCTGTTGGTGAAGGCAGTGAGTTTGATTCTAGAGCCCCCACTGTACAATTATCATCATTAGGTGAAGGTGATAAAGATGGAACATCTATAGGTGACAGAGGAGAGTTTGTGGGCTGAGACAAACTACTAGAGCCCTGCTGAGACATTGGAAGCTGTAAATTAGATTCTGAAGACCCCATAATTTGAAAATCGATTTAAGGTAAAAAAGGAGGCTGCCTACTAAATAACCTAGGCCGTCTAGTACTAGTAGGTTTGTTGGGATATAAGTGGGTATGACCTTTCCCCTGAGATGCCAGCTGCTGGAATCTAACTTTGCAGGGAATTGTAGGGAAGTTCCTGAAAGATCTTTTGGGAAGTTGGATTATATTGGGATTATCACTAGTTGCCATGGGAGTCATATTAGTCTGGTGAAGTAGCCCATCGTAATTATATGGTCCCTCATAATTTCAGAGAAAAGAAAACCCTCCTGTTTTAGGGGGGAAGAGGGGGATGGAGGAATATCACAAGTCCCTTCCATATTCGGGGAGCCCACCAAAAATAGAGGACAGGGTTGAAGCAGGTCTTGCACAGGAGTGCAAGCTGCCTTGACAGCACCCAGCTGGTCCCCAAGGTTACCTACTGCTGTTTGAAATGGTCCTTCAGGGGGCTTTTCCCCCTGAGGGAATTGCAGGAAGTCCTCTAACCTAAGCTGGCTAGTGACTGAGCATGTTATCATCCCCCCCCCTGTCGTTTACCCTTTCCCCCCATGGGTTTTGGATTCTTGGCACCTAGTTCCACTACCGACCCAAGTAAATAGAAGCCCAAGTCCAAATTCAATCAATGGAAAGGCACCAAAAGACCATTATAATCCCATAAATACTAATTAAACAAATTCCCAAGAGCAAAGACTGCGCAATCCAAAATCTGCACTTACTCTAGTGCGCAAAAGTGCCAACCTACTAAAGCACAGTCCCTGCACCCCCTAGCCCCCCTTTGGCTCCCAAAGGGCCGCACCTTTTGGCTGCGGCCCTTCGACTCGCGGCCGCTGGCTTGTGGCCTATGGCAAAGCTGCAGCCATGTGCCTTTTATAGGCACCCGCGCTGCTTCTGGGTGGGAGCGGGGGGGAAAGGTGGAGTGTCCGAGGAATTCCCCACACCCCCATGCTCACAGCTGTTCATCCCTCAGGGGTCCCTCAGGAAGCTGGCATGGCAGCAGGGTTCAGGGCCTGGCCGGCCCAGGCGGTGGGCAGCAACAGATGGTAGGTTGCCCTCAGGGAGCTGCGGCATGGCCGTGTGCCTTTTATAGGCACCTGCACTGCTTCCGGGTGGGAGCGGGGGGGGGGAAGTGGAATGTCCGAGTCCCATGATTCCCCACACCCCCACGCTCACAGCTGTTCATCCCTCAGGGGTCCTTCAGGAATCTGGCACAGCAGCAGGGTCCAGGGCCCGGCCAGCCCAGACGGTGGCGGGCAGCAACAGATGGTAGGTCACCCTCCAAGCTCAATGATGATTCTTAAAGCGGTTTCAGGGCACTCCCATAATGTCATGCTGAGGCATCGGCAATGAGGCAGACATTATACTAAAGGCCAAACCGCCATGTGCGCATGCACCGTTGTGCTGTAGCACCGCAGCCACCCCTCTGTGGCTGGAGTTGGAACTGAGGGGAAAATGGGCAATGGGACAGTGACTCCGGGAAAAAGTGGAGGGAAACAGGAGTCGCTCCACTCTCTATTCGCTCGGTTTTACAAATCAAGTTTTGTAAAATAATGCATGAGCCGTGGGGTGCAGCTGTTTTCAATGGTGGCTGGAGACTTCTGGTGTGTGTAAACGCTCCTCACACTTTTTAAAGAGCAGATTTGTCAATCCGCTAGATTCCTCCACTCATCTAAAAACATCTGTCTCCACTGAAGGTGTCACTAGGAATGTGCAAACAGGATGGAGTTTGGATGTTCAGACATTCAGCCGTTTGGACTAAAAACTTAGTTCGGGTTCATGGGTTTGGTCCACTGGAGTTCAGACCCCCCCAAAAAAAATGTTTGGCAGAGTTTGGTCCCGCCTGGAGGCTTGGGGCGCTCCAGGGACCCCTAGGAGTGCCTGGGGTGGCATGACAGGCCGTGTGAGACCCAGCAGCAGCAGAAGAAGCAGCAGCAGAGACCGAGAAGGCTTGGTGCTTGGCACCCTGGGTACCAGGGCAGGCAGACTCAACGCTTGGCCCCTGGGGGTGGCCGTGGTGCCAGGGTTGGCCGTCTGAGACCTAGTAGGAGCAGCAGCAGCAGAGATCAGGAAGTCTTGGTGCTTGGCACCCAGGGTTGCCCGGGAAGGCATGCTCAGTGCTTGGCCCCTGGGGTTGCCTGTATGAGACCCAGCGGCAGCAGCAGAGTCCAGGAAGGCTTGGGGCTTGGTGGCTGGCACCCATAGGGGGCAGGGCATTGCAGGCTGGCATCAGTGGAGCAGCGGCAGAGGCCCAGACAGGGCTTGGTGCCTGGCACCACTACTCGGCCGGGCATTGCAGGCTGGCAATGCTGAGTGGCAATGCTGAGTGGCACTGCTGCAGAGCACCCACTCAGATGGAGTGTTTGGGGAGGGATTAAATTGGACGGCTCCCAGTATGGCTACCCCAGCAACAAGCCACCATGCAATCCCTCTGCCATGGACTGTGGGGGATAGGGAAGCACACTGGGCTAGCCTTTGCAATTGACATGTCCCTGCCCGGTGTAAGCCCTGGGGAACCCAAGCTCCCCAGGGCTCCTGGCTAGTTCTTCTGAGGCCATGTCCCCTGCTCACTGAGTGCCAGAAGCAGCAGCGGAGGCCTGGTCAGGGCTTGGTGGATGGCAGCCCTACTTGGCTGGGCATTACAGATTTCCAGGCATTGGAGGAGCAGCAGCAGAGACCCAGCCAGGGCTTGGTAGCTGGAACCACTACTTGGTCAGGCATTGCAGATCAGATGGCATTGGTGGAGTAGTGGCAGAGGCCCAGCCAGGACTCACTGACTGGCACCCCTACTTGGCCGTGTGTTGCAACCTGGCTGGCATTGGCGGAGAAGCGTCAGAGACCCGGCCAGGGCTCGGTGGCTGGCACCCCTACTCAGCTGGGTATTGCAGGCTGTCAGGCATTGGTGGAGCAGCAGCAGAGTACCCGGCCAGGGCTTGGTGGCTGGCACCCCTACTTAGCTGGGCATTACAGGCATCGATGGAAGCCTGACTCAGGGTGGTGTGTGAGAGCAGCTTAAACTGGGGGGCCAGGAAGCCAATCAGGCTCCTAAACCCCATGTCCCTGACCACCAAAAAGGGCTGCCCATTGAGTTCAATTATTTCCTCCAAAATGTGCGTGGCTTTCAGTTAAAAGCCATGTCACCCTCCACATTCTGCAGCTTCTGATGGACTTGGCAGCTGCTCCCACCCCAGCTCTCGATGATGTGGATGGACAGCCCTCCCTGACAGTAATGTAGGCCCCAGAATCCTGATGATGGGTTCTGGAGCTGGAGTGGCTCGCTCTTTCTTGATGTGGTAGGATGACAGCTCCCTGTAAGCGGAATGACGGCCCCAGAACCCTGATGGTGGGTCCTGGGACAGGAGTGGCAGGTTCTGGATGAAGTGGAACAACAGCCCTCCCTGCCTGGAATGTAGACCCCAGAACCCTGATGGTGGATCCTGGAGCTGGAGTGGCTGCATCTTGATGCAGTGAAATGACAGCTCCCCATGAGCCGAATGATGACCCCAGAAACCTGATGGTGGGTTCTGAGACAGGAGTGGCAGCTTCTAGATGAAGTGGAATAACAGCCCTCCCTGCCTTTAACATAGGCCCCAGAACCCTGATGGTGGGTCCTGGGGATGGAGTGGCGGCTTCTTGATGTGGTGGAATGACAACTCCCTGTGAGCAGAATGACAGCCCCAGAACCCTGATGGTGGGTCCTGGGACTAGAGTGGCAGCTTCTAGATGACATGGATGGACAGCCCCCCGTGCTTGTAACATAGGCCCAGAACCCTGATGGTGGGTCCTGGGACTGCAGTGGATGGCACCCCTACTTGCCTGGGCACTGCAGGCTGCCATGCATCAGCGGAGCAGTGGCACAGGCCCGGCCAGGGCTTGGTGGCTGGCATCCCTACTCGTCCAGGCATCTCAGGCTGCCAGGCATCAGTAGAGCAGTGGCAGGGGCCCAGTCAGGACTTGGTGGCTGGCACCCCTACTTGGCCAGGCATTGCAGGCTGGCATCCTACTCAACTGAGCTCAAGAAGCTCTATTGCAAATTGGGCAAGTCTTGCCCAGTGGTGAATCTCATGGACACCCAGCCCCCGCCCACCGGCACACTCATCCAAGCTATGCCCATCTACAAGAGAGAGGAGCAAATGGCTGACGTACAGTACTAACAGAAGCAGCAGACATTGGATTGCCTGGGCACAGTAACTGCAGCTGGCACCTCTGCTTGGCCAGGCATTGCAGGTTGGCTGGCATCAGTGGAGCAGTGGAAGATGCCTGGCCAGGGCTCGGTGGCTGGCACCGTTGCTCAGCCTGGCATTGCAGGCTGGCTGGAATCAGTGCAGCAGCGGCAGAAGCCTGGCCAGGGCTCGATGGCTGTCACCCCTAGTTGGCTGGGCATTGCAGGCTGGCTGGCCTCGGTGGGGCACTTGCAGACAAGTGGAACGACAGCCTTCCCTGCCTGGAACATAGGCCCCAGAACCCTGATGGTGGGTCCTGGAGCTGGAGTGGCTGGCACCCCTATTCGGCCACGCGTTGTAGGCTGCCAGGCATTGGTGGAGCAGTGACAGAGACCCAGCTGGGGCTTGGTGGCTGGCACCCCTACTCATCCAGGCATTGCAGGCTTGCATCCTACTCTCCAGATCTGAACAAGCTATTCTGCTAATTGGTCAAGCCTTGCCCAGTGGTGAATCACGTGGCCACCCAGTAGCAGACATTGGATTGTCGGGGCACAGTACCCGTGGCACAGCAGAGGCAGCAGAAGCAGACATTGGATTTCTGGGGCACAGAACCCATAGCACAGACAGCAGAGGCAGCATTGGCATCATCAGCAGACATTGAATTGCATGGTAGCAGAATCCATGGCACAGACAGCAGAGGCAGCATTGGCAGCAGCAGCAGACATTGGATTGCCCGGTAGCAGAACCCATGGCATGGACAGCAAAGGCAGCATTGGCAGCAGCAGCAGACGACATTGGATTGCCGGGGCACAGAACCCATGGCACAGACATCAGAGGCAGCATTGGCAGCAGCAGCAGACATTGGATTGCCGGGGTACAGAACCCATGGCACAGAGATCAGAGGCATCATTGGCAGCAGCAGACATTGGATTGAATGGACAGAGAAGCCGTGAAACAGCAGAGATGGCAGCAGCAGGATTTGCCTGTGCGCCACACCCATGGAGTCAGGATGGTAGAATTTGCCAGGGAAGAACTCCCATACAGCAGCAAATGGCAGCAGCAAGATTGTGTGGACACATTTGGATTTGGCAGGGCAGAGCACCCATGGACCAGCAGACAGCAACAGCGGGATTACCAGGCCAGTGGGGCACATCACCCAGGGTTGCCAGGGCAGGCAGACAGGCACCTTGGCATGAGAGGCAGGCAGGCTGGGGCACAGCTTCAGCTTTGCCCACAGGGTGAGCAGACAGGCAGTGTGGCATGAACATCAGAAGGCTGACTGATGCAGGGTTTGACCTTGGCAACCTGGGCGAGCAGGCAGAGAGACAGGGTGGCATGACCACTGGAAGGCTGGCTGAGGCAGGGTTTGTTCTTGGCAACCTGGGTGGGTGGGCAGACAGGCAGTATGGCATGAGAGGCAGTAGGGAAGGCAGTCTGGGACCTTGGAAAGGCACTCAGATAGGCTGGCGAAGACTGTGCTGCACGCGTGAGAGAGAGCCAGTCAGATAGGTGGGCCGAGATCGTCTAGCTAGAGGCCGGCTGGCAGGCTTACAGCTTCCCAATGCCACTGCGTCATGAGGTCAGTCAGATAGGCCGGCCGAGGCTGCCTAGTCAGATAGAGAGAGAGACAGAGCGGGCTCCGGGTATTGGGAGGGAGGGACAGCACCTCAGCATCAGCAGCCCAGATTGAGGAGGAGCCCTGTCCAAAGACTGCCCCTGGGATGGCATGTGCCACTGCACCATCAATCCATGTTCAGGGGCAGCTCAGGAAATCCCAGCAGTGGAAGGTTCACCTTAATAAAGAGCAACTGCTCCACCAACTTGGACCCCAGTCTCAGGCGGTGCGGCGAGCAAATGTCCCCTGCCATGGAGAACACCTGCTCACTGGGGACACTCGTTGGTGGGCAGGACAAGAGACCATTGGCCACTTTGGACAGGGCCAGCCATATGTCGGTCTTGCCGGCCAAGTAGGCCAAGGGATCACTGCTGGGTTTGATGCATGGCTCCTCCACTGCTGCTGAGGCACTGTCGTACTCCCTCACGTAACTCTGCCTGGGCACCACCAGCCTGGGCACCACCTCCACCACTGCCCTCAGGCACACTGCCTGCCCTGCTGTGTAAGAGCCTATGCTCACCAGAGTGCCCTGCACATACAAGCTGCTGCTGGAAATATGGTTTCTGATGCTGCTCAGCCTGCTGCTGGTGCTGCTACTGCTAGGGCTGGGGGCAGGAATACACTCCGCTGTCTGAAAGGGGTGGCTGCTCCCACTCCCACCATCCCCAGGGGCATCCTGCTGCTACTGCCACGCACTCTCCAGAGCCTGCTCTGCCTGCCAGATCCTCACCACCAGGTCACCCTTCCAGTGCCCATAGAGCACTGTCTGGCATGGCATGCTACCCTTGATCCTGGGGTCCAGCATGGTTGCCAAAACATATTCCTCCCGCAGCAGGAGCTCATTGAACCACGTCTTCAGCCCTGCCTTCGGCTGCCGCAGCAAGTCAGTCTCCTCATCTGCCATCTTCCTGCCCTGAGGCCCACAATCCCGCCCCTGGAGAATCTCCTCCAGCCTTCTCAGGAGACTCTGGACCAGAGGGGTCACCTGGCTGATGGCAGCCCTGGAGGAGGATGGTCTCCATCATGGCCAGGAACGGTCTTAGCACAAAGACTGTGTGAGCCAGGATCTCCCATTCCGCCCCATCGTACCCTGTAAGTGTCCTGTTGTCCGTCACNTGGGATTATCACTAGTTGCCATGGGAGTCATATTAGTCTGGTGAAGTAGCCCATCGTAATTATATGGTCCCTCATAATTTCAGAGAAAAGAAAACCCTCCTGTTTTAGGGGGGAAGAGGGGGATGGAGGAATATCACAAGTCCCTTCCATATTCGGGGAGCCCACCAAAAATAGAGGACAGGGTTGAAGCAGGTCTTGCACAGGAGTGCAAGCTGCCTTGACAGCACCCAGCTGGTCCCCAAGGTTACCTACTGCTGTTTGAAATGGTCCTTCAGGGGGCTTTTCCCCCTGAGGGAATTGCAGGAAGTCCTCTAACCTAAGCTGGCTAGTGACTGAGCATGTTATCATCCCCCCCCCTGTCGTTTACCCTTTCCCCCCATGGGTTTTGGATTCTTGGCACCTAGTTCCACTACCGACCCAAGTAAATAGAAGCCCAAGTCCAAATTCAATCAATGGAAAGGCACCAAAAGACCATTATAATCCCATAAATACTAATTAAACAAATTCCCAAGAGCAAAGACTGCGCAATCCAAAATCTGCACTTACTCTAGTGCGCAAAAGTGCCAACCTACTAAAGCACAGTCCCTGCACCCCCTAGCCCCCCTTTGGCTCCCAAAGGGCCGCACCTTTTGGCTGCGGCCCTTCGACTCGCGGCCGCTGGCTTGTGGCCTATGGCAAAGCTGCAGCCATGTGCCTTTTATAGGCACCCGCGCTGCTTCTGGGTGGGAGCGGGGGGGAAAGGTGGAGTGTCCGAGGAATTCCCCACACCCCCATGCTCACAGCTGTTCATCCCTCAGGGGTCCCTCAGGAAGCTGGCATGGCAGCAGGGTTCAGGGCCTGGCCGGCCCAGGCGGTGGGCAGCAACAGATGGTAGGTTGCCCTCAGGGAGCTGCGGCATGGCCGTGTGCCTTTTATAGGCACCTGCACTGCTTCCGGGTGGGAGCGGGGGGGGGGAAGTGGAATGTCCGAGTCCCATGATTCCCCACACCCCCACGCTCACAGCTGTTCATCCCTCAGGGGTCCTTCAGGAATCTGGCACAGCAGCAGGGTCCAGGGCCCGGCCAGCCCAGACGGTGGCGGGCAGCAACAGATGGTAGGTCACCCTCCAAGCTCAATGATGATTCTTAAAGCGGTTTCAGGGCACTCCCATAATGTCATGCTGAGGCATCGGCAATGAGGCAGACATTATACTAAAGGCCAAACCGCCATGTGCGCATGCACCGTTGTGCTGTAGCACCGCAGCCACCCCTCTGTGGCTGGAGTTGGAACTGAGGGGAAAATGGGCAATGGGACAGTGACTCCGGGAAAAAGTGGAGGGAAACAGGAGTCGCTCCACTCTCTATTCGCTCGGTTTTACAAATCAAGTTTTGTAAAATAATGCATGAGCCGTGGGGTGCAGCTGTTTTCAATGGTGGCTGGAGACTTCTGGTGTGTGTAAACGCTCCTCACACTTTTTAAAGAGCAGATTTGTCAATCCGCTAGATTCCTCCACTCATCTAAAAACATCTGTCTCCACTGAAGGTGTCACTAGGAATGTGCAAACAGGATGGAGTTTGGATGTTCAGACATTCAGCCGTTTGGACTAAAAACTTAGTTCGGGTTCATGGGTTTGGTCCACTGGAGTTCAGACCCCCCCAAAAAAAATGTTTGGCAGAGTTTGGTCCCGCCTGGAGGCTTGGGGCGCTCCAGGGACCCCTAGGAGTGCCTGGGGTGGCATGACAGGCCGTGTGAGACCCAGCAGCAGCAGAAGAAGCAGCAGCAGAGACCGAGAAGGCTTGGTGCTTGGCACCCTGGGTACCAGGGCAGGCAGACTCAACGCTTGGCCCCTGGGGGTGGCCGTGGTGCCAGGGTTGGCCGTCTGAGACCTAGTAGGAGCAGCAGCAGCAGAGATCAGGAAGTCTTGGTGCTTGGCACCCAGGGTTGCCCGGGAAGGCATGCTCAGTGCTTGGCCCCTGGGGTTGCCTGTATGAGACCCAGCGGCAGCAGCAGAGTCCAGGAAGGCTTGGGGCTTGGTGGCTGGCACCCATAGGGGGCAGGGCATTGCAGGCTGGCATCAGTGGAGCAGCGGCAGAGGCCCAGACAGGGCTTGGTGCCTGGCACCACTACTCGGCCGGGCATTGCAGGCTGGCAATGCTGAGTGGCAATGCTGAGTGGCACTGCTGCAGAGCACCCACTCAGATGGAGTGTTTGGGGAGGGATTAAATTGGACGGCTCCCAGTATGGCTACCCCAGCAACAAGCCACCATGCAATCCCTCTGCCATGGACTGTGGGGGATAGGGAAGCACACTGGGCTAGCCTTTGCAATTGACATGTCCCTGCCCGGTGTAAGCCCTGGGGAACCCAAGCTCCCCAGGGCTCCTGGCTAGTTCTTCTGAGGCCATGTCCCCTGCTCACTGAGTGCCAGAAGCAGCAGCGGAGGCCTGGTCAGGGCTTGGTGGATGGCAGCCCTACTTGGCTGGGCATTACAGATTTCCAGGCATTGGAGGAGCAGCAGCAGAGACCCAGCCAGGGCTTGGTAGCTGGAACCACTACTTGGTCAGGCATTGCAGATCAGATGGCATTGGTGGAGTAGTGGCAGAGGCCCAGCCAGGACTCACTGACTGGCACCCCTACTTGGCCGTGTGTTGCAACCTGGCTGGCATTGGCGGAGAAGCGTCAGAGACCCGGCCAGGGCTCGGTGGCTGGCACCCCTACTCAGCTGGGTATTGCAGGCTGTCAGGCATTGGTGGAGCAGCAGCAGAGTACCCGGCCAGGGCGTGGTGGCTGGCACCCCTACTTAGCTGGGCATTACAGGCATCGATGGAAGCCTGACTCAGGGTGGTGTGTGAGAGCAGCTTAAACTGGGGGGCCAGGAAGCCAATCAGGCTCCTAAACCCCATGTCCCTGACCACCAGATGAAGGGTGTGTGTGGCGCATGGGAAGCTGGTGAAGTCCCCCTCGCAGACTACTCTCAATATGTTGTCCGTCACCACGCACCCCTTGGTGAAGGGCGTGCCTGGCATGACCCACTCCCTCACCATGGGGGTCAGGGCTCCCTCGATGTTCCGAGCAGTCCATTACTTCTTCCTGAAGCAAGGCCCACCTATACCCTGCTTCTGGACCCCTCCTGCCACTGCCAAATGCTGCTGTGCGTTCCTACTCAATCACAGGTCTGTGGTGAAGTGGACAGTGGCACCCCCAGCCCTTGCCAGCTGCTCCCTCACCCGGTCTTTTAAAACCTGGTACAGGGCTGGCACCACCTGCCAACTCAGGCTGGTGCGTGAGGGCAGCTTAAACTGGGGGGACCAGGAGCCAATCAGGCACCTAAACCCCATGTCCCTGACCACCGAGAAGGGCTGCCCATCCATTGCTGTCATTTCCCCCAACATGCACAAGGCTTTCAGTTTAAAGCCACACCACCCTCCACGTCCTGCAGCTGCCGATGGACTTGGCAGATCCACCCACCCCAGCTCCTCCATGTTGCACTGCTGCTGCTGCTGCTGCTCCCCACTAACAGTGATACTGCTCCTGCTGCTAGAGACAGCTGTTAGAGCAGGACGCTTGGCCACTAATGGAGACGGACTACTGGCTGCTGCAGTCGGGAACCCACTGGCATCCACTGCCCCTGCCTGCCCGCTTAGCAGCACAGTGCTGTGGCATCCCTTCAGGTGCCTTGCCATGGCAGTTGTGCCAAGTTTGGTGAGCACCTGCCCATGCTTCACCACCTTCTGGCACAAAGTGCACTGCACCTCCCTGGGATCATCCACCCACACCAACTTAAAATGCGTCCAGATGGAGGATATTTTGCCCCCTCCTTCCTTCTGGCCCGCACCGGGTGACACACTGCTGACAGCGTTGCTGGGAGGGGTAGAATATGGTGGTGACATGGAGGGGCAGCTCTCGGAGGGACAGCCATCACCTCAGCACCAGACATCTCCTCCGCAGGACTAGTTTCTGCCTCGCTGTCCCCAATCAGAGTGATGTCCCCCCGTGAAGTACTGGGACCCTAAGGCTGATGGACTGCCCACCATGCTGCTGCCACTCTCCCTGTGCCCTCTATAGCTACTGCTGCTGCTGCTGCTGCTGCTGCTCCTCTCCCTGGTGCCATTGCCTGGGTATCGGTCCCTGCCTCTAGCAGCCGGGATGGGATCCACCAGCCCTGGACTGCTGGGGATCCCTTCAATAATGGGGTCAGGGACATTGGTGGCCCTGGAGGAACATCCGACCCCGAAGCACCTGCACCTGCTCCTACAGCCGCAGCAGAGACAACCACAGCCTCTTGGAGTGCAGGCCTTCCAGTGACCTGCATGACAGTGAAGGTCGCTGGCAGGAGGTGCCGTTGAACCACACCCCTAGTGCCACTGCTAGGAGCCTCTAAAGCCTGACTGCCAAAATCAGGCCCATGCAGTTTGGGGTGTGGTGATGGGTTCGGGCTGCTGCTACTGCCTGCTGCCACTCTGCTGGCACGGCCCCTGCCACGTGCGCCATTGCCCGCCTTACGAGCAGCAGACTGGCCTCTCCTGCTTCCCTTTTCCATTTCTCCCACCCAAAGAATGCAGAGGAAGATTTATTTATTTATTTATTTATTCAAATTTGTAATCTAATATTATATATATCTACACTAACTCTAACTGCTATTAACTATTCTAAAACCTATGGAACTAAATGGAATATTANCGCCTGGAGGCTTGGGGCGCTCCAGGGACCCCTAGGAGTGCCTGGGGTGGCATGACAGGCCGTGTGAGACCCAGCAGCAGCAGAAGAAGCAGCAGCAGAGACCGAGAAGGCTTGGTGCTTGGCACCCTGGGTACCAGGGCAGGCAGACTCAACGCTTGGCCCCTGGGGGTGGCCGTGGTGCCAGGGTTGGCCGTCTGAGACCTAGTAGGAGCAGCAGCAGCAGAGATCAGGAAGTCTTGGTGCTTGGCACCCAGGGTTGCCCGGGAAGGCATGCTCAGTGCTTGGCCCCTGGGGTTGCCTGTATGAGACCCAGCGGCAGCAGCAGAGTCCAGGAAGGCTTGGGGCTTGGTGGCTGGCACCCATAGGGGGCAGGGCATTGCAGGCTGGCATCAGTGGAGCAGCGGCAGAGGCCCAGACAGGGCTTGGTGCCTGGCACCACTACTCGGCCGGGCATTGCAGGCTGGCAATGCTGAGTGGCAATGCTGAGTGGCACTGCTGCAGAGCACCCACTCAGATGGAGTGTTTGGGGAGGGATTAAATTGGACGGCTCCCAGTATGGCTACCCCAGCAACAAGCCACCATGCAATCCCTCTGCCATGGACTGTGGGGGATAGGGAAGCACACTGGGCTAGCCTTTGCAATTGACATGTCCCTGCCCGGTGTAAGCCCTGGGGAACCCAAGCTCCCCAGGGCTCCTGGCTAGTTCTTCTGAGGCCATGTCCCCTGCTCACTGAGTGCCAGAAGCAGCAGCGGAGGCCTGGTCAGGGCTTGGTGGATGGCAGCCCTACTTGGCTGGGCATTACAGATTTCCAGGCATTGGAGGAGCAGCAGCAGAGACCCAGCCAGGGCTTGGTAGCTGGAACCACTACTTGGTCAGGCATTGCAGATCAGATGGCATTGGTGGAGTAGTGGCAGAGGCCCAGCCAGGACTCACTGACTGGCACCCCTACTTGGCCGTGTGTTGCAACCTGGCTGGCATTGGCGGAGAAGCGTCAGAGACCCGGCCAGGGCTCGGTGGCTGGCACCCCTACTCAGCTGGGTATTGCAGGCTGTCAGGCATTGGTGGAGCAGCAGCAGAGTACCCGGCCAGGGCTTGGTGGCTGGCACCCCTACTTAGCTGGGCATTACAGGCATCGATGGAAGCCTGACTCAGGGTGGTGTGTGAGAGCAGCTTAAACTGGGGGGCCAGGAAGCCAATCAGGCTCCTAAACCCCATGTCCCTGACCACCAAAAAGGGCTGCCCATTGAGTTCAATTATTTCCTCCAAAATGTGCGTGGCTTTCAGTTAAAAGCCATGTCACCCTCCACATTCTGCAGCTTCTGATGGACTTGGCAGCTGCTCCCACCCCAGCTCTCGATGATGTGGATGGACAGCCCTCCCTGACAGTAATGTAGGCCCCAGAATCCTGATGATGGGTTCTGGAGCTGGAGTGGCTCGCTCTTTCTTGATGTGGTAGGATGACAGCTCCCTGTAAGCGGAATGACGGCCCCAGAACCCTGATGGTGGGTCCTGGGACAGGAGTGGCAGGTTCTGGATGAAGTGGAACAACAGCCCTCCCTGCCTGGAATGTAGACCCCAGAACCCTGATGGTGGATCCTGGAGCTGGAGTGGCTGCATCTTGATGCAGTGAAATGACAGCTCCCCATGAGCCGAATGATGACCCCAGAAACCTGATGGTGGGTTCTGAGACAGGAGTGGCAGCTTCTAGATGAAGTGGAATAACAGCCCTCCCTGCCTTTAACATAGGCCCCAGAACCCTGATGGTGGGTCCTGGGGATGGAGTGGCGGCTTCTTGATGTGGTGGAATGACAACTCCCTGTGAGCAGAATGACAGCCCCAGAACCCTGATGGTGGGTCCTGGGACTAGAGTGGCAGCTTCTAGATGACATGGATGGACAGCCCCCCGTGCTTGTAACATAGGCCCAGAACCCTGATGGTGGGTCCTGGGACTGCAGTGGATGGCACCCCTACTTGCCTGGGCACTGCAGGCTGCCATGCATCAGCGGAGCAGTGGCACAGGCCCGGCCAGGGCTTGGTGGCTGGCATCCCTACTCGTCCAGGCATCTCAGGCTGCCAGGCATCAGTAGAGCAGTGGCAGGGGCCCAGTCAGGACTTGGTGGCTGGCACCCCTACTTGGCCAGGCATTGCAGGCTGGCATCCTACTCAACTGAGCTCAAGAAGCTCTATTGCAAATTGGGCAAGTCTTGCCCAGTGGTGAATCTCATGGACACCCAGCCCCCGCCCACCGGCACACTCATCCAAGCTATGCCCATCTACAAGAGAGAGGAGCAAATGGCTGACGTACAGTACTAACAGAAGCAGCAGACATTGGATTGCCTGGGCACAGTAACTGCAGCTGGCACCTCTGCTTGGCCAGGCATTGCAGGTTGGCTGGCATCAGTGGAGCAGTGGAAGATGCCTGGCCAGGGCTCGGTGGCTGGCACCGTTGCTCAGCCTGGCATTGCAGGCTGGCTGGAATCAGTGCAGCAGCGGCAGAAGCCTGGCCAGGGCTCGATGGCTGTCACCCCTAGTTGGCTGGGCATTGCAGGCTGGCTGGCCTCGGTGGGGCACTTGCAGACAAGTGGAACGACAGCCTTCCCTGCCTGGAACATAGGCCCCAGAACCCTGATGGTGGGTCCTGGAGCTGGAGTGGCTGGCACCCCTATTCGGCCACGCGTTGTAGGCTGCCAGGCATTGGTGGAGCAGTGACAGAGACCCAGCTGGGGCTTGGTGGCTGGCACCCCTACTCATCCAGGCATTGCAGGCTTGCATCCTACTCTCCAGATCTGAACAAGCTATTCTGCTAATTGGTCAAGCCTTGCCCAGTGGTGAATCACGTGGCCACCCAGTAGCAGACATTGGATTGTCGGGGCACAGTACCCGTGGCACAGCAGAGGCAGCAGAAGCAGACATTGGATTTCTGGGGCACAGAACCCATAGCACAGACAGCAGAGGCAGCATTGGCATCATCAGCAGACATTGAATTGCATGGTAGCAGAATCCATGGCACAGACAGCAGAGGCATTATTGGCAGCAGCAGCAGACATTGGATTGCCTGGTAGCAAAACCCATGGGACAGACAGCAGATGCAGCATTGGAAGCAGCAGCGGACATTGGATTGCCCGGTAGCAGTACCCATGACACAGACAGCAGAGGCGGCATTGGCAGCAGCAGCAGACATTGGATTGCCCGGTAGCAGAACCCATGGCACGGACAGCAAAGGCAGCATTGGCAGCAGCAGCAGACATTGGATTGCCCGGTAGCAGAACCCATGGCATGGACAGCAAAGGCAGCATTGGCAGCAGCAGCAGACATTGGATTGCCCGGTAGCAGAACCCATGGCATGGACAGCAAAGGCAGCATTGGCAGCAGCAGCAGACATTGGATTGCCCGGTAGCAGAACCCATGGCATGGACAGCAAAGGCAGCATTGGCAGCAGCAGCAGACGACATTGGATTGCCGGGGCACAGAACCCATGGCACAGACATCAGAGGCAGCATTGGCAGCAGCAGCAGACATTGGATTGCCGGGGTACAGAACCCATGGCACAGAGATCAGAGGCATCATTGGCAGCAGCAGACATTGGATTGAATGGACAGAGAAGCCGTGAAACAGCAGAGATGGCAGCAGCAGGATTTGCCTGTGCGCCACACCCATGGAGTCAGGATGGTAGAATTTGCCAGGGAAGAACTCCCATACAGCAGCAAATGGCAGCAGCAAGATTGTGTGGACACATTTGGATTTGGCAGGGCAGAGCACCCATGGACCAGCAGACAGCAACAGCGGGATTACCAGGCCAGTGGGGCACATCACCCAGGGTTGCCAGGGCAGGCAGACAGGCACCTTGGCATGAGAGGCAGGCAGGCTGGGGCACAGCTTCAGCTTTGCCCACAGGGTGAGCAGACAGGCAGTGTGGCATGAACATCAGAAGGCTGACTGATGCAGGGTTTGACCTTGGCAACCTGGGCGAGCAGGCAGAGAGACAGGGTGGCATGACCACTGGAAGGCTGGCTGAGGCAGGGTTTGTTCTTGGCAACCTGGGTGGGTGGGCAGACAGGCAGTATGGCATGAGAGGCAGTAGGGAAGGCAGTCTGGGACCTTGGAAAGGCACTCAGATAGGCTGGCGAAGACTGTGCTGCACGCGTGAGAGAGAGCCAGTCAGATAGGTGGGCCGAGATCGTCTAGCTAGAGGCCGGCTGGCAGGCTTACAGCTTCCCAATGCCACTGCGTCATGAGGTCAGTCAGATAGGCCGGCCGAGGCTGCCTAGTCAGATAGAGAGAGAGACAGAGCGGGCTCCGGGTATTGGGAGGGAGGGACAGCACCTCAGCATCAGCAGCCCAGATTGAGGAGGAGCCCTGTCCAAAGACTGCCCCTGGGATGGCATGTGCCACTGCACCATCAATCCATGTTCAGGGGCAGCTCAGGAAATCCCAGCAGTGGAAGGTTCACCTTAATAAAGAGCAACTGCTCCACCAACTTGGACCCCAGTCTCAGGCGGTGCGGCGAGCAAATGTCCCCTGCCATGGAGAACACCTGCTCACTGGGGACACTCGTTGGTGGGCAGGACAAGAGACCATTGGCCACTTTGGACAGGGCCAGCCATATGTCGGTCTTGCCGGCCAAGTAGGCCAAGGGATCACTGCTGGGTTTGATGCATGGCTCCTCCACTGCTGCTGAGGCACTGTCGTACTCCCTCACGTAACTCTGCCTGGGCACCACCAGCCTGGGCACCACCTCCACCACTGCCCTCAGGCACACTGCCTGCCCTGCTGTGTAAGAGCCTATGCTCACCAGAGTGCCCTGCACATACAAGCTGCTGCTGGAAATATGGTTTCTGATGCTGCTCAGCCTGCTGCTGGTGCTGCTACTGCTAGGGCTGGGGGCAGGAATACACTCCGCTGTCTGAAAGGGGTGGCTGCTCCCACTCCCACCATCCCCAGGGGCATCCTGCTGCTACTGCCACGCACTCTCCAGAGCCTGCTCTGCCTGCCAGATCCTCACCACCAGGTCACCCTTCCAGTGCCCATAGAGCACTGTCTGGCATGGCATGCTACCCTTGATCCTGGGGTCCAGCATGGTTGCCAAAACATATTCCTCCCGCAGCAGGAGCTCATTGAACCACGTCTTCAGCCCTGCCTTCGGCTGCCGCAGCAAGTCAGTCTCCTCATCTGCCATCTTCCTGCCCTGAGGCCCACAATCCCGCCCCTGGAGAATCTCCTCCAGCCTTCTCAGGAGACTCTGGACCAGAGGGGTCACCTGGCTGATGGCAGCCCTGGAGGAGGATGGTCTCCATCATGGCCAGGAACGGTCTTAGCACAAAGACTGTGTGAGCCAGGATCTCCCATTCCGCCCCATCGTACCCTGTAAGTGTCCTGTTGTCCGTCACCAGTTGAACCTGATGCAAGGCAGCTTTCTGCTTGAGAAGCCGCTCGAGCATCAGGAACGTCAAATTCCACCAGGTGGACACATCCTGCACCAGCTGGTGCACTGGAGGGCCTTGCTCTGCCTGCTTTGCCTGGAGGAGGTCATTGCCCTTCACGCTTCAGTTAAAGAAACTGGCCAGCTTCCTCCCTCACTTGATCAGGGAGCTAAGGATGCCTGCCCCAATCCCCTTCTCCCCCAAGCCCAGAGTGTCCCTGACCACCAGATGAAGGGTGTGTGTGGCGCATGGGAAGCTGGTGAAGTCCCCCTCGCAGACTACTCTCAATATGTTGTCCGTCACCACGCACCCCTTGGTGAAGGGCGTGCCTGGCATGACCCACTCCCTCACCATGGGGGTCAGGGCTCCCTCGATGTTCCGAGCAGTCCATTACTTCTTCCTGAAGCAAGGCCCACCTATACCCTGCTTCTGGACCCCTCCTGCCACTGCCAAATGCTGCTGTGCGTTCCTACTCAATCACAGGTCTGTGGTGAAGTGGACAGTGGCACCCCCAGCCCTTGCCAGCTGCTCCCTCACCCGGTCTTTTAAAACCTGGTACAGGGCTGGCACCACCTGCCAACTCAGGCTGGTGCGTGAGGGCAGCTTAAACTGGGGGGACCAGGAGCCAATCAGGCACCTAAACCCCATGTCCCTGACCACCGAGAAGGGCTGCCCATCCATTGCTGTCATTTCCCCCAACATGCACAAGGCTTTCAGTTTAAAGCCACACCACCCTCCACGTCCTGCAGCTGCCGATGGACTTGGCAGATCCACCCACCCCAGCTCCTCCATGTTGCACTGCTGCTGCTGCTGCTGCTCCCCACTAACAGTGATACTGCTCCTGCTGCTAGAGACAGCTGTTAGAGCAGGACGCTTGGCCACTAATGGAGACGGACTACTGGCTGCTGCAGTCGGGAACCCACTGGCATCCACTGCCCCTGCCTGCCCGCTTAGCAGCACAGTGCTGTGGCATCCCTTCAGGTGCCTTGCCATGGCAGTTGTGCCAAGTTTGGTGAGCACCTGCCCATGCTTCACCACCTTCTGGCACAAAGTGCACTGCACCTCCCTGGGATCATCCACCCACACCAACTTAAAATGCGTCCAGATGGAGGATATTTTGCCCCCTCCTTCCTTCTGGCCCGCACCGGGTGACACACTGCTGACAGCGTTGCTGGGAGGGGTAGAATATGGTGGTGACATGGAGGGGCAGCTCTCGGAGGGACAGCCATCACCTCAGCACCAGACATCTCCTCCGCAGGACTAGTTTCTGCCTCGCTGTCCCCAATCAGAGTGATGTCCCCCCGTGAAGTACTGGGACCCTAAGGCTGATGGACTGCCCACCATGCTGCTGCCACTCTCCCTGTGCCCTCTATAGCTACTGCTGCTGCTGCTGCTGCTGCTGCTCCTCTCCCTGGTGCCATTGCCTGGGGATCGGACCCTGCCTCTAGCAGCCGGGATGGGATCCACCAGCCCTGGACTGCTGGGGATCCCTTCAATAATGGGGTCAGGGACATTGGTGGCCCTGGAGGAACATCCGACCCCGAAGCACCTGCACCTGCTCCTACAGCCGCAGCAGAGACAACCACAGCCTCTTGGAGTGCAGGCCTTCCAGTGACCTGCATGACAGTGAAGGTCGCTGGCAGGAGGTGCCGTTGAACCACACCCCTAGTGCCACTGCTAGGAGCCTCTAAAGCCTGACTGCCAAAATCAGGCCCATGCAGTTTGGGGTGTGGTGATGGGTTCGGGCTGCTGCTACTGCCTGCTGCCACTCTGCTGGCACGGCCCCTGCCACGTGCGCCATTGCCCGCCTTACGAGCAGCAGACTGGCCTCTCCTGCTTCCCTTTTCCATTTCTCCCACCCAAAGAATGCAGAGGAAGATTTATTTATTTATTTATTTATTCAAATTTGTAATCTAATATTATATATATCTACACTAACTCTAACTGCTATTAACTATTCTAAAACCTATGGAACTAAATGGAATATTATCTAATATCTACAAAGGCCTAGTCCTTCAAACACACTATACAATATTAAAACTGAATCACTACACACTATCTCTATCTATCTCTATAACTAAGCTAACTCCTACAACTATCTATCTATAGTAACTATCTAATATCTATCTAGCTATATATATATATATACACACACAGGGATTGGGGGCAAGGGGGGACACAGACAGCTCACAACAAACAACACAGGGAGGGGTACAAAACTGAAATGAAACCTAAATCAATCTAATCCTACTCTAAATAAATCCAAAAACAGGGGAAGGGAATCAGGGATGGAATATATACAGGGAGGAGGGAAGGATTCAATGGAGGGTAGGGAGAAAGAACACAGGGAGGGGTAAAAAATAAAAATAACACCTAAATCTATCTAATCTAATCTAAATAAATGAAACTATGGAGGTAAATGTGTGGAAATGGGTGAAATAGGAGGAGGATGGGAATGGATTAGGAACATAAACTGCTGGGAGAGGGAGAGTTCTGAAAACGCCTGCTGACAGGATCAATGGCTAGCTCAGAAGGAATTGGAAGGGGGGAGGGCAATGACTTTTGTTACTTGCTGCGCCTGCCTTACCACAAGTCCCATTGGCTCTGTGCATCCTAGCCCGTGGCGAATCGCAGACTGTGAAGCCAGTGGTCTGAGGAAAAGAGGGATGGTGATAGTCTGGCTGCTAGTCCAAGCCTCTCCACTCTTGGTGCCAGGAAGTCTGCTCCTCAGCTTCTCCCCCGCCCCGGGCCTGCCAGCCCTGTTATTCCTGCCCAAACACACCCGAACATGGCCAAAATGTTCGGGGCTTCAGGTGTTCCGTTTGGGTATTCGGTCTGGCCGTTTGAATTGGCTGAGTTCGGGCCGAACACCAAACGTCCGAACCGCGTTCGCACATCCCTAGGTGTCACCATTCAGCCTATCTCACAGATATGTATCGTAGGGTTCATCTTTGACTTCTCCCTCTCCTTTACACCTCATGATCTTAAGACCAGCAGCAACACCCATGGAGCACAAGATAAAATGGTCAGCTAACCATACCTACTCTGAGGGAACCTGGTGACAAAGTCTAGCTAAGACCAACTAGATGATTTCCTACACTAGGGGGTGAGCTGGAACCCAGAGCTGTGCCTATCAAGTTGTCCTATCTACTCACTGCAATACCTGATAATAGCAACAAGAAGCCATGTCCCCCTTCTTTTCCTATTCTTTTTCTACCCCTTTGTGTACATGGGTTTGTTTGTTGACCAAATGTCTCTTAAGCAGCAGAGACAACCTGAATGACAGTTGTATGCAGGACCACCTACAGAATTAATCTCATTTTATCCCCTTGAAAAAGTCTTTTGTTAAAGAATACAACTAGATTTAACTTATTTTTTCCACCACCAGAAGGACTTTTTTAAAAACCAAAGACTCTAATTAGCATTCATTTTCAAGTAAAGGACTGTTTTTAAATGGACAGTTGCACACTTCGTTGACATATATGTCCTAATTCAAGTTTTCTTTTCTTTGTTCTTTATTATTTTCTGTAAAAAAAAGAAAGAAAGGGATTTATCATCCATTTTGTGTGTTGGCCATGAAAGCTATGCAGGCTCGGGTCTCTAAACTCCAAAACCCTTGAATAATGACAATTGACCTTATTATCCAATTAGACTAACACCCCATATGCTTTGGTCTCAAATATTAGTAAATCTGAGGGTATGTTCACATGAGACGCTACCACGGGTGGCCATGCTTTACTCAGGTGTGGCCACTCATGGTGGTGTCATGTGTGGCCCCCCCCTCCCGATGTTACCATGGGTAGGATCAGAGTTTTCCCCAGACCATGGCAGGATTAACTCTGGATTGTGTGCTGGACTCCCTGCCAACGCACAACCAGGAGTAAGTCCTGCCATAGTTTGGGGAAGCCATCCCCGGACCGGGGTAGAGTGATGGCCCACTCTACCTCACTCTGGCCGATGGCTGGAGCTTTTCTAGTTGGGCGTGGTGGCCTCATAGGCCGTAACACCCATCCGTCAGGGACAAGGCGGGATCACACTCAGCAGTGCAGGGGACAAAGCTGTACAGACCGCATCCACATGTCGCCCCCACCCTCTCCTCAGCCCCAACCACCAGCACACCTGCTCGGCGGTGGGCTCACATCCTGAGTAGGGTGAGAGCCCTCGCCCCAGATCAAAGCCTAGCGCCATCACATTTAAAAATACCCTCCATCTAACTGAAGACTAGAGTCACACATTAATGTTCAGATAGTTTAAGCTATCAACCTTTTAGTAATAACAATAATTAATAAACAACCCTCTCCTACGCAGGATTGGAACTGAGGACAGCTGCTACTTCTCTATCCCTGTCCCCACATCCCTACTCCTCTGGCTCATGAAGGAAGGGAGGGGAGAGGTCTGTTAACTCCAATCACCAGAATTTTGAAACTACTGGTGAGAAATTTCTCAGGGCTGGTAGGGATTTTCCCAACTGTCTTATAGGTTTAAAATATCCTGTTGGTTTGTGTAAATCTGTACAAGTTGCAGAAGCCAGTGCAGACATTGGGTGATCTCATTGTGTCTATTCATATGTTCTAGATATTTGCCACAAGATGCTGCACTGTCGCTTCCTTCTCAGAACGCATTCTATGTTTTGGAGAAGAACGCCATTGGTTTATTTTAGAGCCTTAGAAATTGCTCTAGTGAACTCATAATTTGGACTTGCTGATTTTTTAAAGATATCCTTTTATGTACATAAATTTGTGGCACTACATGATGATGGGGGACCATGACTACTGAGCTCCACTCAGCAGACTCAGCCTTGTCAAAGGATGACCTAGGGTGACTGTCCGGGCCCTGTTATTTTCTCTACTTCTAGGAGCCCCATAATAGTCTCCGTTTTCACCAGGGCGAGGGTGGGTCTCCCACTCCCAGCAAGGCCTCAATCATTAGCAACTCTAGGGCTCCAAACATGACTCCAGTGAGGGTGCCCCTGAGGGGATGGAGCCACCAGGGACCCTGGATTTTATCTTCATCCTAGGCCCCACAAATTCCAAGGCTGGTCACTGCCGTTCAGCCAAACCCCTGAGACAGGTGAGGAATATGAACTATTCTAAAACCTATGGAACTAAATGGAATATTATCTAATAACTACAAAAGCTCCTAGATACAAAGGGCAGTGGGGGCAGAGGAAACTTTTGGTTGGTAAGTGTCTCCCTTTAAGGCAATTCTGCCTTGTCAGCCATTTGTGACTAGTGGGTTTGATCTCATTAGTCATTACTACTGTCTCTGCATTGATTTATGTGTGAATCTTTCAAGCCTTTCTTTGGTTCTTCATCTCCCCATCCCCTTTTTTATTTTGTTTTTTGTTTTCTTGTACTGGTCACTCTCAGCTATTGCTAATTATTATAACCCGAGGATCCTTCATTCTCTCTGACTTGTATGCTTTGCTGTTCTCATCTTTGTTTTCAACTACACCTTCTGCAGACAGCAAGTCTTTCCTTTCAACTTTCATCACACTGTGGGTTGTATGAATTCTGTCCGCATCTTGATTGATATTCATTGCTCCATACATCGCTAGAAGTAGAAGCTTTCTTGCTTCTCCTCTTCTTTACACTTGATCACTCTGGCAGCGGACTGTACTACCGGTACCGCCCACTTATTAATAGCTTGAATCAAATCCTTCAAGTTCAGTTTTGTCCTTAAAATAGGTATCGTAACATTCTTTCTGTACTTCTTTTGACCTTATTGGGATGAATCTTCAGGGGTTCTTGGATACCCAGATATTTACATGAGCCATGGTGGGGGAAAAAAAATACTTGGATCAAACTTTCTTTAATTTGTGTTCCATCCATATGTATAAATTTAGCCTTCTTTGTGGACACTGATGCACATTTAACAAGGCCATACTATAGTTTTACATCTTAACTGGACTTCTTTACACATACCATTAGTCTATATCTGCACTGCAACTCCATCCCATTTAAGATCATCCACATAACAAACGGATGATTAACTGGTTATTATGCTTGGCTAATTTGTTTTGTTTTGCATCTTTTGAGCTCCTTCTGTTCAACTTTGATGGTCTAGTTTTCATATTTGCTCTGCAGTCTTTTTGCTCCATCATGTAATTTCTAAATTTTCCCCTCACACTTGTAAATCTAGCCTACTATCTGGTTGTGTCATACCATTTTGGACAAAAAAATTTTTCCAACAGCATTGAAATTCTTCCACATCATCTTCTGGTTCTCTGTTGTGAAATGTTTGTACTCTTGATACTGATGGCTTCTTGCTAATATCTTTTGGGTCTCTGATTCCATCAACTTTTGTCTGCATTCTCCTTCATTACTCTCTTGCATCTCCTTGATTCAACTGATATTCTTTCTCCAGAATTATTTTCTTCTATTTTTGTTTCCTTTCATTATTTCTAGTTGATCCATTAGACTGATATCTCATTTCAAGAACTTGATATTCTTGTTTCAGCTTCATTTCCATTCAGATTTCTGGATATAAAAAGTCTTTGGCTGATTCATATTCTCAGCTGGTTTGACATTGGGCCGATGAGATGTGACTGTTGCTGAACTATAGCACAAAATATGTTGTTCAGGTGGCTGATATTTGTTGGTCTTACTGCCTCCTTGGGTACTTCATTCAGTGCTTGCATTACATCATCCAGTCATCTCAGATTTGTCAATGTTGATTGGAGCTCAATGTTTTTAAGATTCTGAATGTTCTTCAGCAGACACTTCCCATAGTTTCTTCATTCTGCTTCTGTTCTTAATATTTCTTCTATTTCTGTCTGCCATTTGTCCTCTGCCATTCCATCAGCTTATTTGCATGTGATTGATTAGACTGATCTCCTGAGTTGGGCTCTTCATCTCCACTTGCAAGAATACTCTTCTTTGTAACTTTCAGTTGTCTGCTCTCTGCTCAGTCATTTCTTGCTTGATGTTGTTTTCTTCCAGAACGTGGAGCACATTCCCACATACAGCAAATCAGCGCTTGTTTCTTTCCCCTGCATAATTTAATGCTGTGGGAAAGTCTCCATGCGCTTAATTTGCTGTACTTGCATTTGTTAAACAAACACATGAGAGGGCAACGGAAACCTACCTTTATAGAAGCGCATGTCCAGAGACCCGCATGGTTCCTGCTGTGAGAAGGCTGCATTCCCCTTGCGCGTGGCCGGAAGTCCTCTCTTCACTTCTGGGTTCCCCTGCCGCCACGTATGGAGCCGCCACCGCTGCCTCCTTCAGGTACGTTCAGAATGTCACTAGCGCATTCTGTAAAGTAGTTTAAATGCGCTAGTGACATGCTGGTGTGAATGAATGTAGACGCATTTTTAAATTGCCTGCATTCACAAACACCAGCGTGTTTCAGTATGTGGGAATGCGCTCTGGGTCATCCATTTCATACAATCTCTCACTTCTGGCTTTCCTTGAATACATCAGATCACTTTTCCCTTTGTACATGTCTCTGTCACTTTCTTGTCAACAGTTACTTCCTCCTGTTTTCTTGAATAGTTTGGACATTTGAAAGATAACAATTTGGGTTTGTCTCCACACAGCCCACCCTGCTGGGTGATACAGTCCAACAAAGCTCTTCTGAAACTCCCTTTATGCCATTCATAGTCATTTTTTATATGGGACACGTCTCAAATTAATTATTGTACAGTACCAGATACATTGCTGACACTATATAAATTAATTGATTGATTGATTGATTAATTGATTAATTAATACGAATTTAGTCTAGTCATGATGCCAAATCGGGTTGGCAAGCTAGACCCTTCTGGGTGCAAAACCAGTATTTCTTGGACTGAAAGTATTTACTATAATTACAATGGTTGTTTCTAGGAGATGGAGTCATAGATAAGAGCCCCATAGTGCTACACATTGTATAAACATAGAAGAACAACAAAAAATGACCTCTACCTAGAGCTGAAATGAGTACCTTCAGAAACAGGTATACCCGTTGAATTTCCAGTACCCAAATTGTCTTGACAATATTGGGTACTGATTGGTATCCAATTTCAACCCATTTTGAGTCCTGGAATGTCCCAGAATGTCGACTTCCAATCCTGTAATTTTGACTTTTAGTTCTAAAGCCCTAAATGGCCTGGGTCCTGCCTATCTGTGAGATCACCTCACTCCCCAAGTCCCCGAGTCCTGGATCAGCTGCTGCGGTCATCTGGGGGTGCCCTGCTTGAGGTCCCCTGGGTTCTTCGGGGGACCACACAAGGGAGGCCATTCTCAGTGGCTGCACCACATCTGTGGAATTCCCTTCCAGTAGAGGTCCAACTGGCCCCAGATCTTCCCTCCTTTCGGAGAAGTTGTAAGACCTGGTTGTTCCACCAGGCATTTGGTGTGGGAGATGGGTAATGGGGGCAGGGGGGTTGGGGATGGTGGGGTGGGATGTGATTTTCCCCCTCCTTTTATGTTATTTTAATTGATGTTTTTAGTGTTTGTAAGCCGCCTTAAGCTGCCTGTGGCAGGAGGGATAGGGTAGGAAAATGTTTTAAATAAATAAATAATTTTTTTGGTTTGTTTTCTGCCCCAATTTACTGATCAGTACTAAAATAAAAAAATCAGTACTGGAAATTACCTCTTTTGATAGTCAGGTACCCAATTGGTAATCAAGTAGCCTGTCGGGTACCCGATGTTGTACTCATAAATTCAGGCATTACCTTCACTTAGCAATTGAGCTACCCATTTCACTCTACCTCTGCCCCAGACAACTGACTTGCAGCTTATGGCTGTCACACTAAAGTGAGGGCAGTACCATGGAAGTAGAGTTGAAATTAGTACAAATTTTGCACCCAAGGTGATATCTGATATTTCAGGTAGTCTATTGGGTACTCAGTCGGTACCTGGATGCCAAGACAAGTACATGACCACCTGAAATACTGGGTATTTCCTTAACTGAGTTACCAACTTTCCATTTTACTGATCCATTTGGATTGACAGTGTTTCTGTTTTAGTGTTTCTATCATGGAACAATCAATAGATTAATGGAAATCAAAAGAAAAATGGTAAATTGGTAATCAGTAAAATGGTACAAAATGGAACAACAGTCACTCAGTAATGGAAATTTGTATGGTACCGCTGTGCAGTTTTGTATCATTTAATTAATTACAAAAATGAATGGAGCTCCATTTGTTTTCGTAACTAAGGTAATGAAAACAAATGATTAAGCAAACAACATTCACTTGATTTCATTAGTTTTCATTTTTATTTTTTCATTTTATTTTATTAAAAACATTTTTTCTTTAGAAAAATCACTGCACATGCGCAAAATGGCCAACAGAGCTGTTCTGCACATGCACACCCTTTCCCAAACACCAGCCATTTTATGCACGTGCATTGATTATTTTTTAAAAATATTTTAAATAAAATAAAACAAAAAAATAAATTAAAATAGTAGAGTCCATTATGAACAACTCCCCCCCCCAAAAAACAAAAACAAATGGGCTTTTGGAAACCAAGAACAAAACAAATTATGTGCCTTTTGCACCCCCTTAGTAATTTGGTAAATCAGGTAACTCGTTTGCACTAGACATGTAGCGTTTAGTACCCAGTCTTCCTAAAACAATTTGGTTATCACAATTTCAACAACTAGATCTGATTTTGCGGGTACTCATTGCAGCTCAACACTGAAGTGGTTTGAAGACTGCAGACTAAACTAGGAAAAGAGGAGGATACATTGGTGGAAAACAGAAGGAGATTTTGGGCATCTATAGAATTACAATGGTGTAAAACCAATAGTGTAAAACCAAGCCCTTAGTTTAACAGTAAGGCCTGGTCTGTGCTTAACTTTTTCTACCAGTATAACTAAGGAAGAGGAGGAATTGATAACTGCCTCATGTAAACACAGCTATACTGATAAAAAAAAACCTTTTTACAACAAGCTAAACAAGCACATGGAGTTTCACTCCATGAAACTAACAGGTAGCAGATTTAGAACAAATCAAAGAAAGTATTTTTTTCACTCAACAGACTAGTAAGTTGTGGAATTTGTTGCCAGAAGATGTGGTCAAGGCCATTTAAGAAAGGGTTGCACAAGTTTCTAGAGGATTGGTCCATTAGCAGCTATTAGCCAGGTAGGTTTGGGGAATGTAACCACTTACTGTCGGGAGCTGGGAGTGAACAGCAGGGAATGGATTGCTCCATACTGACCTGTTGGGTACTTCTCAAAGTGACCAAGAATGGCCACTGTCGGAGACAGGGTGCTAGACTCGATAGACCATTGGTCTGACCCAGTATGGCAATTCTTATGTTCTTAAGTTTTCCTACAAGTATAACTCTAGTCTCTGCCTGTACTAAGTGATTTATATTGCTAAAGCTATGACAGCTTCTCCCTCCACTTAGAACTTTCCTCTACTCACCTTTTAGGCCATGTAACTAACTTGTCCTGCTACTTGGTGTCAAGCTGACTGCATGGATGCATTTCCTGGCTTCCTGTTGTGCAAATTAATCATATAAAATGTATTATTTTTACATTACTGTCACTGTATGATGATCTATTATATCTGCACTACAGCAGTAACTAAAAACGTTTTTATATGTTTACATTTTTCAGTAGTCAAAACAACAAATGACTGAGCTTAAACCAATTCCTTGGTTTCATTTATAATATATAAATGAATATATATGGGGGTCATATTTTAGTTTTTTACCATACAGGAATACATATAACATGTATTATTAGCGCAGAATTCCAGGTGTACTTGTAATTACCTATATAAAAAATCTGTGGTTTAAGGAACTGGTTAAGGTGGCATTCCAAATTATACTCAAACTCTGATGTGACAGTAAATTTTCACATTAAGGTAAATTAATCTTTTTTTTTTAAAGCTTAACTGACATTAAACTGCATACATTCCTCATCTCGTATAAGTACCGTTCAGTCAGCATACCACACATATGCAGTTTAATTTCAGTTAAACCGTTTTAAAAAAGAGAGATTAATTTGCCTTAACGTGACAATTTACTAACATGTTATAATTTGAGTATAATTTGGAATGCCGCCTTATCTAGTTTCTTAAACTATAGTTTTTTTGCATAAGTAATTTCCCCTTCTGTTGAAACTTAAGGTTATTAAGACCTGCTATCACAGTTCTATAATGCTCTCACACACACACACACACACACACACACACACACACACACACACACACACACACACACACGCTCTTACATACACACACGCATGCTCTCACACATACACCACAAGCCCCCATGCCCACTGATGCCTACCTGAACCTCCCTCTGTTGAAGCTGTTCCTGGTGGTGGTGGCGGCAGCAGCAGCAGAGGGAGAGCAACAGCATTATCAGAGCGGCCAGCAACAGCCGATCCTCCCCTCCCCCAAAAGCTATTGCTGCAGCCGGGGCCCCTGAGACTGGCAGTGAGGGGGAAGCGGTGGTGGGCAGGGCCGGGAGGAACAGAGTGCCCCCCCCCCAAGCCATTGCTGCAGTCGGGGCTCTTCAAACTTGTAGTGAGGGAGAAATGGTGGTGGACGGGGCCAGGGAGGAACAAAGCACACACACCCAAGCTGTTGCTGCAGCTGGGACCCCTCAGACTGGCGGTGAGGAGAAAGTAGTGGCCGGTGCAGCCGAGGAGGAGCAGGAGCGGACCAGCCAGCCATGGGCGGGCGGGGACGGTAGGTCCTCCCACTCCAAGCTGTTGCCGCAGGGTTCTCAAGCAGGCGGGCCATGTGTGCTCGAGAGGAGGCTGTGTATGGCCCCCTACTCGCTAATGTAGTGTCTTACAGCCTCAATCTAGGATGCTGCTGCTCTTTCAGTGCTTTTTAAATCCCCTGCCCCATTGCCAGACACCACCACTTCCTTTTTTTTTTTCTTCCCTTAATGAAAGGGGGCCACAGTCTAAAACTTTTTTTCTTTTTCTTTTTCTTTTTCCATACAAAACCACCAGCACATACCTGACACTTCCCTTAATTCAGAAAACCATTACAACACATGTACACACAGGTGGAAATCTACGACTTTGATCAATAGTTTCGGTCGCCAACTGGAAGTGTTTGCTCCACAAACTCCATTGAACAGCATAGATGCTGTTCAATGAAAGTTAGCAACTGCCTTAACTATAGAGTCACTGCTGTGGCTCTATAATTTCAGTAAAATAATCTGTATTTGCAACGAGTACTCGAACAATAAAAACTCCCTGAGTTAATGTTCTTCATTTCCCAACAACCTCAGCCCATTGTTACAGAAGCTTATTCTCTGCAAAACATGAAGCAATTAATTCACCCTGCCAAACACAAGAGGAATGTAATGCTTTTTCAAATATCAAATCAGTCCAATTTCATTTAGACTTAAATGATTTTCCTGGTCCCTCTTCATGTAGATACCTCTGCAGTCAATTAGCATTGTCACTTTTAATCTGTAGTATTCAGATACCAGTCATTTCCCATTAGAGTCTTATTAAATAGATTCTTATGGTCAGACAGAACTTTCTGCGGTGTAATATCTGAGGAGAGAAAGCCGAAAGTGATTATGCAGCTGGCATTTACTAAAAGGTTAGATATTACAGATAACCTTATTCACAAATTACATTGCACATCAGCACATCAGCCCACAACTTTACATTTCCATCCAAACAGCTAAGTTTTCCCTCAAATTAGACACTTCCAGGCTGTTACTCAATTAAAATTAACCAGTTATAGATTTCATTCCTTAATTAAAATGTTTGAAAACTTTATAGCTTTTCTGTCGAGATCCATAGATGCCAGAGATTGAAAAGGACAGGAAGTCATGTGAACAAACACACACAAAGAGTCTTGAAAGAGTAACCAGTAACTTATATCCCTAGTCTCCCAGAGCAATACAACTGACATTAGCATTTTAAAAAAAATTAAAATAGTTTCTGATGAAAGATAATATAAAAAATGCCTGAGTCCATGCCCACTTTTGGTTGCGAATAGTCTTTTCAAAGGATCTCATGACAAGAAGTAGATTAACACCATCTTATTTATAGGGGGACTACATGATGGTGTGGTGTTGTACAAAGGTATCATAAGTATGAACTTAAAATAATCTGTTGGTGAAACAGCAAAACAGTTACCAGGATCAGCTCAACTGAGTGTTGGTAAAGCTGGCCTACATTGTTGTGTGTTTTGTCCATTCTATGTAGTTCACAGAATAATTAGTATAGTAACTACAAGAGTTTTCAGTATGTTTATTGGGACTATTTGTTGTATCCGTCTGTGGGTGAAGCCAAGTGACTTAGGCCGTTTTCAGACGAGGGCGGCGGCGCCCACGCTTGTTTCTTAAAAAAGCCGGCAGCCCATTCTACACGAGACGCTGCTGCCGAATATGCGCATGCGCGGCCGACGCGCATCCATTTCCAGGTGCGAACTGACTGGGTTGGCGATCGAGGCTGGTCATACACGCCCGGAAATGGATGCGCGTCGGTCGCGCATGCGCGTATTCGGCGGCAGCATCTTGTGTGGAACGGGCTGCCGGCTTTTTTGAAAACAAGGGCGGGCGCCGCCATTCTCGTCTGAAAACGGCCTAAGTTACCTTTGCTTAAACGTCACAAGTCTCAGAGGAAACATGAGAAAAATGCTAGCATTTGAAAGTCAATTATTGCAGGACCTTTCAGGGGTGGAAGTGAGAGCTGTATGTCCAAATGCATAGCTGGGTGTTGCAATTTCTGAGGGCACTTCCCAACGTGCGTTAAAGTGTACTTATGAGTTCGGGTGGCAGGACACACGTGCAAATTAGGCATGGCTTTGATGATGTTGGAAAGGTGCACTGTACATGACCGAAGCTTTTTGGCACATTGACAAATGTGCTTGACTAAGCTGCAAAATCCATGTCAGTCAAGGGCACTTGTCACTGCACTGAAAAGCTTCAAGCATGCGCGGTGCACCTTTCCAATGTTATCAAAGCCACACATGATTTGCATGCGCAGCCTGCCACCCAAACTCGTAAGTACACTTTGATGCATGTTGGAAAGCACTGTGAGTGTGATCTCCAATTTCTAGCTCTGCAGAATCATGAGATAGTGAGCGTTCACATTCCCAATTGTCCCCGAATGAATATTTTCTATGCTGTTAAGCATACCTCACAATTAGAACTGAAATGGATTTCTATGTGGATACAGCAAAACCTTCCGAATGGTATCTGTACAGAGGAGGAGGAGGTGTGGGGAGCAGGAGGAGGCATTATGGCAAGTGTCACTTAGCTCAATTTAGGAATCCCAGCAGTGACAGGCGAGGGTGTTAGGAAGTCCTCTGAGAGCTGGTCTGGGCTTGAGCTTGTTACACTTACCCAACCGCACACCCAGAGTAACTGGGAGTATGGGGGCTAGCCAATCTTCTAACTGGTGGCTAATCTGACAGCTATCGAATAGCAAATCAGCTATATGTTTCAGCTCTACTGACAATATGATTTTGAAGAAAAAATAAAATTTTGGTAGCATGAAGTGACAGTGCTTTAAAATGGTGCCTGTGTGGAGCTGCAAAGGAGGATGGGATTGTTAGGAGAGATGGATTAGTAAGCTGTCCATCAACTCTGAAGAAGAGGAGCCAAACTAATTACCCCAGCATTACCCTTTAATAAGATGAACCAAACCTTGACTTGAGAAGGAGAGGTGTTGATTTGAGTTACAATGAGATAGTATTTGTTGTAAGAGTTAGTTGGATATAACTATTTCATACATCAGTTTGCTGCTGAATTAGCTTTTCAACCTTTGGGCTGTTAGAGAAATGTGAAAGGTTGCTGCAAACTCAGCTAACCACCATTCAATATTATACTTCCAAATGCAAATAAATTAAGAGCATACTGGCATCAAGGGGAAATGACTTCCTACTGCTTTTGATGTGACTCTGGGTGAAAGCAAGCAAGACAATAGCCCGCTGGAGTTGGGGGTTCGGTCATGCCGTTCTCACTCAGATCTTTAGCGTGTCAGCCCTCTATATGTATTTCATGCACTTGTGGACAACCCCCACTAGCAGTGTCAGTGAGAGAGAATGCTGGACAGACGGGCAGGAAGCTGTCGCTTCTCAGACTCTCTAGGATTTCCGCTCATGACTCTATGGAGAACCTGGATGTGTGAGGACACTGCATGCAATGTAATTGATGGGATGCAGACACGTGGACTCACATTAGCCATTGTTTGTCCACATCCTTTGAGACCCCATTGTGAGTGGGGACTGCAGGTTTGATGGGTTGAGGCCACATGTCCGATGGGGGTGAACACCTAATAAATGGGCAGGTGGACACCCACCTGGTGTGATGGGCTACTATCATCTCGTTTGTTAGCACCCTGTGTTTGTACTCCATTTAGAATATGAGAGCTATTGTGGTGCAGTGGGTGAGGTGCTGGACTTGGACTTGTATCTGGGAAGCCAGGATTCAAATCCCGCCCTAGCCATGAACTCACTGGGTGGCTTTGGCCAAGTCACAAGCTCTTAGCCTAGAGAGTCAGTGTGCTATAGTGGATAAGGGACTTGAACTTGGATCTGAGCAGCTAGGGGGTTGAATCCTGTTCTAGCCGTGAACTCACTGGGTGGCCTTGGCTAAGTCACAAACTCTCAGCTTCCCATCTATAAAATGGGAATATATGTGTGCCTGTGTTCCCCTCATCCTTGTCCATCTTGGGCCCTTTCTACATGAGACATTCCCATGTAGGGACACCCATCGTCCATGCGGGGGAGCAGCCCATGTAAATGTGAGGGTGCGTGGGTGCGTACTCCCATGATGCACGCATCCCCACCCCCATGCATGCAGCAACCGGAGACAACGCAGGTTGCCCCATCAGTGGGGATGTATGTGCACCGGTCCCCCTGCCCCACCCACGCAGTCT